>VXBR01001154.1:53886-309656 GCA_013400215.1 Cisticola juncidis
CCCGGGGGTGTGGCTGTCCCCATGCCCTCCTCTCCGTCTCCCCACCGCGCCAATCGGGCTCGCAGTGCGGCCATTTGAACGCCGCCCGCCTCTCCTGGCGGCGGGAACGCTGTTCCTTCCCTCTCTGCTGCCCGTCCTCGCCCAGCTCCCTTCCAGCCCATGGGGTGGTGGGATTCACCTCGGGGTGCATCTCCCCTCTGGGCACCCGCCGGCGGCTGGGGGCGCTGGTCCTTGCGATGGGCGCTGCGGCGGGGGCTGGGACACAGCGAGGGGAGCCCCTTCCTCTTCCAGACGTTTCCTTTGCCTCGCTGTGAAAGGCACGAACAGGGGCCTCACTCGCTAACATCGGTGACTCAAAGATAGCAAATGCATCCAGGTGTGAAAGCTACTCCCTGTGCCAGGAGCATTTCCCGAGCTTTAACGTTGCCTTTTTGCCTCTTCTTTGTAGGGTAACAGTTTCTCAGTGCATTCCGTACCCTGTTGAATACTGAAATGTGTTTAAACAATGTTACATTTGCAACTCTGCTCCTTTCAGAACCAAGCAATGAAAATGATTTGTACTGATGTACCTGTACTGATACATAATAAAATTGTAGAATGATCAAACCAGTTATGTCTAGTCCGTTTTTTGAAAACAAAGCACTCACACGATCTGAATGTTATGGGTAATGTTAATGCCATTGCATGCTTAGCAGTGTCTTTCCATATCAGATTACAGTTGGTTTGTTCTTGCTGATCTGTCCTCTGTGAACATCAAAGGCCCCAGGAGGAACTGTTTCTCTTGAGAGTGCTGCTGTTTGAAGGCACAAGGTGATTTTAGTTTCAAAAAGAGCAGCTTCAAATGGAGTCCACATTTTTGTTGGAAGAATGTCACCTCCCTTAAATGAGAGCAGTAAAAAGATTATAATTCTGCTGCTCTTGTTCAGTTTTCCTATTATGTTGTAATAAATAATTATAACCCGTCCAGTTCTAAACCAGTGATACTTCTGAGTATCTCAATACCAGAGCCACAAGACAGTAAAATAAGGTGTATTTATAATTCTATCTCCAGAGTTCTTGATACATATGATGTAATAGTAACAGCTCTTCTTTCACTTGGTCATTTTAAAAGGTGAAATAGAGAACCCACTAAAATACACTGCTCGAGAAGACAATTTCTAGCTGTTGCTAGTAGAAAGCTTTGTATTTCTCCAAGAACTGCAATGTATGTATGGTCCCTGGGCACATGTGAAACCA
The DNA here is from genome assembly GCA_013400215.1 of Cisticola juncidis. Lineage (NCBI taxonomy): Eukaryota > Metazoa > Chordata > Aves > Passeriformes > Cisticolidae > Cisticola > Cisticola juncidis. The sequence goes on from VXBR01001154.1 coordinate 55,123, forward strand.
TGAGAACACAGTTGCTGTGCTTTAGGAAGTGTGTAAATGAAATACTTAACAACTAGAGTGTGTGTCCAGTTGTCTTCAAACTGTACAAATTACTGTGCGAATTTTCATTCACCTGTAGCCGTGGTATTCTCGTCTGTAATGCCACTTCTGCTCACAAGTAAGTTGTGTGATCATGAGCATTTGTAATTGGGAGCTCCAGAACACTCTGTGAGTAAGTGTAGTCTTGGAAATTACACAAAAAGCAATCTGAATTTAAAAGCAACAGTTCCCTTATTTTGAGCAGCATGCTCATACACTGTTGCATATCTGTAATGTAGCACTGTTGATTCCTTGTTTTACACAGGTGTTCACTCCAGCAGGGCAATTTCCAGAATGCTCTTTAGTGTTGGGGTTGGTTCTGTAGGTCTGAGTGTAATCTGTGGAATGCTCTGAGGGCTGTCTGTCCTCACAGCTCATACTTCTGTTTCAGTGATTGCAGATAACTGAGAGATAATTAAGAGAGCTTTTTATCCATATGGGTTAATACTGAAGTAATCTTGCAATCCAGAGAATTTAGACTTCCTCCAAAGGAAGGACATCAGTATTCTAACTCAGAAATCTATTCTCCAGGACATCTTGATTTGAAAAGTTTATTTTAATTTTTTTTTTAGTCTCTGAATGTAACACATCTGGTACTTTTTAAAGGTGCTATATGAAAGTAGTGTGCTTTCTGTGTAAACTGAAATCTGAACAATTTCCATTTTAGATATTACTACACTTTACTACCAAATATAGCCAACAGCATAGTGGTTACTTCAGAAACATAAAGTAACAAATACTTGTTTTGTAGAAAGTGCATTTGCCTGATTTTTGACTCTGCCACCGGAGAAAAAGTGTGACAAGGTTACCATTTCATCTGTCAGCATAAAGCTGGGGAAGCGTTTATTTTTTATTCCCATCAATTCCTTCTATAAAGAAAAAAGCCAGACCAAGTAGCAGCTGTAGCTTAAACAAGGAATTTACTGCTCAATACAAATTTTTGTTGATGTAAACTTACTTTTCATGGAAGAATTCCAGTATTTTTGCGTGTAATGTGTAAACAGGAGAGGAAAATGAAATAGTTGCTGTTACAAATCAATGGGTTTACTAAACTAAACCCATTAATTTGTAACTATTAAGGTTATTTTACTAGAAAATACAATAATATGTAAATGGCATTTTTTCTTGGGACATGGCATTCCCATTGCATTAAATGCTACTCCAGGATTCCAGCTATTTCAAATAAAGCTTACATGGTAGGTACAGAATTGTTTCTCAGCACACTGGAGGAAGATGCTTATTGGGTGTAAGTGTGAAGGGTTGTTCTCAGCTGATGTAAAAAATGCCTCAGCCTCATGAGATTACAGCAGTGAGTTACCTTTGGGTTTGGAGAATTCCAGAAATCATGGAAATTGTAGCTGCATAAACCCTTCATTTTTGGGGCAGTATTAAACCTAATAGGCAGTGCTTAGCAGCTCTTGATTTATGATGCTTTTCCAATATAGCTATGTAGTGGTAAAAATCATTTACTTTTTAAAAGTGGTAATGTAGGTGATGTGAGATACAGAATTCTAAAATTAGTCACGGGGGAAATACTACACAGTGAAATTACTTTAAGTCTCGAATTAAAGTTTTTAAAACAAAGTAGCTTGAGGTTCTAGTTTATTTATGTAGGCTTTATCTATATATATAAATGGACTTAAAAAGTTTTGGATGTTCTATATTTTTAGTACCTATCCCTGAGTGTCTGGTTTGGGGTTAATGAAGTGTGTTGGTGTAGGAGAGGGGAACGAGTTGTCTTTAATGGAAGCTTCTCTGGGGTAAAGGTAGCTTAGAACTTCCAGTTCTTGGTATAGAGCTCCGAAACCACATGATACAAGAAATTGATCTGGTTTAATTTAATCAGTCTGGTTTCTAGTTGTTACAAAATTATAGACTGCACAACTTTGTATCAGGCAAGTTTTAATAATTTAACCTTTTACACTGGCTCAGGTACAGTCATTTCTGCAGCAGCTGGCTCAGAACTGGCTCTGGCTGAGTGATGTGCTCCAGCTGACAAAACCAGTGTAGTCACAGGCCCCTGACCTGGGGCAGGCCATGGATCTGCTCTCCCTGGTGGGACATTCCCTTGGGGGTGTTTTCCATGTGGAAGGAGCTCAGCTTGGGCTATGGGATCACACACAGGAGCAATTTCTGAGCTGATAGAGTGCTGCTCATCAGCATCAGGAGTTAGGAATTCCAGGGCAATAGTCAGGATTCCTTTTATCTACTCCCATTTTGGTAACTAGACAGTGAAAGAACCATTAATGTCTTTATACTAAAGAAGATTTAGGTGGGCTGTGGTGGAGATTGTTGAGGAAAATATTAATTGGGAGCTGTGATGAAGATTCTGAAGATGTCATTAAAGTTGACTCCTGTGCATTTCATCCTCTGTAGGTTGCTTCTAATTCTATTAGGACAAGCAGAGCAGTTCTTTGGGGAGTTCAGGTTCCTGAACTGTGTGAAAGTAATTTTGGAGATAAAACTAATTGACCTAATATATTTTAAGAACAAAACCTAAATTTGAAAGTAAGCTCTCTCTTACTATAAGAGTTATAATTCACAACAAGTATTATTTTTTGATCTGGACAAAAGCACATTTCTGAGAAGGTTCACTGCCTACACCAGCAGTCTCAGAATAGTGTAAATATTTGTGACTGGATTGTTTGTAGTATGTAAGTATTTGGTTGTGAACACTCTGATGTCTGTCAGGCTGTGTAAATACACATTTTAAAAATGAAATCGTTATTGATTTTCACAGTGTCTGAGCAAAGATGAGTTTATTTTCACACCACAGTACGTATCCTTAGAATTCTAGTAACTACTTTTAAAGCAATATGCTTAAATTGGAGGAGTTACATTTTTCATCCTAATTCCTTTGAATATAATTTCATGCATATAAATTTTAAAAAATAGAACAATTTCAAGTGACCATGAGTCTGACAGCCTAAATTAAAACATCAAGTGAAATAGGCCTAAATATACAGTACTAGAAGTATTATCCTTCTATCAGATTTTTGAAGTAGCAGTTTGAAGTTGATTGTGGGTTCATTCCTGATCTGTCCTATTTGTGCAGTTTCTTTCACATCCTTGCCCTGGGATTTGTCTGCAGCCAGTTAGCAGAAATCAGGGTAACTTTTGTATTCCACTGGAATTCCATTGGTGCTGTGCAGAGCTTAATGGCTGCATCTCTACTGTCGAATGGGAGCAAGCAGCAGAGGAAGAAATGTGAGAATTGCACCAGCTTCCAGTGTGGGTGCTGTGTTCCAGATTCAAAATCTGGTGTTCTAGGTACATTTAAATTCATCACTAACTGTGTAGTCTGTCTAATTATAGCAGACTTCCTAAAAAACCTCTGTGATTGCTTCTCCATTACACAAGCCTGACTCACTTTTATTCAGTGAATATTCTTTTAAAAGCAATGGCTTCTAAATACCCCTTCTATTACATCAGAGCTGTGGGGATTCCTCTCTTTTTAAGTCCTGGCTGCAGAACAGTTTTAAACTTCCAGTGTTACAGAGTTAATCCTGTCTAGAAGGAATTTTGGTTTCTAGAAGAAATTTTGAATCCTTTTGAATTTGGACTTCCTGATCAAGGTATTGAAGGAAGTTTGCACACTCTTCTTAAGGCAGACCCTTTAAATTTGCTCTCTGTGTGTCTTTGCAGGTGACTGAGCTGAATGAGCCCCTCTCAAACGAGGACAGGAACCTGCTGTCTGTAGCCTACAAGAACGTGGTGGGAGCCAGACGGTCCTCCTGGCGCGTCATCAGCAGCATAGAGCAGAAGACCATGACAGATGGGAACGAGAAGAAGCTGGAGAAGGTTAAAGCCTATAGGGAGAAGATAGAAAAGGAGCTCGAGACAGTCTGCAATGATGTTTTGGCTCTCCTAGATAAATACTTGATCAAGAACTGCAATGACTTCCAGTATGAGAGCAAGGTCTTTTACCTGAAAATGAAGGGGGATTACTACCGCTATCTGGCAGAAGTTGCTGCTGGAGAGAAGAAGAACAGTGTGGTGGAAGCCTCAGAAGCTGCCTATAAAGAGGCTTTTGAGATCAGCAAAGAGCACATGCAGCCCACTCACCCCATCAGGCTCGGGCTGGCACTCAATTTCTCCGTGTTCTACTACGAAATCCAGAATGCCCCTGAGCAGGCCTGCCTTTTAGCCAAACAAGCCTTTGATGATGCCATAGCAGAGCTGGACACACTAAATGAGGATTCCTACAAGGACTCCACTCTCATCATGCAGTTACTCCGAGATAACCTCACTCTGTGGACGAGCGATCAGCAGGATGAAGAAGCAGGAGAGGGCAATAATTAATGAGCTTTCCTCTGATCCCTCTTTCATCCACTTATCCATCACCATCATCACCAATATTTCCTTGCCACAGTCACACTAAATATCTAGTGCTTAGCATATCTGTATTGTACAGCTGTTCAGATCTGCTGTCCACTTTATCAAGAAGCAGTTTCAGATGAGTCTTTGTGGGCATTGATGGATTGATTGGTTTATTGGCCCTATTTATCTTAGTTGCACTTGAGCAGTGCAGAAGGAGGCATTTTTAGTTTGCCTGATGATTGGAAAATATGGGAAAGAGTAATGGAAAGTGATTGAGGAGAACTAGATTCCAGTTAAATTTTTCCGTTTGAAATGAGCTGACAGTTCTGTTAAGCAGTACATTTTGTGCATGCAAAGTAAATTAGCCACCCCAAATTTTTTTCAGTCAATGAAAACAGTTAAGCTGATGTGAAATGACAACTCTGTTCATCAGTTTACAATAAACTGTTTGAAATGTGAGGTTTCAGTAGAAATTTGGGTTTTTTGCCTCTAACTTATGTGCACAGTTTCTTTAAATGCAGTGCATCTACCTAAGAGTTTTGATACTTGTAACCTTTTGCAGTTGTTTTGAAGAATCATGAATTTATTTTTTGTAAACTCTTTGGCTGTTTAGTTGTCTGTGTATTCTGACAACTCTATGTCAGTATTTGCCCATGTTAAGATGGATGACTGGGAAGCCAGACTTCTAAATTAAATGTTTTGGAATTCAGTGAATAAAATAAAATGCTGCTTCAGGGATGTTATCTCTACCTGAGCTGTCCTGTCTTTTGTTTGGAGCAGAGATACAGTTATCTAACACATCACTGATGGGTTAGAACATATTTAATCAAAAGTTTAATGAGAAGTTGACACATGCTAAACAACACAAAAGCACAAACATAGTGTGCTGAGAGAAGGAAAACCCAAACCCACAAAACCCAAGAGCTCCCACAGTGGAGTCACCTCTGTTTAAGTGGAGCTTCCCAAGGTGGTTTATTTAGTTGTTTGCTCAGTGCAACAGTTGCTGAACAGCAAAGCACATAACTCCCCATATCAATGCACAGACCTGTGTTTGCTTCTGCCCACTGTAACTTCTGAGCCCTTTCTCTGAAGTGCTGATCACCAAATCAGCTTTACCTGTCAATATCCCAGTAGCTATTTCATATTTACCTGCTTCAGATAGAAGCAATATTTGTTTCTAAAAACTGCCTTTCTCTATTTAGCTTATTCAAGTCTAGTCCACAAACTTAACACTTACTTTTGTTTTCTCCCAACAGTTAGTGTTCTTGGTGCTGTACACAGTTGTGTCATGGTGTGTCCCAGGAGCAGGAAAAGTTAGCTGTATCCAGACTGCCAGTGGCACCTGAGCTAGCTCAAAGGTCATGTAAGTTCTCATTTATCAGAACAGATAGTCTTTAATTACAGAAATAATTATTACTGGTCAGAATTGTCCACAGCAACTGCTCATACTTTTTAAAGCAGTGCACTGGTTGTTTGAAAGTCTCCAGAGTTCTAGAATTTTTAGTGCTAGATTTGCGTGCATTTACGTATTTTATCTTCTTAGAGATACTTCTAGCTTTATTATATCAGTACAATTGGCAACAATTGAAAGAGTAATGCAACATCTGAAAAAGGTGAAAATACAGGTGAAAATACACACCTTCTTACTGTGGAACCAAGGTAAAACTTGGCCATAAGATTGCCTTTTTACATTGAAACACTCTGGATGGTTAATAATAATATTAGCAGTTGGTATGTTTATTTCCCTATTGATAAAAGCACCTCTTTTTGTTGGCTTTTAATTATTCCTAATTGAGAAGCCAAGGAGTCCTTTCTCCTTTTACTGACTGTCTTGTGCAGAGCCTTGGTCACAAAACCACGAGCATTGTGCAGTTTGCAGGTGAGTCAGGAAATCTGGCACCTCTGGACTGGCAGCTGAGGGCTGGCATTGCCCTGGTGCACCTGGAGACCAAAGGGATCCTGCAGAATGGTGCTGTGTAGCAGTGGATTAGATTCCCAGTAGGAGAGCAGGTACTTCTCCCATGTTTTCTAGAGCCTGTCTTTGTGGTTGTGTTTTGGTAGGAGTTAGTAGAGAGTTTTCTATGGAGCAAACAAAAAAATGCTCCAGTGCAATCCATATTCTTGTTTCCACTTCAGCAGCTTTTTCATTTCCTGGGCCCTGGGATTGCTAAATGCTGTTTTGTAATCTTTACTGTGATCTGGAGGAAATCTAAGCTGATGAATAGCACATGTTTATTCTAATATTTTCCAGTATACCATAGGATTCAGGTAGTTTGGAACAGGTATTTCTCAGGTCATGATTTCCTAAGTCATGTTTTCTCCCTGTGACTCTGTAAAATAAATAAAATCCTAGGCTATACCAAATTTATTGTTTGAAAACACCAGATATATTCACCAAAGGTGCTTAGTTGAAGTTCACATCATTTTCTGAAGCAGAGGTAATTCCAATGGAAAGACTCAAAGCTGAGTGACTTTCCCCCCTGCCCCAGGGGTGCCTCTTTTTGTGTCCTTGAAGGTTTAAAAGGTTCTTTGCTGCTCTTGACATGGTGAGGGTTTTTTAGGGTCCATCTGAGCATTACCCTTACCCAGAACCACACTTTTCATGCTTTCACCAGCAATCTTTGTTGATAGGCTCAGTCACTCTGAGGGTGTTGATAAAGTATTACCAAGGCCTGTGCACATCCTTGGATTGTCAGCAACCTGACAGCAGCTAACAGTAAAGCAGCATTTGCTGTGATCTTAAAAGAACTGGAAAGCTGTGGCCTTAAATTAACTGTGTGCTCTTTGTAGGGACAGAGATTTTCAGTCTGTGTCCAGTTCTGCTCAAATATGCTCAAGTTTCATAGCAATGGTTGTGTTCATCTCGGAGTACAGGCACATCCACACCTCCTGCACCCACAGGAGCAGCCTGTGCCAGTGCTGGGGACACTGAGTGTGCTGAGAGGCTGCTCTAACAGCAGCAGTGGCACTGAGGGTGTGCAGGTTCTGGGGAAGCAGAGACAGGGCTGGCACTGCCTGTCCATGGATGGCACACACCAAAGGGACACAGCCCCTCTGGTAGGTACCACTCACTCACTCTGGTACTGCTCGGGTCTCACTGTGGGTTTGAAAACAGATTTTCCACATGGCCTTTCCCTTCCCTTGAGCTTCAGGCTGTGTTTTTCCATCCTTAACACTCCTGTGGTCTGCATCTGGAGGTTGGATGGACTGAAATTCCAGAGCCCAATCTGCTTCCAAAGGAGCACAAGGATATTCCCTAACCTGCTCCCAGGGCCTCTTCCAGCAGCTGCAATAGGCTGCCTTAGAATGATCTGGAAAAAAATCATCTGAGTACACCTCAGGCTGAGGAAAATGAAAAGACTGGCTGAATTTTAAGTCATGTAAGAGAATGACTTCAAGACAGAAGTGAAACAACATCATGTATATATATGTACATGTATATAAGTATAACAACATCAGTGAAAACAGGAAAAATATTCCAGTTCTTTGGATCCTTGGTTTTTTTAAATTCTGTCCACACCACATATTTGAATTAATTTGACATAATTGATGAGGAAAAATTGGCTAAACCACTTCAACCACATGAGAAACCTATTTAGATAGATCTTAAGTTCATTGAAGGAGCTCCTTGAAATCAAAGGCAGATTTTGAAGACTGTGAAGTTGATTATACAAATAATTGACAGAGGATGTTTAGATCTTGTTCTGAACAAGCCTACAGTACTTGAAGTTCCATAGATGCAGATGGTTTAGTGTCTGAGCCTTAATGATTTTTGAGATAAATGAAAATGTTTTCTGAACACTGAGGTCAGGCCAGGTAAATTTTTAATTGGCAATAGAAATTGAGCCATCTGTTAGAAATAACAGTGTTTAGTATGACTTTCCTATATGCCAATTGTGATCTAATACTGAATCACTATAAATGTAGTAATACACTATTTTATTTTTATTATATATATATACAGTTCAAGTATTCACATTTCTTTTTTCTGAATCTTCAGTGTTACTTGTCATATATTTTAGTCTAAATGATTTTAACAGATGATTGTGAACCAGCTTAGTCTGCCCCAACTCAAACATTACAGCCAGATGAATTATTTTAATTCAATTGGGTTTTTGTAAACACCAAGATGCACCAAGGCAAAGCACGGTGAGTACTTCAGGAGTGAATATATATATTTTTTTATGGAGGTAATCGTTAAGAAATCACTTATGTACAGTAATGGACTTAAATTAGTAAGAGCTATTTTCACATAATTCAATAATGTGGTCGATTCCACTTTAGAATTCAATCTAATGGTAGTGGAACTCTTCCATCTCCGAAGAATTAAGGGGTTTAACAACAGGTCTAAGAGAAGAAACAGATCAAAATACACTGTCCTTATGACTTTCAGTGATGTTTTGCCAGTTATAAATATTAAATATTTATTTATAAATGATAATGAATGTATATATTATTAGAAAAAGAAGCCAATTATATTTGCAGTAATTGTATATCAAGTTTGTGGCATTTAGGGAGCTGCCTCCCTGTTTGACCACCTGAGGAGTGTCCTTTGTTCAGGGATTTCTCCAGCAGAGGCCCCTGAAGGAGCAGGGATGGCAGGAAAGCCTTGATTCCTGTCCCAAGCACACACTGGAAGGGGACAGGAGCCGTCGGGGGTGGCAGGAGCAGCATTTCCTGACAGCCTTTGTGTCCCTTGTGCTCTCACAGCCCCAGAGAGCATCAGACTCTGCAGAGGGCAGAGAAGCAGATGGTGACAGTGATTAACTGCTTTCCCTGCCCAGTAAAATGGATTGTGTTCTCTCTGCAAAGACAAACTTGTGCTTTTTCCCTTGTTTTGACTCAGCACAGAGCCAAATCGTGGGTGATGTTTGTTTCTGAGGTACAGCCCGGTTACTGCGGTGTCTGCCCGGGCTGTGGGGCCTCAGAGCGCCTCCCAGAGGGGTGCAGGGTGTGGGCACCGTCAGTGGTGGCACCGTCCTGTCCCCCTGTCCCCAGAGCCACCCTGGGGCTGCACCCCAGAGCCCCGGCAGGGAGCAGGAATGGGCAGGGAACGGCCCCGGTCTCCCAAGTGTTTGCTGGTTGTGCATCCCAGGGCTGAGTGAGATTCCAGCAGGTCCTGACAGGGCAGGAACCTCTCTGTTCTCTTGTGCCACCTCAGACTTTTTAAGGATTGCTTTTTGCCTCTTTGAGACAAGTCCTGTTCAGGCTCTGGGCTGTGAGATGGGAGGGAAGGAGGGGACTGGTACCGCTGGTTGTTGCTCAGAGATGAGCAGGCATTGGTGCCACTGCTGAGTCATTTCTGGGTTGCCACAGCTGACACTTCCTCACTCTGAGATTTGCCACCAGCCTGGGTTACAGGGGACAGAATTAACTGATTTTAGGTTAGTGAAGCCCAGATTTAGCTGAGCTCATTAGCCCAATGTTAGTTGTGTTTAAAACAACTGCTTTAATTTTTTACTAAACACATTATGTGTGTATGTGTGTTGTTAATTCTGCCATAAAGATTATGTGGAATCCTTGGATTAGGGGCTGATTAAGAACCACTAAAGTGCCAGATCTCTGGGTAAGGTGTAATGAATTATTCATGCTGTTATCCTAGTGCAATCACAATAATGTCTTGGTGCTAATTAGCAAGTGGATGGGCTGACACAAAGTCAGGCATGCCTAGGAGATATTTTTTTCAATCTAAGTTTTGATTCCTCATGATAAATATATTTTCTGACCTTATAGTTTATCTCTTACTCATTAGAAACAAGTCTTATTTTTCTCTCTGTTATTCCAGCTTTTGTTTTTTAAAATCAATTACTTTTATAGGGCCAACTAGGCTGAGAGCTGAAGCTTTTAACAGCTTCTGGGACAGCTGCTTCAAAGTTTTACTCTCATTCCTCACTATAATACTTTGTATTGGTGAGCTGCCTGTAACCATTTCTTCTATTATGTGTGATTTGTTGTCTTTTATCAATCAGAGCAGAATCTGTCTTATTTTTAATTAACCTAGAACTTGTATGTGCACTTGTAAAACGTGGCACTTACTGTAGGAAGGAGTTAGATATTTGTGCATATTAATCTTTATTACTCAAGGCAACATAGTTTATAACAGATTTTGTTTTGCTTGGCCATTAGTCATTACTCTATATTTTCCTCTTTCTCCCTTTTAAGTAAATTCTCAGCATTTTGTTTTACTTAATGTTGGCATATATCATTGTTCATCAAAGGGGTTTATAAGAAGTCAAACAAAAGGACATTATCTTGTATTTTGCCAATTTCTTAAAAATTCCTAGTTTTTGAAATGACTGCAGCCTGAAGCATAGCTTAATGCAGATATTTCAGTCTCTCAGCTCAGCCTGAAAAAACCCCAACCCACAACCAAAACAGTCCTCACCACCATTTCCCACTTGTTTTCTTCTCTAGCAGTTATTTTCCTTCATTTTGTGCTGACCCTGCTGAGCTTTCCTTCCACTCCCCTGCAGAAATAATTCTGATAACTTCATGAAGATGTACCTGGTTTGTGAGGCCTGTTGGTTGTATGGGAATGCCATCTGAGCCTGATTTTTGTGTGAGATGTGCATCTGGCTGCTCCATGAGTATCTTTTCATTTAGGGAGGAAGTGTGTAAGGACAGAAGAATAACTTGGGGGAAACTCTGCTGCCCTTCTGTGTCTGTCTCTGGTGTTTGTGTTTCTGCTCATCAGCAGGGTGAGATATTTATTCTCCCTTTCCTCTCCTCCTCCTCCCCTTTTCCTGTTTCTCTCCCTCAGCCACCACATCCTTCCTCATGCTGCTTATCTCTGAGAGTTTTTCTTCCCTCTCTCAGTTCTCTCTGCTGTGTGTGATGACGCTGCTGGAACATTTCCAGCCTGATGACTGCAGGCTTTGCAATGAGACCCCTTGGAGATTTACTGAGTGGGCTGCTCTGAAGGAGCCAGACTTGAGGAGCCCTAGTGCCTGCCTTTGCAGAGACTTGCACAGTGCTTGGCATTTTAAATGCATTGTTCCTGTCTGAGTAACAGCAACAATCTGCAGGAGGTCTTGAGATACAAAAATGTTTCCTTGTGAGAAACTGTACAAAGTCCTTCCTACAGGAATGTGCTCTTTGTGCTGAGCTGCACAGACAGCTGGGCTGATGGGCACTGCTGCCAGAGCCTGTGGGTTAGGCTGAGGCAAACACCCCACCTACAGCCATGCTCAAATTGGGTGTCTGAGCTTCACAGTATTTGAATTTTGGGTCTGAACAGACCAGCTGGGGCTCATCTTCAAATGTAAGAAACAAATCACTTTTGGTAAATGTCAGAGCTGCAGCCCTGCATTGCTGAGCTGCAGCTTTACAATCACAATCCCCACATCTGACTCTGCATTAACTCCATCTGAGAAGAGTGGTGGAGGGCAATTATTGTGCTGAATAAATGATACTGAGGTTTTACTGTAGAGAGACTGAGGATGCTTTACTGGACTCTGCATAGCAAAATCCTGTGGGACAGACCTGAAAGCTTCCTCATGAGCATTGCCCTAAGCTGTTGGCTTCCAGGCCCTCCTCAGGGGTCAGAGCTTTTTGTTACTTTGTCTTGCACTCAAGGCTGTGTACACTGAAAAAACACTGTATCAATAATGCTGGCTCTTACTGCCAAGGAGCTTTTTCCCAGGGGTTTTATAGCCATTTAACATAAAGCTGGCAGTAACATTGTCTGCTGGCTGAGATTGGCCAGAACTAAAACAGGACTGGATGCAGAAAGGGTATTTGTACTCAGTAAATTCAAACATTTGGGAGTATAACAGAACTGGAAGAAAATCTAGAAAATTTAAAAGAAGGGACACTCTTCCATCTTGGTGAGGGTCTGAAGGAGCTTCCAGTAAAAGGAAAACACATTTTCACATGTCAGCTGGCCATGTTCTTATTATTGTGACTTTGAGTACAAAGAACAGAGGGAAGAGGGCAGAGGAATCTTCTCCTCAAGCCCTGTACAGGTGTGGCAGCAACCCCTGGTTATTGGCACTGCTGTGACAGAGCCCTGGCTAATCAGTCAGAGAATGGAAATAGAAAATGTACCTGAATATTCCCTGTAGTGTGATTTCCCTCAGTGTCTCTCTGGAGATTTCTGACAGTTTCTTCTGCTTTGTCAGAAGTCCCTCCAGTGAATCAGTGTTTGAGCCATGCCTAAACTTCCTGTGACCATGCATGCTTTGCTTCAGAATCTCTGACCTAAATGACGTATTAGAGATTGTAGAATTAAGAGTTTTTTAAAACCATAGTTCAAATTACTTAAAATTTCTCCTTTTTTGTCTTCTGTCTGTCCTTCAATCTGTCCATCCATTCCTTTTCTTCCATCTGTCCTTGTCACAAAGTTCATATTTTTTACCTCAATTATCTTTCATCCTGCTCTTCCCTGGGCCCTCTTTTGTCCTTTCTGACCTCTCTTCCCACTGGAAATCCTTTCTTCCTGGCCTCATGGAGCATTGCCATGGTGACCACATGACATCACTGCACTGGGAGCGGTTGCCTGGGAAACCCTGTGATGTCACTGCACTGGAGGCAGTTGCCATGGCTACTGAGGTGACTGGGAAAAAGGGTTTGTCATCTGACGGGTGCCAGGAAATGTTCCCATAAACTGCAGCAGAGAAGAGACTTTTATTTATATTTTTATGTTCCAGGGAGGGCTGCCTGTGACTCAAAGGCCCCGTTGCTTTGTGTCCTGGGCTGTCTCCATTGGTCTCTGGGATCTTGCCCACCTGTTTCTACTCTTGAATGTTGCTGTGAACATAATAAAATGTTCTCCACAATAAAATGGAGAAAAGCTGTCTTGTCCCGTGGTTCTGCATAAGATGGGATTGCAGTTTCTGTTGTAGTTTGATTTTCCTCTCTGGTTCCCTTGGTTTCTGAGATAAATAGCCCAGCCCAGTGTTTAGCCCAGTGTTTAACAATAAATGTCACAGCCTGAGCTTGCTGCATCTGCACCAGGCTCTGTGCGTGTCTGTAATTTGTTTTCCACTTCTTCCTACCTTTCCCAATTCCTATTTCATCACTGCTGATGTGTACCTGTCTTATTTTAATAATTCCAGCAGTTCCCAGAAATGACCTATGTGAAAGATGAAGCAGAGGTTAAAAGTGGGAGGCAGCTATTAGAGATGAGAAAGGTATGCAAGAACACGTTCAGTGAGTGTGTGTGATTCATGTAAGGGATGTAAACAGTGGTTAGCACTGTTTGTGATGTGCAGATCTGTACCTCTGGTGTCATTTGTGTATGTACATAAACGTACATGCAGTTGCTCTATGGATAAATAACTAACTTTTAATGAAAATAGCTTTTCCAGGCTTTCTGCAGTTTGAGTGAATTACATGTCTAGGGCACATTGGTCAGGTCATGCATGTGTGTGTCTTACTGCCCTCACATCTCAGATAAAGTCTCTGCTCTCAGTTCCCCTGCAGGTGCTCTGCAGTTCACTAGAAACTGGAGACAAACTTCCCACTGAAGTCATGGAATGAGCATTCTTTGGCCCCACTGTGTGGGGTCATCTTCAGGGTGAAACCCTAAATCCTTACAATTACTGTGGAGCTGCACACAGGGATGCAGGCAGAGAACCTATGGAGTGTGCTGGTGTCAGGCCAGGTAACTGAGGAATTGAGGGGCACCTGAACTATTGACTGAAATCCAGAGCTCCTGGAATGTTGGGAGGAGGCTGGAATGGGGGGAGCACCCCAATTCTGGCAGAACCAGGAGGAAAATCCAGGAGAGGGAACATAACATCATTGAGCAGAGAATTTCTATTTGGGTATGGGGAGAGGCAAGGGGATAGAGGTTGGGGGGGTTTTGATGTTTATTTTGAATTCCCCTCTTTGTGCTTTACAAGTACTGTTTGATTGACTGTTTTTTTGTTCAGCATACTGAACAAAGCAATCTCAGCCTTTGTGCCAGAGCAACTGTAGAAGAAAGTTGTGCTTCATACCTGAAATCATTTAATGTCATTTTGATCAGATGGCAAGGAACAAAACAGCTCAGAGGGGCACAGCAGCAGCCAGTCAGAGCTCAGGTGTTCCCAACAATCAGGTGAGACATGAATAGTCACTTATGCTTCAGATCTGTGTGTAAATCCTTAAATTCTAGTTTGAAAACAGAGTTTAGTTAATCAGCATGCAGTGGTGGGGTTTGCAAATCAGGCTGTTCTGTTGATGGTGAGCCAAGGGAATTGCATCACTGTAAATTATGTGTCAGTAATCCTGGCCTTTCCTGGGCTGTAATGGACTGGAACACCCTTGCACTCACTGCTCTGGGGTGCTGCTGAATCTGTGACTGAAGGGATATTTGATCCTACTATTAATGGCCACTTGTGTTACTTTTTCTGCTAACTGAGCTTCAGAATGACCCCTGAACTTGGGTTTGTTTTGTTTCAACACTCTACCTGGCAATTTGAGGTTATTGTATTTAAGTACATTTTAAACATTTATGTTTGGATGACATTTACTGGTAAAATATGAGAAAGCAAACAAGAAACTAGACTGTGTTTGTTTAACTGTCAGGGAGGTGTGGGAAAAGGTTGGTAGAGCTTATGGGGTTTTGGTAAATTTTACCTGAAATCCACATGTTTATGATTCATATTCCAGCTTTTCCTGTCTCTGGACTTTCACCGATGACAGGTTTCTGTAAATATTTAAATAATAATTATATGCTGTGCTGTAGCAATACTGGAGATCTGCAGTGGTACAGAATTATGGATTTATTTTCACTAGAGTGAAGCACCTGGGGTTTGCACGTGGTGAAGTTCTGTGAGCAGCAGCGGGGCTGGTTTGTGGTGCTGCAGGACCACAGTCCTGGGAGAGCTCAGCTTTGGCTGACTAATGCTTCCATCTGCTGGAGAAGTTTGTTTGCACAGTGTTCACTCTGTACCATGCTCACAGAAACAAAACCTTGTTCATAAACCCCAGGGATTTAGTGATCAGTAGTTACCATAACAAAACCAGTTCCTCTGGGATTTTAAGCAACTGACACAAACCCCTTAGGTGCTCTGTAGCTTTGCATCTAAAAGATGTAACTGCCCACCTGGAATCAGGGCTCTTATGCTTCATTCTAAAAGTTCATAACTTACACTGTAATAATCTAAGTTAAAGATTCTGCAAACATCTTCCCAGGGGGTGATTTGTGAGTTGTGCCTCAGGCTGGTGCTTTCAGTGACACTGCAGGGGCTGTGGGACTGTCCCTCAGCACCTCATGGGGCAGATATCCCTTGGGACAGGATGGATTTTAGCTCTGGGGCTGGAAAGTTCACTCAGTGTTGTTTACCCTGCCACAGAACATCAGGGTCTGTGCTCCCAAAGTGTATTTCTGAATTGTGGAATTAACTGGTTTTGCTTTTCTCAAGCAAACTTTGAGAACTTTGAACAAAACTTGTGTCTGGAGACCCTGTGGCCCAGCTAGCAGACACTTCCCAGCCCACCTTTATCTCATTAATGAGTTATTTCCTCCTTTTTTCCTGCAAATCCATTGATTTGTTGAAAGAACAGCATGAGATGGTTACTCTATCTTTGTGTTATCTTTTTATTCTTATTAGGTTGTGTAGGAAAAGTGTGCAAATAAGAAAACCCCACCCCAAACCATAAAATTTGTGGAGAACAAATCTGTTCTGTGTTACTTGTTATTTATGACAGTGTTGTTAAAAGTCATGATGTCAGAACACCTTTGGACTTGATTCAGTAGCATTACAAAGAAATACAACAGTCTTACATTAGATAAGAACTGTAATTTTATAAAGATAAAATTAGATATAAAGTAAATTATAAAGTATATATAAAATTTATAAGCTTATATATTAGATTAGATGTACTAGTTCAGGATAATTTTAGAGGAATTAATAAAAAAGATGTAGGTTCTTGTCTATAGTATAATCCTGTATAAAGATTACATACGGCAGTATGTTTATATTTATTTAAATATTTATATCTATTAATATTTATTTCAACATATTTATTTAGATATTGTTCAATAAACAATAAAAAGGACAATAAACAATAAACTCAGAGCACCTTGCCCCTGCCTCCCTGCAATCTCTGCAATTCTGTGCCCTTTGGGATCATCATTTCCCTTGATAAAAATCATCTGTTTTGCACATGAAAGTCTGGCATGGCCAAGCCCTGGAACCCTTCAGCTCCATCCCTTGGGCAGGTGACATTTGGATGTTGGACCTGCCTGAGCAAGGACCACCAAGTGCACTTTGCTTTGAGGGAAGGACTTGGAACCAGGGCCAAACACCAAAAAAGGGATGGATTTTAGGGACTTAAAGTATTTAAAATGATGAGAGTGGTAGGAAATACAGACTTTAGGTTTGGTTTTGTTGTTCTTCTGCTGCTAAGGAAAAATAATTCAAGATGTCTTTCACTGATTACACTTACATGCTTTGTAAATTGATCCCATATATATGGGTTTGTGCTTTTTTGAAAATAAACAGCTCAGTGCTTCTAGGCAGCAAATATCCTGCTCTGAGTGCTGAGAATGTGGGAAATTAATTTGTGAAAGTGGGAACACTACAGTCTCGTGTTTGTGTGTCCACACAAATCCATCATTTGTGTGGACAAACAGCTACTGTTTACCTTAGCAGCCATCAGAAGCTGTCTTTGAGTAGGATTAATTGAACTGGATGTGCAGTTTGAAAAATCACATGGAACCCAGAAGAAAAACTTTAGGCAGTTATTGTTTTCCTTGTGTTGCTGCTTCACGTGGAGGAGCAACAATATCTGAAGCTGCCTTTGGGAGTGATTTAATAAAGAGGATTTCATTGGATTAAAAAAAACCACCCAAAAAACCCCACCAAGAAAAAAACCAAAAAAAAACCAACCCCCCAAAAAACCCCAAAACCCCCCCCCAAAAAACCACCAACAAAAAACCCCACAACCAACAACCCCAAAAAAACCACACAAAACCCCACAACCAACCCAAAAACCAAAACCCACAAAACCCACAACAAAAACCCACCAAAAAAACCCCCCAAACCAACGCAGGCTGTGCATCCACCATGCTCTACATGCCAATAAAGGCAGAAGTCCCTGAGTGCCCATGCAGGAGCACATTCCAGTGCTGATGTCTGTGCTTGATCCCCAGAGCATTTCGGCTCTCAGTATCTTTATGGCTCACATACCTCAGCAGGCTGTAACTCAAACCTGCACCTCTGCTCAGGGGCTTGGATTTCTTTTTATTACCTGTGAACTGAGATGAAGCTTCTTACTCTCCTTGTTAATGGATACATTTGCTTTGCTGCTTCAAACTCAAGAAGTTATTAATAATTTAGTATTTAGCCAATTGTCAATTCTTATTTTTCATTAAGATTCTACTTAAAGTGGCCTTAATTGCCTCTTTCCTGATGTCATAACTTTGGACAGTGCCATACCCCAGGGAAATGATGTTTTCTGTGTTCTTCATGTAGGACTGTAAGCACAGAGATGTTGGGATGTTGTGTTGATGAACATGATTCAAATCAGAAATTGCCACAAAGTTTCAGAACCAGTTCCAGCAGGTGAAGAGCATGAATGCAAAATTGTCACAGCCTGGTTGTCAGTGAACAGATTCACAAGAACTGATGACAAATTTTTCATTGGATAAAGTAATAGGCAGAAAATGTTTTCTCCTGAAAAAGGCATTTATACCACATTAAGCACAGAAATGCTCCTTAACTTTGGAGGTAATCTTGTTTATTTTAAAGGTAGAAAAGTGTCTGTGTGTACAGGAGGCAGGGGAGGGTGAGTATTGATTTGAGCATTGAGTCATGAAGATCAATTTTCCTTTCAGTTCCTGGAGAATGGCATTGCAGCTCTGGTTCGTGACTGCCTCATCCTTTGTGTCATTGATGGGGCAGAGAGCAATCCTGTTCTGAGGCACAAACTGCTGTGCCTTGGGTGCTTTGTTCAGTGGGAATAATGATTTGTTCCCAGTGGTTAAATGATGTCAGCAACACTCACAGGTGAAGTTGTGGCTGCTGGACCTGTCTGCAGGATTCCTAGGTGCTGTCTTCTCTACTTTTGTGATTATAGAGCACCCTGAGCTGGAATGGACCCATCAGATCATTGATTCAAAGTGCTGGCCCTGCACAGGACACCCCAATGTTCTCCAAGTGCCTCTGGGGCTCTGGCAGGGTTGGCACAGGCTGGGGATGCTCTGCTTTGTGGTGTCCAGGCTGCTTTTCAATCTCATTCTATTCCATCTGGGGGAGCAGTTTAGATTTAACATTCTGAGTGTTCAGTGATGCTCAGCCTGCTGCAGAAGCAGCTGGGGAGTCCTGATCACACTGACCAAGCCCAGTGGGACAGAAACAAGGCAGGGCTCTCTGCCTACAGCAGCTTGCCTGATGTAACAGTTCTGCTGCCTTCTTTCCCTCCCTGTGCCACCTGCACTGGTTCAGTGCACACCTTATCCATTAATATCAATTCTGTTAGTCTCTCATACTAATTGCTTCATTGTAAATTTTGGTGTTCCTTCCACCTTCTTTTTTCCTCCCTATCTATTAGATCTTGTTTCTATGTGTTTAATAACCCTTCTGTTGTGTTTCTTGGTTCAGATGCAACAATAGAACACTCTTTTCCCATGTTTGGAATTGTTTCTTCCTGAGTTTCTGATTGCTTTAATAAATAAGCCAAACAGATGAGCACTGGTTGTAACTTTCCTCTCGTTTCTGGTCCTGATGCCAGTGGATGTCAGCCTCCCTTAACTCTGAGCACTGCATGGATTACTGGTTAGTAAATGTTTTCAGGTGTTTATGGATCACATGTTTGTGCTCTTTACTACTTGCTTTAGCCACTATGTGAGTGACAATCTAGGAATACAGACGAGCTAATTACCTGCTACTTTGTGTTAGAATTTCAGTGTTCCATCCCTTTTACCTTTGTTTTCCAAGTGTTGGGAAGTTGGACCAGCCAAGATTTACATGGTGTTGAGTACATTACTTTATGTTACCAAAAAAATTCTTCCATCTCCTGTCACTAAACCTTTCCAGACCTGTCCATGGAGCTTTTATATTTGTTGTGCCATGAAGTGTTAGGAGTGCTGTAGATCAGTGAGGATCTCTGCTGACTGCAGCCACAGGAGTTGGCTGTGCCTGGGCAAATCCACCACAAGTCTGGTTTGTCACCAGCACAGTTTGTGCATTTAGGATTTCCTTTCTGTGGGTGTGGGAGATGCTCCTGTGGATCACAGAGCATGTAAAAGTTCTGTAACAGACTGCAGCCTTTCTCCTGTAACAAGTTGTTCTGTAGAAAAACATGAAATAAAACAAGTAACTTGTTTTTTCTCACAGGTTTCTTCAGGATAACCCCCAGTGCAGCTTTACTGGACAAATTTAATTCCTGGTATGTCATTCTGCTTTTTTTCCCTTTTTTTTTTTAAATTGTAGAATATTTAAGTGGATAACCAGGGAATTAATGAAATTTATTGATGTAAAAAAGTGAAGATGGTCTTTGCATGAATAAGGACTTAAATAATAAGAGCAGGAACCTGCAGTTGGAGCACCTTTATAAAGATTAGGGAAGGCTCTTGCTCTTGTGCCAGTGTGGTCCTTGCTTTGTCCAAGGGTAGATCCACTCTCCTGAATTCATAATGTTTTAGAAACCTTATCAGCAGGGATCTCTGGCATGGTCCTGTACAAAGCTCATGTACAAACCTTATTAAAAAGCACATAATGTGTTTGTTGCCAAGGAAACATAAGCCATTAAGCCCTAGGAACATTATTCATAAAAACCAAATTTTAGCTATTAACATCTACTTTCCCCATTAGTGCCATGAAACCTCCATGAAACAGCCTTGCAGTCTCCAGCTAATGGATGTGACATAACTGGGAATGAGGAGGGAAATGAGGAATTGCAATTCACTGAGCTCCAAGTACAGCCAGAGGGAGGAGAGGGCAGGACTGGGTAGGTTTCCCTCTCTTGTGTTCATAAACCACTGAGCACCTGTGTATCCCACTCCTGCCACTGCTCTTTATCCATCACATCAAGGATAAGACTTTGCTAAGCAGGGAAAGATCAGGCCTGCATTTTCCAACAGGTCTATTCAGAATATGAAAATAAAAATTAGGAGTGGGAAAGGAAAAAATGAAATATTTTGTATTGGTTTCAGATTTAATATTTTAGTAATTTTAATTTTTACTTCTCTGAATTTAGTATGTGTATTCTGCTATAATGAGCTAACTCAGAATGGGTTTAACATGAATTGTGCTTATAGATAGCATTTTTAAATATTTTGCTTGTTTTGGTCCTTCTCAATTTGTTCTTAAAATCTAGAAGCTGTATTCTTCCTTTTCATCCTTCTCTTTTTAGGAATTAAATTGGATTCATTAATTTTTTTTTCATCCTAATACAGCAAAGCACTTAGAAATCTCTTGTGTGAAGAATCTGCTGTGGGTGCACAGGTGTTCTGTGCCAAAATTCCACTGTATTTGTGTTCCAGGAAATATTTCTAGCCAAAAAAAGAGGAGTAAAGTGCATGTAGCTCAATTTTTGCCTGGTCTAAGCTGCTACTTGCCACTCCCAGGTGCTGTCCAGGAGCACAGTCAGGATCCCAAAGGATCCACCAAGGCTTCCACATTGCACTCCTGTGTGTTCAACTTTGGGACCAAGAAACCAGAGTGAGCTCAGAGCCATTCCTGCACTTTATTCTCAGCCATTCCACCAACTTTGAGCCATCATTTCTGTATTTGAGAGCAGAACTAACACTGCTGTCTGGAAAAAGTGCTGAATTTACTTTAATGGAGTAAGGCTTATGAATCACTGGGATGTGTCTGCAAGTCACCCATCAACAATTCCGTGTAATAAATCAGTTACAGTTGATGAAGTCCATTGCCAGCTTTGCCCAGAAGTTATTTGGGCACCTGTCCTGCAGCTCTGCAGAGATCTGTGCATGGACTGAACAAATGGAGATTAGGAGCTCCAGACTTTGCCCCACAGCCTGGTGTGGTTTCAGTTCAGCTCACATGCAGTTTCTGCCCAGATTAGTCACAGTGGCTCTGGTGCACTCTGCATTCTCCAGGGTGTGATGGGACTTTGCCTGATAGCAGCCCCAAGGATTTGGCAGTGAGTGATTAGTGAAAAAATGAGTATATGACACTACTGACAATGTCAGCTGTGAGAATGTGTCCAATCTCTGACTTGTGAGCCTGTGATTGCAGACCTGAGAGCAGAGATGAGCTTGTCAAACAGCCTTGTACAGCAGGGTAGACTTAAAGGAAAGGAAATGTGTCAGGGATCTCCAGATAATGTAATTTAGTCTGAAGTGGGCTCCAGAGAACATGAAAGGCAAGGCTACCTTCAAACCTGCATCAATTGCTCAGGGCCTTCCTTGTTTGAGCAGGTTTTGAAAACCTCTAATAACAGAGATTTCGGTCTTTCTAGACAACCTATTTCAGGACTTGAGCACTTACACTGAATTTTTCTCTTCTGTATCCACTCGTGGTTTCTCCTGCCCCAATCTGTGGCCATTGCTTCTTTCCCTTGCACTGTTACCTCTAAAAAGTGTCTTTGTCTTATGTGTAATTACCCTTTAAAAGTTTTTTTATGACAGAAATCCCCTCCCAAACCTTCTCATGTTGAGTCTGAACACACTCAGACCCTCAGCCTCTCCTCATATCCCACGTGGTGCAGGCACTTCCCTCTCAGTGCCCCTTCCCTGAGCTGTGCCCAGGTTAGCAGGACCACCCTGGGGACAAAGAGCCCGGGATGGGACACAGGTCCCAGAGCTGCCCAGGGGCACAGCAGGGCTCCTGCCCTGGCTGCTGGCTCTGCTCTGCCCTGCACACACATTGCACTGCAGTGGGTGCTTGCTGCTAGCACAGTGTGCAGAGGGATGTCCTCAGATGCTCTGTGTCCTGAGATCCGTGTGTTTTCCTCTGCAAAGCAGGAAATTGGGACAATTGTATAACACAGGAGTTTGTGGAGAAGTTTGTTCTTTGATAGGAGCTTTTTTCCAAGTTCAGTGTCATGAAAAACACTGAGCTTCTGCAAGGACACTTGATCTTCATGAGGATACTGTGCCATTTTTGATCTCCCACAGTGGCAAAAAAAGTGCCACAGTGGCTGTGGCAAAAACCATCCTGAGACTGGGAGAGTTACTGGTGGGGACTGCAGTGCTTATTTCAGTTACTGGTGGGGCCTCCAGTGCTTATTTCTGTTCTTGGTGGGGACTGCAGTGCTTATTTCTGTTACTGGTGGGGACTCCAGTGCTTACCTGGCGGAGCAGGAACCAGCATGGAGCAGGGACTCAGCAGTGAGAGGGAAGCCTTGGGGGCCTGCACTGCTCTGTTTTCAGGCACTTTGGGACTAAAATCTGCCCCACAGTCTGGAGGTGACCCCAGCCACATGGGGATTTCTTGGCCCATTTTTATGGATGCACAGGTATTAGGAGCAGGCTTCCTTTTTGCAGCTGTAGGAATTACCTTCAGTGCTCCTACCTCTGCCAGGGAAGGTGTCCCCTCCTGTCCCCAAAATGTTGAAGCAGTTTGCCTTGGTGGATGTTATTTAACAGTGATCTGCTCACAAAGGTCACCCCTGCTCTGACATGGTCTGAGGCCTTTTGGATTCACTGAAGCATCTGATTGTGATGAAAAGTCTCACATGGTAAAATGAGGCTCCTTTCTCTTGCTGCCAGTTGTTCTGGACTCTTCAGGAATCATTAACAAGTGGTAAAATAATAGCCACTCTAAATCACTTGGGTGTCCTGTGATTGTACAACAATGATTATTATTCTCTACCCCTTGTGATCTCCTTGGAGAAAGTACAATTTAAGTACTATTTCAGTCAAGTGAGGTAATTTCTAATCTGCGAACATGTAAAAGTAGCATTTTATGTGTTTCCTATTTGGATACTCAGCTTTCCTACAGAAACTCCTATTACTCATAGATGGGAAATCTCTTTGAATTTGTCAAAGTGGCAATATGTTGTAAAAATAAATGTTTCAGGATGTAGAAAAAAATTCCAACAAGTTACAAATACACAGTTTTTCAGCAAACACTCATGCTATTCCTCTGAAAACTGAAAGGGCCTCACTGGTGTTGTCATCAAATTATTTTTTTTTAATTAAGGTACAATTTGCTTGTTCTCTAAAGTATTGAAATCAAATTTTATCTGCAAGCACAAATGGAAGCTCAAACTCTTAATTGTCCCTCTGGGCTACACCCAGGGTGTCCTGGAATGTGCATCTCCCATTCTATCTGTGATCTTTGCATGATGTCCCCTAAACATTTACTCTTTTTTGCATGAGCTTAAGGGAGAACCACCGACATCTGAGGAGTTAGAAGAGATTTTTGCACTTCTGGGACAGCTCTCCCAGAGCAGGGGGTGAGCCTGTATCCCAGTGGGATGGATTCCCTGTGGGATGGATTCCCTGTGGGATGGATTCCCTGGGATCTCTCTGGATGGTGTTGGAAGCTCCATCCTTGCCTGGGGTGCCTTCAGTCCTCCCTGATCTGCTCAGCTCAGCCTTACACTCCTCAACGCAGTTTCCAATAAGCAATGTCCTGATGAGATGAAACTTCTTAATTGATGCTGAAAAATATGTTCCAAATTTTACACACCCTTCTTAAACACAGTGTACTACACAATGCAACTGCATCTGAATCACCCCAGGGTTGTGAAAGTACAGAGGTGTTCACAGCTCTGCTCCTTCCCCTCTGCAAACAGGCACAGAGAATTTGTCATCAGTGCTGATCGTCCTGCCCAGCTCCCTCCCTGCTCACATCCCAACCTGGGCTGTGGGCAAGGCTGCCAAAAGCTTCATTCCACAGCCCTTGGTTCTGATAGATCCACACATGGATTTTGTGGGCTGTGCCAGTGTGTGGGGAAAAGCAGGAATTATTCCTGTGGGTCCAGGGAACAGAGCAAGCACAGCTGCAGCACAGACTGGATGGAGTTCTGACCTGTCCTGTGCATCCAGCCCAGCTCCTGCTGGGCCCTGAGCTCCCTGGCAGCTAAACAGGCTGTGTCAGAGCTATCCAAGCCCAAGGAGCTTTTCCTTTCAGCAGGATTACTTGAAAAATAGGTGAAGTTGTTATGTTCTGCTGCTAAAACTGTTCTTTATTAGGCTTGTAGTAATTTCCCACTCCTAATTGCTAATAGTACCCTTCTCTGCCTTTAAAGAAGTAAACTGGAGTTGTGGAGTCTCCATAAAACCAAGATGAGTTTTATGAGGGTTTTTTTGAGGGGAGCAAGGGAAAAGGGAAAAGCATTGCAGGGATTTCTCTCTGGTCCTTTGGTATTGGTATAATTATCCAATATGTGGATGTGTCATTGTTTCCATTTGACACTCTTGAGCTCAGTAATTCGGTGTATGAGAGTAAATGTGATTCTAGGCTGTAGCTGTAGATTGTGCCATGGATTGGATGGATGAAAATATTGCTGTAATGACTGGTTTGGGTAGAAATGATAATTCTGTAGCAAATCTTGGAGCAAGAGCCCGGCACCACTGAAGAGAAAGAAAAAAGGATACAGTGCTGAATTTTCCATTGCTTTATGGTAATCCTGGGATGGCAGGAATGCACAGAGCTGCTCTAGGAGGTTTTCTTCCTGGAGAACATTTCTGCTGGTGGGGAACATCCACAACTGAGCCCTCTGTCCCTCTGTCCCTCCCTGCCCCTGCTCTGTAGGGGTCTGGGGAATTCCAGCCCAGCCGGTCAGGCGGGCTCAGATAACAGGGGAGATACTGTGGCTTTTGAAGCCACATATTCCTAAATATTCCCCTCCTTGTGCCTCTGTGGTGCATTCTTAGGCATAATCAGCCCCTGTGCTCCAGCAACAAAGGGGCAGGTGCCTCCAGCCCTGGGAATGCTGATGGTCCTGGGCTGTGCCTGCTGTGAGCACCTGCAGACCTCAGTGCTCTGGGCTGGTTTAAACGTGAGCTTTGGAACATCAGCACCTGCAGCAGGGCTCCTGTGCCACAACCAGGGAGCTGATCTGCTTCAGCAGGGCTGGAGACACTTCAGAGCCTTTCCTTCCCGTAAAGAGATTATTATATTTAATTATCAGTTTGTCTGTCTCAGCTCCTTACATCACAGCGTGAGGAAATAGATCTCAGTGCACCTGTAAAGAGCAAGCAGGAGGTTTTGATGTTGTGCTGTCAGTAAACATTCATCTAAAATTGTAAGCAAACAACTTGTGCCTCAGTCAGAATTCTGGGAACATCCACACCCACCAATGGGTCACCTCTCACTGTCCCTGATGCTCTGATACACCTGGGAAATCCTCACCTAAATAGAAATAACACAGATCCAATGGAGAAAACAATTGATATCTGAGGTCCATGAACTATAAATCCTCTCAGAAATGTTCTTCTTTTGACAAAATAACATTTAGAGTCTATCCAAAGACTGCATCATACTTCTTTGGGAGAGGTGCCTCTGCAGAAATATACCTGGTAAATTATTGATATTTTTTTGTTTTAAGATGTCAGTATATTTTTCACACTCTTCTTCTCTCCTTTCTTTTTCCAACAGTAATCTGTTAAAATCTGTTTTGTTGTTGGTTGGGGTTTTTTTTGTTGATTTATTAGCTTTTCCTTCCCCCTAGAAGGGATTTGTTTGCAGGCAAATTTTTCACTGTTATCCTAACCAGAGATTCCTTTAAGAGTATTTCCTCAGATTCTCTCCAACGTTTTCTGTTTTCTCTCATTTTCAAGAAGCTTCATCTATATTTTGTACAGTATTGTTAAGATTTTTGTCCCCATCTAATTTCTCAACCAAGCACTTTACAAACACTTTTAACTGAAGAGCCCCTGGGACCTGTGGAGCAAATTGGACATTTATATTAGGCTATGACATTAGTAGATTATGATCTTTTCCTCCCTTCACTTAGATTTCTTTAATCAAATGAAACTGTCAGATACAATAAATAGTAATATATTTGTTGCTGTTTATTGCTGTAGGGCAATCCAAACATACCCACAGAGGCTGAGGCTGTCTATTGTCCAAGAGTAATTACACTGGCTTTGAGAAAATCAAGTAGGGCAACCAGGCTTTCACTGGGTCTCCTGGAAAAGGGGAGAATTATTTCAGTGGAAGGGGCATCAGCAGCTCAGCTCCTGCTCATTTCTCTCCTGTGCTCTGTGCAGCTGAGATTCTGTTTTCCCTAAAGCATTTCTGGAACATGAGTGTTCAAAACACTTGTGAGTGTTGGGATGCTGATTATGCAGCTCCTTTGCATAATTCCCTGTGTTATTTAGGTTTAGCAATAGTGGAAGTGGCAGGCCAGCATGTACCCATCTCTAAAAAAATGTTTTTCTGGACACATTGTTTTAAGAGAATGGGGAAATCCCAAGAAAGATTAGCAAGACTCTAATATATACAAAATAAAATGGATTATATAATGAGGATAATGAATAATGTCCTGTGTTACTTAGTCTATTATTTATGAGGTAATAATTCTAATACTTATACTTCTCTTTTAATGAGAATGCTACTCAGTTGAGAAGTTGCTTATGGGGATTAATCTGCTGTGCCATCAGTTGGCTAAATCTGGTGACAGCCTGCATTGGCTTTGGGGAATAATTTTTAATCTGTTATTCAACTTTATTAGCCCCAGTGGAAATTTCAAACCCATCTCTTGCCATTAGTCCTTCCCTATTAACCTCCTTAAATATAAGCATTAATAAAACACTAAGAAACCAAAAATAAATGAAATTATTTGCTGTCTTGGCCTGTTCTGCAGGAAGAATCCAGCCTGTTGTTTTTATAGGATTGGCAATGCTGAGATACTGCAGGGCTGGGTGTACTCAGTGACCACAGAGATCATTTACTCAGCTGCTGAAGAAGTGAATGGATTTCCTTGCCTCACTGCTGTTGCTCTATCTGCATATAGACCCATTCTATGTCCTCTGATATTTCTCCTCTGTAGAGATACTAATCAGAAAATTAGTCTTGAAAGTGTTCGTTTTGTTATCTCTTTTGTCTCTTGATAAATACTTGGTTTTGTTCACGTTCCTTAATCTGATCCTCTCAGTGAATAAGAATAGAATGACCTTGCTTTCTTTCTGATAACCTTTTAGGAAAGCACCTGTATTCCTACTGATCCTTTTTTCTTCTATCTACATCATAACTACTGGACTTCAGATCTTTTTTCCCTTTTAGTAATTCCTCTTCAATTGATTGCACATTTTAGTTTCCCACATTTTTTGTCATCCTCCTCTGACTAATTCTTCTTATTAGAACCAGGTTTTGCTCACTTTTAATCAAGCTTGCAGAAAGAGAGAAAGGACTTTTGTCATCAAACAAAAGGTGTTAAACAATTCTCTAACTGCCACCTTCCATTATTAGAACCATTTTAGGAAAGCTGAGCTGAGAGCCTTTGAATTTATATTTTGTCCACTTGCAGATATGAACTCTTTTCCATGACTAGGAAACTGTCAAAGGAGGGTAGAGAATTTACTAACATGGTCTGTGGCCTTCTGCAAATAAAATAACTGCAGATTTGTGTCTGTGTTTGTTTTTCATTGCTTGTACAAAGGATACTGTGTAAGTCAGCATTTCTGAGGAGCATCCCCAAAGAAATCTGCTTGCTTTATCAGGAGATGTGGAGGGATGCCAGGGAAGACACTGGAGGAGTTCCTCCATGGGAGGTACTTTGCATGCTGATGCATCTTTCTCTTTGTAGTTTGTTTGTTTTACCATTGCTTCATCATTTGTCATCCTCAGGAGGAAGACTTCCACAAAAATGTTTGTAAGAAATTTGGCTAAGGGCCAATAACTCACCAATTTTCTGTGCTGCAGTTTCATTTCCGGAGCACAACACAGCAATTGCAGCTTCTGCACAGCTCATGTGCCCATCAGGCAGTTGTGGCTGCTCAGCTGGGGATGCACATCCCTGGCATTTATCCTGCTGGGTCTCCATCAGCAGCCTGGGGTGGGAATCTGAACCAGTTCCTCACTGGTCTGTAGCTGATTTCCCTCTCCTCCATCCTCTGTTGTGTCCATCAGGTGAGAACAGACATATTTGTGACAAGCTAATTGTCACCAGGCCCTGTCCAGAGGGGAATAATCACTGTAGACATGGGTCAGAGACACTGTGTTATGTTAGTTAAACTGCTTGGTTTTCTCTATCCTGTTAAAGTCTCTCCCACTTCAATAAATTGCCCTGGATCACAGACAAGAGTAGAGAAATACCTTCAATATACCAAATTATTTGTCACTTTGTCTAGTATTGAAACCCTAAATCTGCCTGAGATCCTCCAGGCTGATGAGAGACCCCCTGAAGCACATTGCTGGGTGAGTGTGAGGAAAAGAAATGACTGCAGTGCTCTGACACAGCGTTCACTCATCACATCAGATTTACTCATGCTTGTCTGTGAAAGCTTTAACACAAAGAGAGATTTAGCCTTTTTCCAATCTGAAAACCTGCCTGACCTTTCAGAGGCCTTTTGTATGCCCTGGATTCATGCAGTGAATCATTGGGTACACCAACAACCTGCAGTGCTTCCAGGTGTCTCTTTGGGCTGCAGATTGGAGGATGTGGACATGAGAGATTCAGAGCCTTGACAAGGCTGCCTCTCCTTCTGGCACTCTTGTAGATGATGCTGATTCCTGCTTGGTTTCTGTTTGTGGCCCACAGAAATAAAACAAAAAAACAAATTAAGTTTGTTTCCACTGTACATAAAGATAGGAGTTATGTGATCAGTATTTTTTAGATGTTGTTTCTTCATTAGTGTTTCCAATCTTGGAATTTTGTTGGTGTGGCCACACCAGGAGCTGTGGACAGAGGCTGCACGATTGCTCAGCCCCTGAGCTCCCCTCTGCAGAGGCTGGGTGAGAACACAAAAGCACATTGGAGCAGATCAGTTCCTGACTAATGTTTTCTTTTTCTTGCCTCTGTAGACTGACACAGAAATGGAACTCATGGAAACCAAACTTTTTGTTATTTGCAAGGACCCGGAGGAATATGCGTCAGTCTCTGTAAAGAAGTGCCATCTGCAGCCTATCTTAGGCAAACTGTTTCCTGATAATTAAGGTTAGTAAATAAGTCTTTTATTTTCCACTGAAATACACAGCAGGGAAGGTCAGAACCAATGGGAATTTTGGATGCTCAGCAGCTTGCAGGGTTAATTTTTTCTCCGTTGGATTTAAAGCTAACATTTCACAGTCCTGCAGGACAAACTGAAGAAGGTTTTTGGGAGAGATGACTGTCAAAGGGTAGCACTGTTTTCTGAGAGTATAGCTGCTCAAACAATACAGAGATTTTTAAATTTTACTCCTGTAAGTATCTCATTGTATTATAGGTTCTCTGCTGATTTTTATTAGCCACAATTACCACAGGGTAGTTTACCTAGGCAAAAATCATTGGCAGTGAGCAGAGTGCCAGCCCTCGATTTCATCTCCGAGGAAATAACCCCTGCAGGATCAGTCAGGCCTGCTGTGCTTCCCGTGTCCTGCACTGCCTGTTCTGCTCAGTGGAACTCCAAGGTCACACTTTACACCCAAAAGGCTGTAAATGAATAATGATTTCCTAATATCAGGCAGGGAATTGAACTGTCAGGTACCCTCAGAGCCCAGAAATGTGCCTGGCACCCAGATATATTTTTCTAAATACCCTGAGTTTCTCTGACCTCTTCTAGCTCAAACAGAGGATTCACAGGCATCATCTGGGGAAGCTTCCTTACTCAGAGCTGTGAGGATCTGTCTGTAACCAGTGTGTTCCACATCTCTGTGAGCAGTTGCTTTGCTTAGCTTAAATCTGAAGTCAGAGGAGCAAATAAAGGGAGAGCAGCCCCAAGCTCTGATGAACTTTGAACTTACTCAAATGTGAAGCTGATTAGCTACAATAGAGCCAACAGCATGGTCTAAACAGCCTGAAATCCAGCCCAGTAAGCTCCTGGATCCAGGTCCTGTGTTCACAGGCATCTTTACCTCTGTCCATGTGAGAGATGGAAGCAGATTCAAGTTTTCTCCTTCCCAGAAACACAGGGCTGTTTCTCCATTGAGTAATGCTGAGTTGAGAGATGACACAGAGGGTGTCCCAGATCCTGGACTCCTGGGTTTTCCCCTGGTGCCAGGTCACTCCTCACAGATAATTGCTTACCATCATCAGCTAAAAGAACTACATCTTCCATTGTACCTGATTTACAGGTACAACCACTTAAAAAAAAAAAAAAAGTCTTCACCCCCAGTGAGGTAAATATGCAGGTTTATTGCAGCCAAGCCACTCCTTTCCGTGTCATTCCTTCTCAGACATCTGCTCGTGGATGTTAAAACCCCGAGCACCTTTGGCAGGGACACTGAACTCTGAAACCTGCAGCACCTGTGACAGAGCAGCACTCTTTGGGAAAGAGGTGTCCAAGGAAAAGCAGCAGCCCCAGCTTGTGTCCCATTGGAGACAAGTGAATCTGAAGTTATATATTATATACGACGTGGGTGATGACAGCAGTTTATCATTAACCTGAACTCTGCAAGAAGCACATAAGGAGAGGAAGAAGAGGAAAGTCAGAGGAGCAGCCAGGATGGAATCTGACATAAGGATCAACAATGCTGCAGACATCTCTGTTATTGTCCTCTACTTTTTGATAGTTCTGGCAGTGGGACTATGGGTAGGTTGGGATTTTATTTTGTTTTACTCAATGAGCAGGTAGATTATAGAGTCTTGGCAACATAGCTTAGTAAGTGAGAATGTGTAATTATGTAAAGATTTTGATGCTTAATTGAAATAGTTAACAAGTGCATGGTGGGCAAAATGTGGGCACCAGTTTCCATTGGAGGGGATGGTGAGCCGGGGACCGTCCCTTGTGTGGATGCACGGAACAGCGGGGAGGGGGCGGTGATGGGGTTTGCGTGGGACGGCGCCGGGAGATGCGGTCGGTAAAGATCAGCCAGGGGCCCTCCTGGAACAGGACCCGAGAGGAGGGGTTTGGAGCACCGGGGATGCAGGGAGGGTTGGTGCTGTGAGGTGATGCACAGGGTGGGACGGGAGGGGAGCCCTGTGCGGGGACGGTGACAGCGACGGGACCTCGGGCCGGGCCGCGGTGCCCTCCGAGGGCAGCACTGCCGGGGCTGCTGCTCGGCTCCGGGGTGCGGAGCCATCGGGAGTGAGAGCAGGAACAGCTCCGGGGCAGGTCCTGGCAGCGCCTCCGTGCCCGGGGCTGCGNGGGTCTGGGGAGAGAGGAAATCCCAAGAGCAGGGCAGCGAGGGAGATCCCTGGGCCAGGGGACAGAGGGAGATCCCGGGAGCAGGGCAGAGAGGGAGATCCCGGGGCCAGGGGACAGAGGGAGATCCCGGGAGCAGGGCAGAGAGGGAGATCCCGGGGCCAGGGGACAGAGGCTGCTCCCAGCCCAGCGCCGGGACTTCAGAGCTGGAGCGTTTGGGAGAACGGGCCCATACACGGAGCTGCAGTGCTGGGAGCAGGGGAATGGCCCTGAATTCGGGTTACCCTGGGGCAAACCCTCCCGCTCACCTGAACACCTGCCCTTTAACGAGCAGAGAGGAGGGATCGCCCTCAGGAATCCTCGGCTTTCCTGGAGCATCCCAGGAACATTTCACAGGGCAGAAAAGTTAACTGCAGAACAAGCCTCGCTTTCTGACAACCTGGCAATATTTTGAAGGACACCAAAAATTTGGGGTTTGCAGAAAGTGGACACAACCTTTCCCTTTGCCTCTTCAGCATAGGAGTAGAGACCCAAAATAAAGCCAAAAATCTGAAGCCCCAGTGCACAGAACACCTTCCTGCCTGGCAGGAGGGAGCTGGGCCTTGCCATGACAGTCTGGCTGTTGCTGTACTTGAACTTTATGTTAAAGATCTCTGACAACAAAGGGCTGATCTCTGGTTTCTCAGGCCTTTGTGTGCTGAGTTAATTCCTGGAGCCCTTTCTTTCCAGCCATGATGACATTGTTATTGGACAAATACTTACTCAGTTGCTGTGTGTAGTTAAATGTAAATCCATCATATTTACTTCCTTTCTTCTGCATGGAAGAAAATATATAGCTAATATTTCCAGGTCTTCTTTCTTTATTTACCTGTTCAAAGTCCATCAGAGAAGACAACGGAAATCCAGTAAACAATGGCTCAGGGTCATTAACAAAAATTGGAGGAAACTTCCCTCTAAAACCCACCTCTTAACCAAAACAGCACAAGTTTGTGAAAAGGGAAATTTTAGCTGGCTTCTTCTTTTGGAACTTCAGAGGGAATCAGCCACAATGTTGATATCACAACAACTAAACAGATACCTGTAGGAGCAGGATGGTATTGAGTAAAAAACCTGCAGGCTTTCTGTTCATAAACTTGCACCTTATAGTCTATTTTGATGTCTGAAATAAAAGGCCCCAATGAAAAATTCATGTGAGCTTTTACTTCAGTGGTAATTTTTCTTGGTTAAATTTAATCTTATTAGTGTTTCACACTATAATGAAGGAATGAAATTTGAATGGCTAATGCAGACCTAGATAAAAGAATCCTTGTTCCATTGTATTATTTTCTTCCTCATAAGGTTGTTCTTTTTAGCCACTCAGTTTCTTTCACTTTACCCTGCCCGTGTGTTTTATTATCCCTTCATTGTAGCTGTTTGTTCTCAGCCTGTGCAAAGCTTGGTACACTTGAAACACGATTTAAACTTTCTTTTTTGCTCTGTTGCAGGCCATGTACTCCACCAACCGAGGCACAGTGGGTGGGTTTTTCCTGGCTGGACGGAGCATGGTGTGGTGGCCGGTGAGTGCTGTGGGGACACAAAGCTCAGGGGGTGCAGCTGCACCCCTGGCACTGTCACTGTCACATCAGGGGCTGTGTGACACTGCTGGGGCTGTCATGGCTTCATTGTGTGGCTGCAAACCCAACTCTTTCTGCACCTGTGGTGTGGGGGCAAACTGCACAAACAAAGCCTCGGGGTGGGCAGGGAAAAGTGTTGGGGGAAGTTTGTGTTCAGCTCTGAGCTGTCTTGACAATGTGATCAACGTGTTTGAACATAAATTCATTGGTAATGTCAGCACAGACAAATCCAGTGCTTTGTCTTTCATATCACTTAAAATCTTTTCAACATTTGGACTCTATTCTTTTCATTGCACTAAAAGAAGCAGGCTCATTTTAAGGTTATCACAGACAGGAATTAATTTACTGAAATTTTCCCTTTATTGCTCTATTGTTTCTACTTTTGGTAACAAGTTCTGGTCTGTACAAGGAGAAAAATCCTGGAAATGTTCTGATGTTATTGGTAAAGTACATTTTAAATGTATTTAGAAATTAGCTGTGGCTTACATTGACTGCATTCTGTGGATCTCTATTGCCTTCCAATAGAGAACAGGAGTCATAGATACAAAGTGTTCTCATCCATTCCCTCAGGCCTTTGGCAGAAAGTATGTTAGAAATAATTATCTATTACTTCCTGATCACAGAATCTCTTTGACATGAAAAGCAGGAAATTTAGACAAACCTGCATTTTCAGTATTACTGTAATACAGAAAATGGAAATGTGTTTTACATGATTCCATGTGTTTGAATGGAATTCCTCAGCACTCCTGGTCTTGCATTCAGTCTCAGAAGATGTTTCTGCACTTCATTAAGGTTTGGGAGTTAAGACCCCACACACCTTGATTTGGTTACAGGACCAGAAGAGTGAGAGTAGTTATTGGTTCCCTGAAGATTTAGGAATTTTCTTGAAGTAGGCTGCAGAAATTCCTGCAGACCCTTCAGTCTTGTGCTTCAGAGAGCTCTCTCTGCCTTCAGAAGCCCTTGGGACAGCCTCTTTAAGGACAGGAAAGGATCAAGGGCCAATGGCAGTAAAAGGGTTCTTCATCTGATGTAGTAGATCTAAGAAAATTCAGGTTCCTTTGGAAGACTGAGGAGAAAGTTTCCAAGTTATTTTAAGATAAAACCCATAATTCTGGGAGAAGAGAAAAAAACCCCAACAGATTACTCTGCTTAGCTGTCACTTTAATCAGTGGGCTGGTTTTAACCTTGTGCAGTTCTGTCTGCCTGTCAAGGGGTAAGAATATCCTTTTGTGCAGATGTAAATGGAGGTGGAGGCAGCAAGGCAGCAGAGACTCACACAGAAAAGTTCTGTCCTGCTCCAGTGGCCCTGAGAATTCCCAATGATTCCCCTGAGACCTGGGGGAGAGGATCTGACAGCGAGTCCTCTGCTAACACAAACCCCACAGGCTCAAACCTCCCCTCCTCCAGTGGGGATCCAGCAGGGATCACCCAGGGATCCTGCCAGGATCCCCTCCCTCCTTCCCCAGTGAGCTCAGCATGGACAAAGTGCTGGTCCTCAGTGCAGTCCTGGATCTCCTTTTCAGTGCTTCCCTTTGGAATGCCAGAGTGTCTTCCCATACCATAAAAATAAACCCCTCTTGCTGTTCTTCCTCCTATCACTCAGAATAAACAAGGAGCAAGCACTCCAAAACCTCAAACTAAACACCATGTCAGCAGCATCACCCAGGAAAGTTTGCCTTGGATAAAAAGAGATTCCAAAACAGCAATTCCCACAGCTTAGCAGGCAGGTGGGATGTCCATCACACAGAGCAAACGGGGCTGAAATCATGGGGAAACCAAGGAAAGTATAGAAAGTTTAGTCAGAGATGTGATCTCAGCTCTGCAGCAGCTGAAGCTGTGTGTGATGTTTTACTTTTGTGCTTTGAGTTCTCTTTTGTGTCAAGCCAGGGCTAACCTGGGATAGTTCTGGAGAGCCCCAGTGCATTTCCACAGTCAGGGTGGGGGCAGCTGTTTTGCAAGTGGCCTCTTGTTTGTCAGATTCTCCCCTGCCATTTCAGGATAATGACCCTTGTCATGTAATTGCTTTCTGGAACAGAACAAAATAAGGAAAAAAAAATCCTTCCACAAACTTGGTATAAACTTAATTCCCCTAAACGAATTGTATTTTTCAGTGGTTGTCTGTATTCTGTGCTCTGCAGGGCACCCACAAGTGGCTTTTCAGACCCTGCAGGGAAGGAGGCTCACTAGGATCTCTGACTGACAAGCTGGGAAAAGGATTCTGTTCACTTAAACCATTTAATATCAATGGTTTGGCAGTCCAGAGGAGACCCTGGGAATGAAGGGCTAGAGATTGTTCCTTTTACAAAGGATTTTGAATGTTTATCAGTCACTGGCAAACTGTGCTTGTGATCTGATTTCTCAGTGTGTAAAGTAGGACCAAGACACATCCTGGGCCAAAGCTGTGCTGCTTTGGGCCTGATTGTTCTGCTCTGGCAGAAGCCAGGAAAGTTGCTCAGCATTTTGCAGAACCAAGCCCAGAGATAGTTTTCTGGCTGAGGTGAGAGGTCACTTCACTGGAATCACAGCCCTTGTGCAGTGGCTGAGCCATCTCAATAGTTCCAGTGGTTAATTAGGTGTAAAGGTAAATAAGAACATTCTCACAGATTACCCCAAACTGAAATCTGTTGTTGATTAGTCATAATGGTATGAAATGCTGGGCCCTTTAGAAACTGAGAGAAGAATCTTCAAGAAACTGGTTTTGGTCTCTTGGGCTTTGAGGGAAATACCTTCAGGAAAGGCTCATATGGCTCTTGAAATCCTCATAATCAGCCCTGCTTTTTCCAAAAAGACACAAAAGTTCAAGGCAAGTGACAGCTCTGTAGCAAAGGGCTTTGCCAACCTCAAATTCGTTTGCCAGATGAAGGAGTTGGCTTCAGCCAAATCCTTCCTGCTGTTGTAGGACATGAAGTATCTGTTCCTGCAGGACAGTCAGCTTTGGGAGCAGCTACTCTCAAAGGTTTAACAGCCCTTCATGCACAATTTAAAAAGCCCAAAGTTTTGAATCTTTCCTGCTTTTGAATTTTCTCCTTCATGTTGTGTAGTCTTGCAGACAGAGCTGTCTGCACAAAATTATGGGTTACCTTCCACACCTCAGTTCCTGAGGCAGGAATGGTAACAGGACAAGGAGAATCTGCAGGCAGCTCTGCTGGAGGGATTTACTGTGGCAGGAGGGGTGCAGGGTCAAGGGGGCTCCAAACAGAAATGTAACTCAGCTCGTTTCTGCACATGTACATTTAGATCTTTGTGAGACAGATAAGAATTAGGGGAAAAAACCCCAAAAGGTTCTTGCCTCAGCTGTGCACATCTTATCTTTGTGGCCATCAGAACAGACCACTGGCAGGATTCCTCTGATCTTTGCAGCCAGTTAAGTTTTGCATAGTGTCAGGATTTTTCCACTTGCTGAATCTGACACTGCTATGAGGAACCAGGAACCACAACTCTGCTGTGAATAAGATTTGCATTTCCTTTTCTTAAGTAAACTAGAATGACAAATTACCTTATTTTGCCAAGTTCCATGAAAAAAAATAGTGTTAAATCAATAGTTTTCAGGGTAAAAAGAATAATGAAGTAATCAAAGCAAAGCTCTGATAGAAAATTAGAAGTTCAGTGAAATGAATTTCTACAGAATCTGTGAGAATTTCCAGCTGGCTGGGAGGTGTTTCTGTCTCAGAGTGCAAAGTGGGGATATCAGATCTTCCTGAGCCTGAGCTGTTCCAGCAGCCTTTGGGTTTTTTACATTTTTGATGAGTATTGTACATCCATCCCTCCTGCTTAGTGCACTGGGAATTGCATAGATGTGATTTAGTTGGGTAATAATGCAATTCATGGAATTTTCAGATTAATTGGGAAAGAAGAAGAAAACCCCACAGTTCCTACTTTGGGTCTCAGAACCTTGGAATTGTGGCAGTAATATTGCATTGTACTGATTTTTCCAAAGTGGCTAAGGGTGATCCCAAAAAACTCACCAGGAAAAATAATTCCTTTGCATCAGAGTAAAGTCCCACGTTGCAGGGAAGAGCTGTTAGTTAAAGAAAAGCATGGCCAATCTCAAGGAGCAGGAATGAGGAATGTGTCAGGGAAGAGGGATTTGAGAAGCTTCTGCAGGTGACCCATGAGGAGAGAGGAGAGAGGAGAGAGGAGAGAGGAGAGAGGAGAGAGGAGAGTGGATCCCCAGGGCCAGAGCTGATCCCTGGGCTGAGAGGAGCCCCTGCTGTTCTCTGGAATGGGGCTGAGGATCCGGTGGGAAAGGGTTTGGTACTGAGCTAATGCCTTCAGGGGGATGGGCTGGCAGGTCCTGGCAGGGAAAGCAGCCACAGGCTGTGCATGCTGCACAGTCACTGCAGCTGCCACTGCCTGCAGGGTGCATCCATGCAGCTGGGAATGGCCAGGGCAGGGATGTCCCTGCATCCTCCACTTAGGGAGAGGAGCAAGGTGAAACAGTTAATGAGTGACAGGGAAAAGCACCGTGATTGTCATCTGCTCCAGGGTGCTGGGACTCCTGTGAACAGAGTGCTCTTGTTAAGACCTGACCTCTTACAATATTTTAAAGGGCTAATGTTCCACCTTTGCCTCAGGTTAGCTCAGGTTTTTCATCCTCTTTTCCTCTTAGAACCTTTTGTCCCTTTCAACCAACTTTCCTCTTCACTTTGCCTCCTAGATCTGTCCTCAAAATCAATTCACTCACACATTCACTGAGAACAGCTAACACTTCCAGAAGATTGTTTCCCTTTGCCATTCCCAGTTTCAGCCTGGAGTTTTTAAGACCTTCAGCAGCTCTAGCAATGGCAAATGAGGAATTCCAGTAATCAGCATTTCCAGTACAAAACCCCTCAGCAGTGAGTCCTCCAGTAAGGCAGCTCAGCCCAGGGCCCATCTGCCTCTGTTCCTCATCCTTAAACCATGGCAGATGGGAAACCTCCTTCCCTCTGGCATCAGCAGCCAAGGGGCTGTGAGGGTGTTGGGTCTGCACTTCTCTTGCTGTGACTGTGCTGCAGATTTCAGGGTAATCTGCATTTTCCTGGCCATGGAGCCATGTTCTCCCTTCCCAGGTATATGACCTGGACTCAACCCATTTTTAAAATTGCATCCATTATTAGAATATGTTGATCCTAAAGTTCTGCTACACTGGATATTCCCTAATTCAGAGAAAAAAAATTATGTGAATGTAGGATCTGCATACACATTGTTTTTGTCCTTGTGCTGGTCCTGAATATGTTGGTAGTTTTGCATTGGTTTGGTTTGGTTTGGTATTTTTCTTTCAATACAATGGTATTTTAGATAAATTTGAGAACACAGCATCAGCAGCACTGCCTGCAGTCTGTCCTGGGGTTTCAGGCACTGAGCCAAAGCTTGTGCCTGTCAGTTCCCAAAGTTCTGCTTTAGCTGCTTTTGTTCCTTGGCTCTGCCTTTGAGCTCTCTGAAACAGGAGAGGAGACACATTAAATAAAATCAGAGATCAATGTGGTTAATATTTTCTGGTGATTGCATTTCTAGTAACCTAGATTTAAGTTTAATTATTTATCTCCAAGGAAAGCATTGGGCAACAGTGCTAATGCTTGGTATAAATGATACTTTTTTCTTCACTATCACTTCTGGAAAACTGTTGCTATCACAAAGAGGTTAGAAGAAACAGAGGTCTTTTGTTTGCCAATGTTTGTTGCAAAACTTAGCAGTCCTGTAGAAATGTCATATGACAAACTGGTTACAGTTCTGTAGGGCACAACTGACTTTTAAAAATGTGTAAAAAAAACCCAAATCCAGAACTGAGTGAACTTAGAAGCGTAAATTTCCTGTCACAGCAAAAGAACAGTTTGTCTGCAAAAAGACTTGAAGAAATCAGGAGATCAAACTGAGGAAAGAGAAAAAAAGTAAGCCTGGAAAAGAAAGAGTGGAACCCTCTGAATTTTGTGTGTTGCAAATAAAAAATGAGGGAGGATAATCTATTTGTTATCAGGATTGGGGGTTGAAGAGCGTGGTTGCTGTTTCTGGCTATGGCATCGCTCTGTAGGATAAATCAGCTCTGCAGAAGCAGATTTCTATGAAATCCTTCATCCTCCTAAAACTCAGGTGATCATCCCTGTGCTCCCAGAAACACTGACTGAGTATTTGCTGCTGTTCCAATCAGTTGGACTCAATGATCTTTGTGAGTCCCTTCCAGCTCAGGATATTCCATGATTCAATTGAGAGCATTAGAAGAGGTCAGCAGAAGTTCCATTGCCTGCTTTCTGTGTGCTTTTCTTTTTAATCCTGTTTTGGATTTCTTTGTTGGTGGATTTTTTTTTTGGCTTTTAGAGAACATAAGAAAAAAAAAGAGAAAAGAATAAAAATTGTTCACTTCCTTTTTTTCATCTTGGAACTTCTCCATCTTCCTTGTCCTCTGCCCACAATACTCAATCCAATCCAACCTTTTTTTCATGCTTGGCTTCTCACCCTGCATCCTTCAGTACCTGACCCAGTAAACTATCACTGGGTATTTCTGCTGCCTTTAATGTGTTCATTTGGAGGAAATGAAGCTCATAACTTTTCCTCTTTTCTGTTGTCCGAGATACTTGGTTAAGAATGAGATCTTTGTGACTGGCTCCTGTCTGTCTGTAAACCAGCAGGAGCCTTTCATTTTTAATCTCTCCCTGTTCATCAATTCCCATGTTCTCCCCACTGTTCTGTTTGTATGATCAGTGCAATATTTGGGGGTCTTAAAGACCCCAGCACTTCTTAAATAGAACTCCTTGATTTGCTGCTGTTTGTAGCTTCCAAAGGTGTTTTCTCAGCAGATATTTCTGCTATGCAGCTTTCAGAATTAAATTCAGTCATCAAATTACCTTTTGGCTTAAAGTGAACCAAGTCCAGCTCTCAACAATGACACATTTGGATGCACAGGGTGTGAAATATGGAACAGGGAGTGCAGGTTTGACAAGTGGGAATGCCCTTGTCATTTCCTCCTTGAACAAGGAGGATCAGGAAGGTCACAGTCTTCTTCCCTGATTGCCTGGATATCATCCCAATATCAGTTTGGCAAGTTTTGCAAATATTTTTAAATCTATATTGGTATAATACATTTTTGACTGAGCTGGAAGATCTTTTATTCAGTATCCTGTTCTCCCTCACTGTTGTAGTTGTGATGGCTGGAGGCTCTGGTTTCAGTGGGAACAATAAATGGGAGTCCTGAAAGTTGTCAAGGAAGTTGCTTGTCAGTCATTCTCATCATCATCACCACCACAGATAGGCAGGAGTTCAATGTGCCAAATTAAGGGGATTTTTTTAAAATTTCCTATGAACATAAGGGCCAACTTTTGTTTTTTTCTTTGCAGATTGGTGCTTCTCTGTTTGCCAGCAACATTGGCAGTGGGCACTTTGTGGGAATAGCAGGAACAGCAGCAGCTGGAGGAATTGCCATCGGGGGATTTGAGTGGAATGTAAGTGACATATATGGCAGTGAAAGTACTTCAAACATCTGGATTATCTGCAGAGTTTAATCAAAATAACATTGCCTGATAATTTAGGACTGTCAAAGTTTGTGCTTGGCAACACTTGTTTTCTGCACAGAGCAGTAAAAGCCAATGTAATCTGGTATTTAACCTGTCCAAGCCACTGGAAAAAGATGACACTTTTTGGCTGAGGCTTTTTACAAAGCATTTGAACCAAATAAGTTGGTGGATTTTCTTCTCTATGCATATCTTTTTATTACTTTTAAAGTAATAAAGAGTAATAAAGTTCTTGTTTGTGAGGAACAATTTTGGACTGCGGGATGCTGGGAAGAATTTATCAGATTTGTAATCCATGGAAATTTTTGCAGCATTTTGCTATGTCGGAATTATTGAAGCTGCTTTGATTTCTTCACAGCCTGTAAGGAATTTGGAACATCCTTCACAAAGCACCTGCATTCCAAAAATCTTTTCCTCTTTACCTT
This sequence comes from Cisticola juncidis, assembly GCA_013400215.1. NCBI lineage: Eukaryota > Metazoa > Chordata > Aves > Passeriformes > Cisticolidae > Cisticola > Cisticola juncidis. Next base: position 96,116 of record VXBR01001154.1, read on the forward strand.
TTTCTTCCTGTAATTATGCACGTGTTTTGCTCATGGTTCCAGTACAGGGTAGAGACACCCAGGCTGGTTTTAAATGAGCTTCCTGCAGTAGCAGGACCAGTGCAGGAGTAGCAGGACCAGTGCAAACTGCAGCAGCAGAAGCTCCTGTGAAGGGCTGCAGCCCTTTCTTGCCGTGCCAGGCTCGGAGGGTGTGGCTGGCACTGTCACTGCTGTGCCCGATTCGCCCTCGGGCAGGGATCAGCAGTGACACAAAGGGCTGAGGGAGCCTCCACAGGTCGATACTTCCCTCACATTTACTTCTGGGCAATGGAAAAATCCTCCCACCCTGAGGGATTTGGTTTGTGTTCCTTAGCAAGTAAATGGTTGGTGCAAATGACCAATCAGTGGTATGATAGAAATGTTTAAGGAAAAGGACAAAGCTTGCAATGAACTGTACCAGAGATTCAGTTTATCTGTCAGCTCCCTCTTTTTGATTATATCAGGCCTGATTCTCCTTCTTTTTCCAGCAGAACAAAGCAAATCAAACCAGAACACAAACCTCTAGGGCCCATATCCTCCTTCAGACATCTCTAACACTTTATCTCCTGGGAGATTCCTGCTGGACCAACACCAACACACAGTGAACAGCGATGGTTGGCTGGAGGCAGCAGTGATGCTGTGGCTGTTTGAGCAGAGCTGCAGAGCTCACTATTCACAGTGGCACAGTTAACAGAATAACAGAATTAATGAAAGTAATACCAAATTTGACCATTGTCATCCTTGTGTATCCCTGTTCCATTGAAATTATTTCTATTTTGTATCAGGATGACAATAGAAGCTGACCCAGTATTTCTTGTCCATCTCACAGTTTTGACCTAAGGGCAGAACTTAAAAGATACAGTTTAAAAGCCCTCTAAACCCTGTGGACAAAATAAATACAGAGTGCAGTTCTGAGGGCAGGAATTTGTTTTATATTTGTTGAGTTAAGTGTGTACAAGTCACTATTGGACACCATTCCAGCCATTTAAGTCAGAAAACTGTGGCACTGCTATACAAGGTCAGTGTTCACAGAATGCAGATGGATACACAACGTTATTAAATTGTAATATGAAAAATACAAAATATTTTACAAATTGCATGTGGTGCATCCTGTGCAGTCTATTAAATTGTTTTAAGACATTCAGCCATCCTGGGCTTGCTCTGAAGAGAGCTGGGATAGTCTGGTGCCACTGGAGGAGTTGTGATTCTATACTAGAGGGCAACCCTGTGAGGAGAGATCAGATTTTGTCATGTGTGCTTCTTTGGCACAGCTAGCATGAAATCCAGGCTGCAATATACCTGATGAAGTTTTTAGCCAAGATTTCATCCCCAAATTTTCAACTGTAAATCAAAGGACAGAACAGAACCTCCTCCCCCCACACCCCTGCAGTCCCAGGTTTTTGTGATTTCAGTGGTCTCTAGCTGCTGTTGGGGCTGATAAATGATCTTTGGGAGCAGTGTCTAGAGACAGGAGGCTAATTCAGCTGGTCTTGTCTTGGCTACAGGCTCTGATATTTGTGGTGATTCTAGGATGGATCTTTGTACCCATCTACATCAAAGCTGGGGTAAGTCAAACCACTCCATTCCCCTTGTCTGTGCTGCTCATGTTTGCAGCTCAGGGCTGGAATATTGCAAAGTCATTATGAATGGAACGAGATCTGAGTGTGCCAGAACAGCATTTTGTTATATCTGAGTACTTGAAAAATGAGGATTCTCTGTTCTAAGGCCTGAGCTGGGAAGTACTTGGTGCTCTCCTTGTTCTCCTTTGATTCCTGGAGCTGCTCTTCCTTGAAACTGCAATTGCAGCTCCCCTAATTTGGTGCTCTGCTCTCACAGTGTCTGAGTGCCAAAAATCTTCCTGTAATTTGATTTGTGCCTGTTCCCCATTATCTAAACCCCTCCCCACCTCCACAGGTGGTGACAATGCCAGAGTACCTGAGGAAGCGTTTTGGGGGGAAGCGGATCCAGATCTACCTGTCCGTCCTTTCCCTGATCATCTACGTTTTCACCAAGATCTCAGTAAGTGAAGCTTCTACAGCATTTCTTCCATTCTACACTGATTTAAGAAAAGAAATGCCCTTTTAACAATATTGTTCTCACAACAGGTCAACTATTTCAGGTTTGGAGGTCCTGGCTGAATTAACAACTGTAAAAGTATGATTTTGTGTTTTCTTTATTCAGTGAGACACTGTTCTGCAATCCAAGGTTTTTTCTCCCTGGCAGTGTCTCTTGATGCTTGTTGTGCTTTGTCCTTTTTTTAAAGTTTTAAGGTTTACTTTTACACTTGCTCTCTTCTAGAAAACATCAGAGTGGAGGGAAACTTGTATTGTATTATGTATATATGTATTATCTTAAGGATCTGTGAAAGCCAGGGCAGGAGTTTTTGTCCCTAGATTTCATATTTATCTGTTTTAGTATCCTCTGGTGAACATGTCATCAGTAATATAGATGAGGGAAAAGAGCAAGGAGACTATGGGTAAAAAAAGAATAATAGGAATTAAAAAATGGAAGAGTGGGGAAATTGAAATGAGGGAATTGTAACAGCTGAGCTGAAAGGAGGGAAGAGGAGGGATTCTTTTAATGGGCAAGGGACTGGTGTAAACTTTAAAGTGCTATGAAGTTAATGTTTATTAAGTAAATGGATGTATTTCTGTGGAGTAGTAAAGGGAGCTGGTGTTTTCCATATATTTTGAAAGTACCAAGCTTCTAAAGAAGTCCACAGTTCAGGCATACCTCAGTCTGTTGTTTTGCAGAAGTTGTCATGGCAGATTAGTCTTTGCCCTCTGAATGGGAGCTGAGTGATAATAGTGCAATTTAAGCTAAAAGATTGGCCTTTTGCTCTCATTCTCACACCATGATAACTGATCCTTAGAGAGGTTATAAATTAAACAGGTTGGTAGCATGAGCTGGCCTCAGAGCTGGATTTCTGTATATTACAAAAGGATTAGAGAGTTTGCTGTGGTTGTGCTCAACTATTGTCATCAGAACTCCTGGGTACAAGGCAGAATTCTGGACATTCCAGCAGCAGAGAAACTCCTCCAGTCAGAGACTCACAGTCCTTTTCAGCAGCACATGTTGGTACTGAGCCTATCAGGGTGCTGTGTACATTCTGAATTTACCATCCACCTTTGATTGCCAGCCTGTGTCATAGCTAAGGGCCTGATGATGGGATTTTTCACCATTTCAGTTGGAGTGTCCTGTTTACAGGAAAAACAGGTTCTGCATTTAATCTTCCAGTGTGGTCATGAGGAATGAAACACCCTCTCCATTGTCAAGGGAGCAGCATTGCCAGTACAGCAGCACTGTCAATACAGCAGCACTGTCAATACAGCAGCATTGCCAATACAGAAGCATTGCCAGTACAGCAGCATTGGCAATACAGCAGCACTGTCAATACAGCAGCACTGTCAATACAGCAGCATTGGCAATACAGCAGCATTGGCAATACAGCAGCACTGTCAATACAGCAGCACAGTCAATACAGCAGCACTGTCAATACAGCAGCACTGTCAATACAGCAGCACTGTCAATACAGCAGCATTGGCAATACAGCAGCATTGGCAATACAGCAGCACTGTCAATACAGCAGCACTATCAATACAGCAGCATTGCCAATACAGCAGCAGTTACCTGGACCCCACTCTACCATTGGCCCATCCCAGCTTCCCATCAACCCAGTTATTCCAGGTGTTTGTGGGGAAGTGTCATGGAGCTGGGTCTCTGTGCCATGCAGGGGGAAAATACAGTGTTCAGTTTCCTCTAAGCATTTATTTTGTTTCCCCCAGCTGCCCCAGCAGCTCTGGCAGTGTCTGTGCCTGTACAGGTGAGATCCTGCAGTGCACAGAGGTCTCTGCATTGCTGCTTCATCTCACTCCAGGGTCTGCCCAGGAGTGACTCCCTTGCTCTGTGATTCAGATTAGGCAGAGCAGCCAGTCCTGGAGGTCTCAGGTGCTGTCAGAGGATCTCAGAGTGGGTTTGCTCTGCTGTGCTGTGCAGCACTGTGTCCACATGGCCAGAGCAGGGAGGGAGGGGCTGCTCCTGCTGGGCTGTGAGGAGAGGGGCAAGCCCAGGCCTCCCTCCCCACAGACACGTTGGATAACCAGACACATCCACGTGCTGAGAAGCTGCTGTGCTTTACTTCCCTCCGTGCTGCCTTGGCAAACACTCCCTTGTCATCTCCTGGGCTCTTGGAGATTTGATAGAGCAGGATGGGCTCCTGCCCTGCCCTGGATGGGAAGTCACACCCACCAGCCATTCTCACTGCCTCCCAGCCCGGCAGAAGAGTGGCATCTCTTTCTTCTGGGGTAGTTATTTCATGTTCTGCTTCCTTGCTGTGTTGAAATATTATGTAGTACCTAATAATATGATGATAACAATGCTTTCTAGGGAGCAGTATCACCTTTCAGGCTGTGTGACTCCTGCTGTGCTTTCTGGCACAGTGCCACCACTGTGTGAGGACCAGACTTCCTTTTCACACCCCTGCAATGTCCTTACCATTTCTCTTTCCCTGCACATTTTCTGTGGGTTTTGTTGATTTCTTACCTTGCTTTGTGGCTGATCAGCCACAAACAGACAAGGACATGCTGCAAATTCATCTTTGGGATGAGGATATGTGTGATTTTTAAACCCAAAGGATTTCTGTCATACAGGGCCTGACCTGTACCTGCTCCCTAAGTGTGCAGGACACTGGGAGTAGTGCCCATAGCAGCTTGCAGAGGCTTTTTAATCACTGGTGTTGATGATATTGGTCATTATGCCAAAGGAAATGGTCAGGTCAAAGCAATGGATAGTAATAGACTAAGGTATGACAAGACAAAAGGGAATTAAGGTCTGAATGTTTCTGAAGAAATCAGAAATCATAAACTGGAATTTCTAAATCTGTTACAGCATATTTTTTCCTGTTCATTGTGCATAATTTCAGTAGGAAATCTATGGGCATAGGCTTGCCAGGGGTGAGAAGAAGAGAAGAATAACCCTCTCCTAGGAGTGCAGAGTGCAGAGGGTAAAGAGTAGGTGCCCCTGCTTTGGCACACACAGGATACATTCAGCTGGCACATGTCTGGCCAGCTGCTCCTTTGTGATCCTGCCTTTGCAGACACAGCCTGTTGAGTAAAGGAAAGAGTGACTCTAAGAAGAGATTAGATAAAGATTGTCATGAAGGTGTGTGAATGGAGAAACAAGGAAATATTGGAAGGCAATAACCTTACTGGGGAGGAGGAGCAGTGAGACTGGAAGATAACTCAGCAATTTGAAGAAGCTGATACATTGCTCAGAATGCTCAATAATTAACTATACATTTCTCTGTGGGAATCACTTTAGGACCATTAATATTTAATGATATGTAGGCTAAACTAAAGCCAAGAACAATAAAAGAAAGGTGTGGAACATGGACTGGTTAGTGTGAAAAGATGGGAAACAAATTACCAAAGAGAGATGGAGCAAAGAACATGGTCTGACAGCTGCTGGGGTGGGAGCTAAAGGTGCTGGTCCCAGTTGCAAACTAAAGCCTATGAGAAATCTGTCCAAGATGCAGTTTTGGGAGTGGTCCCTCACACTCTGCGGCACAGAACTCACTGTCTGCTGCCGTGCAGTGGGACTGCAGGAGTCTGGCCTCTTCCCCGTCCTTCAGCGGGAACCAGGGCGAGGTCCTGCCCTGCGGTCTCAGTCTCAGTGTTCGATGGTTTTTCTCTGCGGCGTCTCCCCGCTCCCAGGCCGGGTCCCTCCCTGCTGTGTGTGTGCCCTGCTCTCCTCCGGCTGTGACCCCCGGCTCTGGCCGGCCCCGGGAGCCCCCCAGGGCTGGTGTGGAGGCTTTGGCCAGGGCTGGGCAGAGCTGAGTGTCCCGCCAGGGCTGGGCAGAGCTGAGTGTCCCCGCCTCAGCCCGAGAGCCCCGGGGAGCTGCTGTCACTGCGGGCGGGAGGGGCCGTGCAGAGCCCTCGCTGCGCAGGCAAAGGGAGGAGCTGCAGAGGAGCCAGGGAGCTGCCTGGTAGAGCCTGGCCTCTGAGAAAGCAGAATTTACAGTAAGGCATCTCAAGTGCACTGGGGCAGATAATTGTGATTGCAAACTTGTATAAATAACATTGATGCCAATTATCTTCAAATCAGGAACTGGTCTAATGGGATTAACGTCCCAGTGTTAGTCTGAAACCTGAACAATCCCTTCCTTACGCAAGAGCTAAACGTCTCCTCTCCTAGCCAACTGCTGTCAGTTCTTCTAATGGGAACTTAAAAATAGAAACCATATGTTTGCCTTGAATGCAAATGTATTGTTTGTCCCAAACCAGCAGGACAAGCTGCACCACGTGTGAGCAGTGAAGGGAGAGGTTTGTGGGGTGCACTGAAGGAAGAGAATTGTGCAGTGTCCTGGAGGTGTCACACAGGCCAGCCCTGCACACAGCAGCAAATGGGACTCACACTCAGTTCTAAGCAGCTGGTTTGGAATCTGTCTCTCAGTGCCTAATACTGAGCAGTGAGGTGACTGTGTAGAGAAAACAACCCTGTTAAAAAGGCCTGGGAATTCTCTGTGAAGTCTTACACCTCTGCTAAGAACTGCACTGCTCTGAGGGGACACTGGCAGGTGCACAAAAAAGCTTCTATTTTCGATTTGATTTGTGTGTGCAAAGAGGCAGAGTTGTGTATTTCAGTGCCCTCACCACGAAACTATAACATGTCATCATGAACCTAGACATTGCTGCTGAACCTATAATTTTTTCTTTTCTAGGCTGACATATTCTCTGGAGCTATATTTATCCAGCTGGCCATAGGGCTGAATCTTTATGTGGCCATAATTATCCTGCTTTCTATTACTGCACTTTACACCATCACAGGTGAGTTTGCAGAGCAGTCTGATAAATCAGAGATGTTGGGGGAGTCAGAAGAAAGAGAAGAGAGAAGTAGAGAAAAAGGGAGAAATTTAAACCTGAAAGGGGGGTTATTTACAGTGATCTTTGAAAGAGAGGTGGTGAGAAAAGGGGAAAAAAGGAAAAAACATTTCTGCTCAGACATTTGCCCAGGGCTAACTTATTTTTCCTGACTTTTCTCTGCCATCAGGTGGCCTTGCAGCTGTGATTTACACAGACACCCTACAAACGTTCATCATGGTGGTGGGCTCCTTTATTCTCATGGGATTTGGTAAGTCAGTCAGGTGAATTAAACTGGAATATTCAGCCACAAATCTTGCAGTGGCTATGGAAATGAATCCTGCAGTGTGAAACTGTTACCTTAACCAGGAGGTTTCAGCTCCTGTATCTATTTATCAGGGGAGAAAACAGGCATGATGCCAAAAGTCAGGCATATTGCCAGAGCCCTTTAGTCACTGAGTCACTCTGCCTCCCAAGCACAGTGAATGTGTAAGGTAATAAACAGCATCCCATGACAGGATTTTTATGTCCACATTAGGGAGGATTTTCTCCTCACGCTCTCAAGCTCTGTTTGAGATTTCAGTAATGAATCCTTTATCACTCCTTGTATTCTCTGTGTTTCAGCCTTTGCTGAGGTGGGGGGCTATGAGGCCTTCATGCAGAAGTACATGGAAGCAATTCCATCCAACATCTCCTACGGGAACACCGTGGTGGATCCCGAGTGCTACACCCCCCGCCAGGACGCCTTCCACATCTTCCGGGACCCCGTCAGCGGGGACATGCCCTGGCCTGGGGTGGTCTTTGGCCTCAGCATCCTGGCCATGTGGTACTGGTGCACAGATCAGGTAATGGGGGAGCCCAGGGCCTTGCAAAGACCAGACACAGACCTCTGTGCTCCACTGGGATCTCCCCTGTAATGTAAAGCTGGGCCACAGAGCTGGCTGGTCAGTGACTTTTCAGTTCCTGGTTTCCAGACACCTCTCACATGTAAGACAATGGAATGGGTGTTCTTCAAATCTTCCTGCACATCTCTGCTCAGCAGATCTTGTTTCTACCTCCTTTCTCATTTTTTGTGTGTGACCATGTGTGAAAACACAGAGAGATTGTGCTGTGAATGCTTACTTAGGAAACCATGCAACAAATGGCCCGTGTTAGACTGGGTCTAGAAACCATTCCCTTTCCAGTAAGACAAATTTCTTTCCTATATGTGCAGCTTTCATCTTTGCCTGCATAGTCTTGGGGGGATGTTCTTTATATGCCTGGTCTTTCAGCCTGGAGACTCTTCCCCAACCATCCTTCCTTCCTTCTTAAACCTAATGTCCAGTTTCCCCAAGAGATCACACTGACACAAGTAAAGAAAAATGTGCTCCTGCACCTGCAACACGTGAATGTGTCTCTAACAAAAGATCTATCTGCATCCTGAATTGTGAGAAAGATCATCTTCAAGATTTCTCAACAAATTAACAAAACCCTCAATGTAACTGTGTTTACTGCTCAGTTAAATATTCTATTCCTTTTTGGCTTTTTAGTCTGTCTGCTTTAAAGACTTACTGTGAGAGAAGTCTTATCTCTCAAACATGCACTGGATAAGTAATATTTTCCTTTACTAATTTCAGACATATCCTTTGATTTTCATGTAGTTTTCATTTTCCCTAGTGGAAGAAATGCTAAATTTTGCTATCACAGAAGTTAAGAAGTACCTTGTATCTGTTCATGGTGTGATCATGGAAATGTTATAGCTGCTGTGTGTCATTGACAGGTTATTGTCCAAAGATGTCTCTCTGGCAAGAACATGTCCCATGTGAAGGCTGGCTGTATCATGTGTGGCTACCTCAAACTCCTGCCCATGTTTATCATAGTGATGCCTGGAATGATCAGCCGGATTCTGTACACAGGTATGATATGGATACAGAAATGCAAAGTTCTTCCTGCCTGTCTTTCATTGCCAGTCTCTCTTTCCTTTCCAAAATACCTGTTAGATTGTCATCTTCTCATCCAAACAGTCCAGGCACCCTCAGCTGACTGCACTGTTAGAAGCCACAGTCCTTTCTCTTTTCCCTGATCCCAGGTTTCTGCTAATACTATTGCTGTCTGTTTTAGGGGAATGAAATTGCAGAGTGCCCCTCCCCATCTGTCTGTTTGTTACAGCCCCACTCCCACTGGATGAGTGGAAAATGCTAGGACAGACACTCTGCTGGAATTGAGGGGACAGGGCCATCAGTCACAGAGTGCAGGTTTTGGGCCACGGGCAGTCCCCAGGGCAGCATGGGGAAATGCCACTTTCCTGTCTCCCTGACCAGCAGAGTTTGGCTGTGTTTGGCAGCCAGCACAGGAGAGAGGTTCAGGCTTTTTGTTCCTCTGATTGTTCTTCTACTAGGTCTCCTTATGTTGTTCATAAGGAACATGGTCTGACAAATGAGTTGATTTTCTTTTGACCTGCAGCACTTGTCAGTATTTTAGAGAGGAAGGCAAGGGAGGAGGCTTAGAATCACCTTCCTCCCTGCCAGCAGAGCAAGGATGAAAGCAAACGTGTCAATCCTCAGCTCAAGACAAGAGATACATTCTAGCAGCTCTATTAATTTGGGAGCAATCTGTTGTTTGTATGACCTTGTCTCAGTGTCTCATTATCCTCCCCTCAGATGTGGTGGCTTGTGTTGTGCCTGAAATCTGTCAGCGCTACTGTGGCACCGCGGTGGGCTGCACAAACATTGCTTACCCAAAACTGGTGGTGGAGCTCATGCCAAATGGTAAGACACTGTCTGTATTTGTTGTTTCTTTGTTTTAGGAAAGCCAGACTGTAAAAAGAAGTTATAGAGGGAGTCCAAGACCCATATTAAGTTCCAAAATTCTTGCTAGAATGAAGTACTGTTAACCAAAAGTGTCTGTATTAGCTGTAGGTGCAGAATAGCTCCATATTGACAGTGTCTGCTCTAAGCTGGCAAATACTGGGTGCTGAAATGCTAAATGAGCTCCCTTTTTGTGAAGGTGAAAAATAACCTGCTTGGGCAATGATTTATAAAAGACTCTGCCAGGGTATCTGAGCTGGAGGCCCGTTCCCATGGTCTTCCTGCCAACTCTGCAGAGGTGGGTGCTGGCTCTTAAGGAAAAAAAAAGCCAGGTTATGATACTGTAGAGACCATGGCACTTCCCTTTGGTACTTTCCCATCCTTTGATAACTGTTTTTAAATCCTGCAGTATTTCCCCATGCTCTGTGAGCAGACCAGACCACCTGGAAAAGTGGGTTTGAAAAGTGTCCTGAAAACTCTGGTTTTCAGGCAGTAAAAGAAACTTGGGTTTTTTTGAAAATACCTGGTTCCCAAATATACTACAAGCAAGTGAGCATTCTCCTGCAAACAAGAGGAATTATTTTTATAACAGTTGGGAAAAATCTGCTTAATATTATTTTCTTTTTATTCCGGCATTTAATCAGGCAGCATTCACTAAAGAAGTACCTACATGCTAAAAGCTCAAGAGTTTCCCTGGCACTGCTGTAAATAGATTTTCTGCTTGCCCAGCAAGGGAATGTCAGACAGGATTTTATGTCAGGCACATCAATGTGCCAGCCATGCCCAGAGCTGGCTGATGGAAAGGGTCAGACAAACCCCTGGTGCCAGGTACTGAGGCTCTCCATGGAATGCTCATCCTGTTCCCATCTCTGTGTTCCAGGTCTGCGGGGTCTGATGCTCTCAGTCATGCTGGCCTCCCTCATGAGCTCCCTGACTTCCATTTTTAACAGTGCCAGTACTTTGTTCACCATGGACATTTACACCAAAATTCGGAGTCGGCCGTCTGAGAAGGAGCTGATGCTGGCAGGCAGGTGAGCATGGCCGAGCCTCCCCTGGGCACAGGGCACAGGCTGCCTCCTCCCAAAATCCAGACCTGGAGCCTGGCAGAGCCTGGTAGAGCCTGGCAGAGCCTGATAATGGCCTCCTGTGGCTGTCCCACACCGTGCTCCCGAGGGAACAGACAGTGTGCATGAAGCAGCCAAGCTAATTCTCACTGCTTCCCACTGCTGCTTAAAAGAAAATCTTTTAAATTTCCTTCCTGAGCTCCGTGCTGCACCAGGCTGCAGCAGCAATGAACTGGTTCTAGTTCATCTGCTATTGATTTGTCTCTGGACATAACAACCACAGGAGAAAAGTGATTTTCTATGTTTTGATTGCATATTTAACCATGCACTGATGGATATTTGACATACACAATACCCAACTTGGATTTCTTTTGTTTGTTCAGTGCTAATTTGCCATTATAATTGATTTCACTAGTTGAAATACAAAATGAACATGTAAATTATTGATTAATTGCTGTTTTTTTTTCTTTCTGATAGATCATAGATACTTCTAAGCAGATGGCTAATTGAATATCTGGCTATGTTTACAGGGCATTTATGTTACTCTTAATTGGCATCAGCATTGCCTGGGTTCCTGTGGTGCAGTCAGCTCAGAGTGGGCAGCTCTTTGATTATATTCAGTCTATTACCAGCTTCTTGGGACCTCCCATTGCTGCTGTATTCCTGCTTGGTATCTTCTGCAAGCGTGTCAATGAGCAGGTAAGTGCAAATTAGGAAACAGGTTTGCTGCATGTTCCTTTAGGAACTGGGACAACTGTTTGGGGGTTTTTTTGTTATGAGCAACTTCTTCCTGTTTATTTTAATCCTTGTATAACCCATGGATTTTGTGTCTCCATACCCCAAAGCCTGAGGTTTCAGAGATAAGTTTGAAAAAGTTCTTTCATAGTCTGACAGATAAACAGTCACCCAGGAATCCAGAGATAGCTCTGAAGCTTAGGTTACTTATCACTTTGCCAAGAAGTGTGTTAAATGGATAATCTATGGACATGTATTTGAAAGTTGTCATTTAGGATATTGATCACCAAGCTGCTTTATCAAACAAATCACCTCTTACCTATCCTGTCCAGTTGGGTTTTGACTATCCCAGGAATGGAGACTCCGCAGTGCCTCTAGGCAACCTGTTCCAATGACCAGGCACCTTTACAGTAAAACAAACAAAAAAAGTTATGTTTAAACAGAATTTCCCATATTTCAGTGTGTGCTCACACATACCTCAATGTCTGTTGTACTTTGGGCTGGAGTACTGCACACCAGGCACCCACCAACAGGACTGAGAATTCAGTAATTCAGTAATTACTCTTAGGGCCTTTAGTGGTAAACCAGACACACATTTGAGGAAGGATGACACAACATTCTGGCTCGTGCCAGAGCTGTCAGGGATTCAGCCCTCAAAGGTAAAAAGGTGTGAGAAGAGCCCCTGGGCTGTGCAATCCATGGCTGAAACCTTCCTGTAGAAGGGGAGAGCTGTGTGGAGCCAGATAGACGGTGAGAAATGGTCTGGATTTGTGTCCTGAGGTGTGCCTGACATCTCAGAGCTGCTCATTGCCCCTTTCAGCTGCACTCATACACTGAGCTGTAAATAACCTCACTGAAAGCATCTGGGTTAAAACCCACATGCCAAAGCCATTGTAACACATAACTACACCTATGTTTCCTCCAGTAACTGTTTGAGAGCCCAGAGTTTATTTCCATGCCTGAAATGACTCATTTTGATCCATTCCTGTCACACCCTTGTCTGCAGGGAGCCTTCTGGGGCCTGATCATTGGGCTGCTGGCTGGACTCGGCAGGATGATCCCAGAGTTTGCCTATGGAAGTGGCAGCTGCGGGGCCCCTTCCAACTGCCCCTTCATCATCTGTGGCATTCACTACCTTTACTTTGCCCTGATCCTCTTTGCTGTTTCTGCCATCGTCATCCTGGCAGTGTCCTTCATGACCAAGCCCATTCCTGATGTACATGTGAGTATCCCTGCAGTCCTGCTCCTCAGGAATGGAACACAGTGAAACCCCCAGTCTGTACTTGCTGTGTTACCTCTTGACACTTCAGCCACCCCCAGCACACAGCTCTTGTAAGAAAGCAAAGGAAATAGTCCTCATTTGCCTGTCACAGATCTCCAGTGGCTCCTGACAGCCTCAGCCATCCCAGACATTGGGGTGCTGTGGTCTTACACCAGCCCAGGGGCTGGTGTGGCTGCTTGGTCTCTGTGTAGTCAGCCCATGAGCAATTCAGCTCCTTTTGTTCCGTGGCAGCTTTACCGCTTGTGCTGGTCCTTGAGGAACAGCAAAGAGGAACGGATCGATCTTGATGCAGACGAGGAGCAGGACAGAGCTGATGAAAAAGATGATGAATCAGGTAACTGTTGAATACCTAGAGATTCTGTTATATATTTGAGTATCCCTGTTTCATTCCTGAAGGAACATGGCCATGCTTGATAGTCAAAGACATCCTCCCTCCCCCCAGCAACAAATCCTCAACCCCACAAATTTAAATGGCTCATGAGCTGCCTTTGCCAATCTCTCAAGCTCAGTGTAAATCAGAGTGAAGTGGATTTGAAGGGAGAAATTCTTAATCTCTTGTGGCAGCTCCAAGACTAAACCAATGGCAATGCTCTGGGCCAGGGGCTGTGCATTGGCAGAAGTGTGTGTAACTCCAGCACTTGGAGGGAATTCACCTGGAAATAGTGGGTAGTGGTCAGGATTGAAGGCACCATGAAACAGACTGCATACCCACCTGCTCTCTTTACTGGGTTTCTGGTTCTGCTCTCAAGTTCCTTTTCATCAGTATCCTCAAATTAATTTTATTCACTCTTTCAATTAAGAGTGTAGAAAGTATTGAAAAAATGGAATTTAAACTTTGAAGCATAGTTTGCTTCGCCAGTACCAGGCCAAATCTCTGGACTGCAAAAGGCCCAAGTGTCTTCTGCAGAAGGCTCTCTTAGAACGTGTAGAAAATCCCTCTTTTCCCAGATGAGCTGTGAAAACCCAATATTAACTTGATTCTTGTACTGGTTTTGTGCTAAAATGCTTCCCCTGAGTTATGACCATGAGTCAGAAGGGGAATGTCCTCAGTCCCAGAGATGAAGTGTGTGCCATGATCCATACTCACCTTTCCTGACCAGAGCGTTATTCCTTCCAGTTAATGAGGAAAACCAGGAGGAGCCGGGGTGCTGTAGGAAAGCTTACAACTGGTTCTGTGGCCTGGACCAACAGAAGGGCCCCAAGCTGAGCAAGGAGGAAGAGGAGGCTCTGAAGAGGAAGCTGACAGACACCAGTGAAGTGCCACTGTGGAGGAACGTGGTGAATGTCAATGGCATCCTCCTCTTGACTGTGGCCGTGTTCTGCCACGCCTACTTTGCATAACCTCCCATCACAGTCCTGAAATTGTGCTGCACTGTCCAAGCAGAAATGGCTTGTAGATTTACACAATTAGATACACACTGTGTTTTCATCATCTACATTTGTAAAACATCAGAGTGATTTACTCGCTGATTTTGTATCATAATTTCAACAATTTAAAGATGAAGGCTGCTGGGATTTCGAGAGAGAGAATTTCTGTTTTGACATTGAACCAATTCAGTGCTAACTGAGGTTCAGAATTTCCATCCAATATTCTCTCTGCTCGTGATACATTTCATATTTTAGGTTTAGAACAAGGCTGCATGAGCCATATTTCATATTAGGTTTTGTGAACTACCTTTTAGGGTTGACAATGCTATTTTGATTTTCAACCCTTCATCTGATCATTCAATTTTCCTTTTCCTTTGGCTATGATAATTTGATTGCAAAAACCCCACAACCACTGAGGTACTATATTACAAACTCAAATGAAAACATTGCTTTTTTCCCTTTTTCCCCTCCAAACACGAGATATCTTAAGTAAAGGATTTATGTATATATCAATGTATTTGATACTATGTATAAATTTCCATTATCAGTTTTTCCCCTTTTTTCTCACTTGCCATTGGGTTGTGTTTCTCAATTGTCAGTGGAACACTAACCTCTGAATTGATCACATTTTGAAATTGGAGAACACATGCCTTGATGATCCTAAAAAGAATTTTGCTTACAGCAGATTATGTGTTTAAGGTTAACTTCCAAAGGTCCCCCTCTCTTGATATTTTAATATATACCTATACTTGAATGTGAAGCTTTTTATACAAAATACATATATTATATATAAACAGATAATACAGTATGTATATGCACTATATATATTATATATATTTAAAATATATATTTATGTGTGTGTATATGTATCTATTTTTTACTGATCAATTCCCACCCTGGTGTGTCAAGGACCTCATTGCTGTGGGCTGGGAGTGAATGCACTGCCTCTCTCTATGGACTGTGCTCCAAACCAGCCCATGGAGAACCATCCACAGCATTGGAATGCTGAGCTGCAGTTTGCAAATACATTGAAGGGCTCTGTACTGCTTTTCTGCAAAGCTCTGAATCTTTCCTCTGATGATTTCATTGAGAAACAGGATTCCTGCTGCACGGCAGTGTGAGTTAGCAGTTCAGGGAGGAGAATAGTCACAGCTGTGGATATCAGCTAAACCAGGCTGATTGTCTCTGCTCGATAAGTTTGGAACCAGCTGGGGACACAGGAAAAGACAGATTTAACATTTCAAAGCAACAAGCAATAGATCTTTTCATGCCATTCAGCTTCCTGGGGAATTGAGTGTGGAAGGAAGGTGCTGGTTGCTCAGGCAGGCAGTGCCACCATTCCCTGTTCCCTTCTGTGCTGTCCCAGAGCATTCCCGAGCTCTGCCCAGGCTGCTCTGGGCTGGCAGCACAGGAGTCCTGCACCCTGCTCTGCCTCCTGCCCTTCATCCCTCCCACCTCCCAATCTCCTGGGCAGGAGCTCTGCTCCATCTAGGGCTCTGGATTGCAGCAGAATTGCTGCTCTTCAGTAGGAGTGATGCTATTCAGCATAACCCCTGCAGGGTCCTTTGCATGGGCCAGAGCAAATCAGAAATACCAGTGCAAAGCATTTTTGTCCTTACACTTAACACAGAGAGTATTTTAAAGACCATGGAATTAATTGTATTTAATGAACTATGAAGACTTGTATGTATTAAAGGAATTGTATATTTTGAACTATTTGGTGTCTACGAAGTGATGGGATTTTTATATAATATGATGGAAGACAGAGAAACTTCATTTGGTGTCTAGGTTTTGACTCTGGATAATAGTGATGGATGAAAACCAAACAAGAAAGACATCACTGAGGATTGCTCAGATCCCTCTTTGTCATTCTTTGCTACAAAAATACGATGAAATGATAAAGCTATTTGGATAAAGACAAACACCACAAGTGATTTCCTGGCAGTCTGAGCAGCCTCTGGATGAATCAGGCACCATTGCATGATTTTGCTCCTCGGAACTAGAGAGTTTTGAAAACCTAACCCACAATTTCCCAGGGATATTCTCTGTATGTCCTCAGCAGCCTGATTTCATTCTGCTCTGAAGGTGGATGTTGTGGAGGGAAGATGTTTACATAAAGTTTGACAGCTACTCTTGACTCCTGTAATTTTGTCAAATTTAAAAAAAAAAATTGCCTTATATTGTGAACAGTTGATAAAATTGTAATGTTCAGTTAACATTAAATGCCAGCTCAGGTTGGTAGCTATTCATGGTTTTAAGGAAGAAAGTGGCTTTTCTTCAGTTTCCAGGGGAGCTCTGTCCATGAACACATCCTTTTCCCCTGTGTTTGACTATATTTGAAATACTTCTGGTCACTGGTGAGGCTCCAAATAAATCTCTGGCTCACAGCACAAAGTACCTGCATGTCATGTACAGCATAACCCAGCTCTGTTACAGGGGATCTTGAGACATCCCAGCTTGCCCTGTCAGGTAAGATACACAGAGCTTATTTTAGTGGCCTTTAGTTAGATATACAGAATTAAAATAAAATAAAATAAAATAATGCATTTTGTAGCCCTGTCAGCAAATTATGACAGTGCTTTGTAAAGAACACATACTAATCAAAATCTTCCATTTAAGAAATACTACATAGTTCTTAGGAAAATCCTGAAAAAGAGTAATCACTGTTCACTTAATTTGTCTGTATCACCCATGAAAATGTATCCAAGTATCTCAAAAATGTTTAGTATTAATGATGATGAGAACACCCTGTTCTTACAACTCAGAATGGTTTCCACCCCTGGCCTTATGAAAGCCTATAAGGACAGGGAAAATGAGTCTGTAATTGCAAGAACAAAGAGCCATAACATTCTTAACTTTCTGGAAACTTAGAAAAAATTCAGTGTGACCTCTGCCTGGGTAGGACACAAGACTCCAAGGGAAATCTTCTTTCCATGGATGCAGCTGTCTTTTCTGGTGTTTCTGAGGATTGTTGGGCAACTGATTTGAAAACTCAATCTATGTAGAGTGTAACTGCATTAATTCCAGTATTGACCCGGGACAACATTAATTATATCTGGGCCTTAATAATTGTTGGCTTCAAGCTAAAAGGCAAATTGATTTCATTGATGTTAAAAATCTGCCTTGGTGCTAAAGCCAAGCACTGGGGAAGGCACAGTGCTGAAACCAGAGACTTGCTGTACACACAGCATTTCCTTTGAAACAGTGACTTTAATTAGGGTGTGAGCTGGCAGATCCAGAGATGTTAATTTAAGTATTTGTAATGTGTATGAAGTGATTAAAAAGATCTTCAGGATTTTTGTGACCAACTCTGTGGCAGCTTTATTATGGAGTACTCCTGGCTGAAAGCTAAGTCAGTCCAGGGAAAGTGTTCATCAGCTGTTTCCTTTGATCCAGCCAATTGTTTTGCTGACACCTACAGTGCTAATTAATTCCCAGCCTCATGAAATGGGGATTCCTGTCTCTCATCCCAAAGCAGGGAATTAGCCCTCAGCACAGCATGTGATTTGATTAACATATCTGCAACCTTTTTATCAATAAAGCAGTTTTGTAACTAGAAAACCCCAACTGCCTGTGGTTCATGGCTGTTCCCTACACAGACTTTAAATTCTGGCATTTGCAGAGGCAGCACATGGTCAGTACAGCCCAAGGGAATTCCTGACACGTTTGGGGTGTAATGGTTTCATGTTGTCAGGTAACAGTGCCAAAGAACTGCTGACACCAAAGCTGACACGTGGGAGGGCCCAGTAGTGTCCATATCTCAGAGTTCACCTGAGGCTTTGTTCCATTTCTGTGCTGTGTGTGTAAGATGAGAGAGGTTTTTTTGGGAACAGTTTATATTAAGGCATTGATCAGGCAATTACTTGGAATGCAGTACTCAAGGTCCAAGTGAATTTCTTCTACTCAGAGCAGTTCAGTGTGGATGGTCTTATTTCTGCATCTGAATGAGCTAATTATTTTGGGATGATACCTGAAGGATGATACCTGAATTATGGGGGAAGGCTGTGACAAGGTTGGACCTGGGCTAAAATGATTGTTACCAGATTTTCCTGCAGTTCTGTAAGAGCAGCTGAGCCTACACTGTGCTGCTCTAGTCCTTTAGCATGTTATTAAAGCTGCCTGGCTTCTCTTATTGAGTTGGATGCACTCTGGCACCAATATGTATTACATACAAGTGCCTTATGTGCTTAAAAGGCAGAGTTCCTCCAAGATCCTGCCTGGAGGGAATGAATCCAACTGACTCAATACTTCTGAATCACATCGTTATAGGAGAGGAAATTTACCCTTTGGTTATGTTGTGGAAGAGAACCATTTGAACTGTAATCACTCCTACAGGAGGAGTTTATACTGTGTGCAAGGGTAATGCAGTTTGCAGTGTGACCGTGGGTTTGAATGGAAAAGCAGCCCTGACAAATAACCCCTTTTACAGACCTGATGCAGCTTCTTTGCAGCTACAATTGTGGATATAAAACTCCCACGTGAGAACAAAACCCAGGTGAAAACAGATGGGACTTGCTGTGAAGCTGTGCCAGCTGCTCTGTCACATCTTCCTTGGTGGCTGAGAATGGCCAGGGCTGTCCTGCTCATTTTTCTTATTTCTTTGCCCAGGCCTCCTGCTGAAGCCTCTTAAATGACACTCTGGTAACTGCAGACAGAAATTTGCAATGTCTCTGTAGTGAGCAGCCTTGAACCAGTGAATAAAATGCTACTGAAACTTCTCATCACTTCCACTGCCCTTCAGCTCAAACCCCAAGGTGCTTTTGTTCCCTATTATAAAAAATTCCAATTAGGGACCAGAGCCCTCTCCTGTCAGAGAGGCCCCAATTCAGCTTTACCAAGGGCTACCCCAGTAAAGGCTTTCTGACTTTGGTCTTAATCCCACGTTCAAAAATGTTTGTAGCAAAATCCATGTAAATTCCTGTTGTTAAATCAGTTTGTCAGTGCAGACAAGACTGCAGAAGGGGTTGTGAACCTTTCTAATATAATTAATTATTGATTAGTGTTTGATAGGCTGAGGTTAAAAAGAAAACAACAAAGGAGAGAACATCATGAAGAAAACAAAAAGTGTCTTGTATCATAGGAAAATCTTGGTAACTTGGGCAATAACTCCTAGTGGTGAACTCCACACTTCCTAACTTTTCCTCTCCATTTTTCTGCTTGTGACTTGCAATACAGATGCGAAACTATTGCCAAATAACTTTTCAGCAGGAACTGATCGAGAATAAGGGAGGAATAGGGTTCTGGTGTTGAAGGTCTCACGTAACCATGCACCTTTTACAGCCAGACAACAACAGAGGGCAATAGAGTCTAGAAAAGATCGCGGCTGCAGAAGGGTTTCCAGTCGATGACGGCGATGGCGATGTCGGCTGCTCTCTGCACGGCCTGGCTGGGATCATCCAGACACCGCAGAAAGGTGTCCCTGTGCCCCAGCAGCGTCTCCCGGCCCTCGGGCAGCTCAGCCAGCAGCGTCAGGGCTTTGATCGCGTTCAAACGCGCTTTGCTGGTTTCCTCAGCAACCAGCGGCAGTAAAGGTGGAATGGCTTCAGCACCCATGGCTGAGGATCTCCCTGTGGGGAAATAAGCTGGCTGTGAAATGTGTTAGGGCATCTGATCATCGTTCTTTTGGATTGGCACGTTCCGTTCCCTGCCTGGCTACAGCTCTGAGCAGCCCTGGAGTGCACAGAGGCACAACATCCTCTTCTTTCAGAGACCAGGCTTGGCTCCCAGCTGTTTATTTTTAAGGAAAAAGATCTTTCATGGTTAACTTTATCTGCCTTGCACATTAGTATTTCATTTGCAACAAATTATCTAAAAATATACCAAGCACCAAACGATAGAATAAACTATGTTTTGGAGGGGGGTGAGGAGGAGTGGAGTGTGTTAGATGCCCCCAAGAATATCCGCCAGACTTTCATTTCCAAAAACACTTCAAAGACCAAGATCCACTCCTGAGCTGTCTTTGGAAGCCCGAGGAAGGTTTGCAGAGGAGGACTGGAACACAACTGCTGTTATTGAGTCTTTTATGTCTAATTACTCATTCATCACACTGGAAATTTAGCAGTTAGTATTTTCTGTGTCATGTAAGTTACTTGGGAGAGCTACAGACCTTATTAATATTCATTGCTCTCCCAGTTGTGAGAGAGGAGCTGCCTCTAATCCCAGAATGTTCCCAGAGAGCAGCTCCTCTGCTGAGCACCGCTGATTCAGGGTAGCTCCAGGTTTGTGGATCTCTGTGTGGTCTGGGTTGAATGAAAATGTTCCCCCTCTGGAGGGAAACGATGCAGGTGAGGTAGAGAAATAACTTCTTGACCTACTTAGGGGAATGAAATGTGAAATATCCTGTCCCCTCTAGGCATTGTGATGAAGCAACAATAGTTGCTGAAGGCTGTTACAAGGAAACGTCACAAACTTAGAGTTTCTTGAGGAGCATTAAGGCTGTCAGAAACCGAAGACCCGGGGCAGTGGGGGAGGTGGGGCAAATGTGTTGTTACTTAGTTACCCTAGAATTGGATTTCCAGGAGGTGCCCCAGCAGAACTGCCTCTGTCTCTTACCCTGAGGTGTAACAAGGGCAAACATCAGCGCTCCGGCAGAGCTGGCTTGAACCTCGGGCTGTGTGTCCTCCAGCAGGCCCACCAGAGCAGGAATCACCTCCTCCTTGCACACCGCGATCTTCCCCTCGGCATGAGAACTGTGCAGAGAACATGGTTAGGTTGTGCAGAGAACATGGTTAGGTTGTGTAGAGATGGTTAGGTTGTGTAGAGAAGATGGTTATGTTGTGTACAGAAGAGGGTAAGTTGTATAGAGAAGGTGGTTGGGTTGTGTAAGAAGATGGTTATGTTGTGTACAGAAGATGGTTTGGTTGTGCAGAGAAGATGGTTGGGTTGTATAGAGAGGATGGTTAGGTTGTGTAGAGAAGATGGTTGGGCTGTGTAGAGAAGATGGTTTGGTTGTTTCCCTCACTGTGCCTGCTGCCTGTGCAGCCCCCAGCCACCCCTGGAGCCCCGTCGCGGTGTCACAGCTCTGTCCCAGCCTGCTGTGCCCCCCGAGGGACTGTCCTGCCTGTGCCTGCTGATCCCACCTGCTGACACAGGCCTCAGGACAGCACTCTCACCTGCCTGCACGAGCTACATGGTATTTTAGGTTATTTTTCAGTGATATCTGGATTTTTAATAAAGCTTTCTGTGGTACACTGGACACTGATGGGCAGCTGCATGTAACAGGATGAAGCATTAAGGGTGTTGCTGGTCCTAATTGCAATGGAGTTACAAACCTGGCTGGTAAAGCCTCTGGAGATTTAAAAACCTGCTGAATCAGAGGGCCAAAAGAAATTCTCCCAGATAATTTTCTCTCTTTCTTTCCAGCCTCTCTAACAAGGAGAATATTTAATGTGGCCCAGCCATTGCAGGAACCTAAAATGTAGCTCATGTCCATATTTCAGCTGCATTTTGCTTTCTTTCTATGACTCACGTTAATTATACTCTTTTCCTCTAAGACCTCTCTTGATTATAGGACATGTGGAAATGTGTAGTCCAGTTGATATGTAAACCACATCATCTGCAGACCTTTTTAAACTAGACATTTGTTGAACACTTATTATATTTTCTGATTGCAGTACAGTGGATTTAAGTTACTCCTTTCATCCATTCTCTGATACACAAATTTAATATAAAGATTGCTTTTTCTGATCCATCACTGATGTATGTGGCAGCCTGTGGCAGAAAAGTATTTCTGTCTTCAATCACAGTGAAAGTTTCTAAGGACCTCTGATTTTGTGAGAGAGAGCACTTTTCCAAAAACATAGGGGAGATTCTCCCAACCTCCACAGTGATCAGAATCCTGTTTCTACAAGATTTTTCATGCAAGAATTTTTTCCTAGCTGTGTTGTAGCAGGAAAAAAAAATCCTGATTCCACTGCCAATACTGAAAACAAACAGAAGGAGAAGGAATGACTGATCAGCATCTGCTTTCTTCAGTGATTTATAGCAGCTAGAATTTTTTAAAGTCCCATTTTTGTTTTACCCATGTGTGCATTCAGGCTGATTGTGCTTTATGGATGAAATGTGGCAGCTTCAGCGTGTAGTGGAACACAGATGTAAATGAATGGCTTTTATTTACTCCTGGAATTAGTTCTTTCTTGGATTTAAGCATTAGAGAGGTTTCTTTACCTGATTTCTAGGAGGACCCAGGCTGCTTTGCTCCTGATGGCTGTGGAGGGGTGTGAGAGCTTTTCCTTCAGCACAGTAACAGCACCAGCCTGCAGGGCTTCAGAAACCTCCACACGGAGACAATTGGAGAGAGTATCAAGGATTAGCTCCTGGATCTCATCCAGCTCTGTCTGCAGCTTCAGCACCAGTGGGGGAACCAAACCAGCCCTCAGGACACCACCAGCCCCTGCAGAGGGGACAGGGAGGGAGTGTGGATGGGAGCTGAGTGCAGCTCCTATTGCTCCCTGCTCCTGGAATTTCTTCAGAGAATCAAAATACCTGTGGGAACTTATTTCCTTATACAGAAGTGGGATTGAGAGATGGAAACCACTCCAACCCTGCTTTGTTTATAAATGTCATCTTAACATTGCTTCTTCAGGAAGTTTCCCCAAAACTCCTCTAAAGCAATCAAGACCAAGTAATAACCAACATGACAATTGCTTTGATGTTCCCAGTTTCTCTACAATATTTCTCTCAAAATTATCCTTGCAAGGAAAATAGAGGATATATATGTACATTAGAAAGTCACCTTCTATGCACCTTTCTAACTGTTCTCAACATGAGCAGATGCCAAGAGAGGCAGAGATGTCAGGCTTTAGAGATCATTCTTTGATTCTCCACAGTCGTTTCTGGGGTGAGGGGGCTGGGAAGTCAAGATTTTGGGAACTGTCACCTTCGTCATACATTTCTTTCTAGTAGTTCTGTCAAGGCAAAACTTTAAATTCTGAACTTTCCAGCAGAAAGTACTCTTGCACTGGCTCCTAAAATATAACATCAAAGGCAGAGAGAACCTGACTTGCCCTGCAAGTGATGTCTTTGCTATGAGCAAGAGTCTGATTTGTACCACTTCTTACCCTTTACTAAGTCAACACTGCAACAGCAATGCCAGGGGAAACAGAACGTACTGTCCACAAGTAACTATGTGAAAACAAAATTCTCCAGCTTGTCTTGTTGCTAAGACTGATTCTTTGGTTGCTATGAGAAATGTGGCTCTTTTCAAAGTGACTCATATATGGTTAGATAGGAAGTTTTGTGGATAAGAGTCATCAAGGTATTTTCAAGTGAATCTCCACAGCAGAGACAAGTGGGAAAGAAATTTTAATGACTCTTGGTAGTGCATAGGAGAAACCCCTCACTCTGATAATCGGGTGAAAAACAGGATTCTAATCTCGAGGTTGTTGTACATACTGTTGTACATATTTCTGAGGCTTTGCTAATACTGAATAACCTATGTTACTGACTTATTAGGATCCATGTTACAATGCCAAGGCAAAGAAATGCCTTGGGGTGATATTACAGCTTAACTACCTGTACTAAATTTGGAGATCAGTTTCTGTGAGAATTCAAATAAATAAGGAAAACCAGTTCCAAGACAATTGCCTCTGAAGGCTAACTGCCTTTTACAAACAAGGATTTCTCCTTGTGCCAGAAAGGCAAAGCAGGAAAGGAAAGTGAAATAATGTTCTTTGAAGCTGTGGCTCTGTGTGTCACTACACAGGGGAGTTGGTGCTTTCACAGTGAAAAGAACCCAACCAACCCGATATTGTTCCCTGGAGGAACAAAAGAAATTTGTCAAAGGGTAACTCCAGCCCATTTATACTGTCCCTGCAGGAGGATGTGACAAAGGACACCTGCACTGATGCTCTGGAAAGGACTCCTCTGGA
This sequence comes from Cisticola juncidis, assembly GCA_013400215.1. Taxonomy (NCBI): domain Eukaryota; kingdom Metazoa; phylum Chordata; class Aves; order Passeriformes; family Cisticolidae; genus Cisticola; species Cisticola juncidis. The sequence goes on from VXBR01001154.1 coordinate 120,095, forward strand.
GGGTCCCTGGGAAGGAGGCCCAGCCCCATCACCAGCATCAATCCTCTTGAAAAGGATTGCTGGGGTTTGGATTGTACATTGTAGGTACAGAAAGGTTTTGGCAGGGGAGACAACAGCAGGAATTTGTCTGGAATTCTCCATGCCTTATGGAATGCCAGGCAGTAGGGAACCCACTAGTGAACTGTTCCCAAGGACAGCAGACTAAAGCAGTTAAATCATATCTGGAATTCCTTTAGCCACACTTCCCAATGGTCTTTTGAAACGGCTGCTGAAAGACAAGATTTTTTAAATGCAACTTTTTAAAAGTCTTCCCAAAGTTTTTCATGAAAAGAATGGCCTGAACACATGAAATTAGGATTCCCAGACTGCTCACACTCACCACGTGCATTTCTAAATTCTGGGTTGCTGTGGAAATCAGTACAGAGTCTCAGTTTGGGAGGTGCAGTTTCAGAGGAAGAGTAATAAATCAGAGATGACACACTTGAACTCACACTGCCTGCCACAAGCACCTGTGTGTAGCTTCAATGGCTCTCTGGCCAGTGTTCCTTGGGCCAGTCCACAAGCAAACCCTCTCTGCACAGTGCAGACACACCCTGGTTTGAGCCCAGAGAAACCACTCCTTGATTGAATTTAACTTTCCATCTGTCTGTAACAACTGCTGTAGCATTCCCTCTACCTTCCTTATGGTGGGAGATGTACTTGGCTCTTTCCTATTTTTTGTACTTGCTTTCAAATGCTTACTAGCCATTTTTAACCCATCATCTTAAGTTTCATTTCCACTTTACTGCAATTCCCTCTTTTCAAGACTTCCTTGCTAAGTTTTCTCAATTTTCTTGACCACTTTGTCATCATACAGCCAGGAAATATAACCAGGTTTCACTTCTTTGTATCTGGATGTTTCAATAATCTTTAATATATTCCACCAATACACTCATCCAGCCAGGGCTGCTTTCACTGGCCCTTATTCCTTCCAGTTAATTTTTATTGACTTTCTCTGTCTCAGCCATCCCTCATTCATTGCACTTCATGTCTTCTTTTGGTGCTGGCCTTTACTATGGCACTGCAGTCCTGGGTGTGAAACCCAACAAAGCCACTTTGTGTCCATAAAATGCAGAGATTATGTACAAAGTTTTCTAGAACTGCTTTGATTTTATGCAGCCATTAAGCAATATTTATTCTGGTGCTCATTTTGTCTGAACACTTGGGATGTTCTTTTTTTTTTTTTTAATTGATTTTGTTTTACCAGGCCAGGTCTCTGTACCAGGAGCTTTCTTGTCTGCTGTTTTTGTCAAGCTCTCTGAGCTCAAATGCTCTCGTGCTATTAGAGGGAGCTTCCCAGATATAAATATAGAAACAAAGATGAATTGTTTGACCTTGTCAAAAATCTCAATGTGGTGAGGAGAAAGAGGGTGGAGAGGAAAGGCCATCAACAACAACAAAAAGAGACTACCTAACACTGAGACTGAAATTTCCACGTGGAAATTCGTCATGGTGTTCCCAGGGGAAGCACAGGTTGAAAGGTCTAGGGAGGGAAAAGGGAGGAGGTAAAATCAGTAGTGAATTGTTTGGGAGTCACTTGTAAATGAGAGTGGTCTCAGATCCTTGGATCTTAGTGAGCAAGCAATAGGAGGGGAAGGTAAGTTGGGGTTTTGAAGAGTCCTGTACTGAAAAATACAGTGGCATCCTCAGGATATTGACTTTTTCATTAAAATACTGCCCTTTAAAGGGGATCTGTCTATTGCAGAGAGTGTTCTAGATACCCTGGGCCCAGTGAAGTAGTTGGGAAAAATGTTTTCAAAATTCAAATAGTTGCATTTGCAGCTGCATAGTTAACGCCATTATTGATCTGTTTTTCTGAGAACTTGTAATCTTCCCTTGGGCTGCTTTTTATCTGAGCACTCATCTCTTCCTTCTCATAACTCTCTGGCCACTCTCATCCTCCCTTTCCTGATTTTTTTCAAATAGGCTCAAAGAAGAGTTGCCACTTATTCTGTTGTCTCAGTATGGCTGCAGGGTATGTAAGAAGTTAAATTTTGTAGAAGACAAAGAAGTTATTTACAGCATAACAGTGGTGTTTGGTTCTCAATTACATAAATCAAATCACATTGCAAATCCTTTTCCTTAAAAATGCTGGTTTTCAACTCAAAATGTTTGTTTTGGTCTGAAGCATGGCCACAAAGTGATTACTGGTGTAATAGAACATAGAGAAATCATATGGAAATACAGATTCTCTAGAATATGAATCTTTGTTGGCACCTTGGATGTCTCTGTGATAGTCACACAATTATTTGAAATGCTCAGTAAAGGCATTTGTGCTTGGGAAGGGGCACACAGGAAAATCAAGCAGAGCTGTGGGAAGGGAATCCTGGCACAGCCCTGGGGAGCTCAGGCTGAGGAGCCAGGAGATGCTGACAAAACCCCAGAGCAGCAGCAGCTCTCTGCTTGCCCTGCAAGAGTTTATCACCATTTCAGAGGGAAGCAAGGCTTTATTATCCTTGTGAACACCACCATACATCACAGACATCAGCAGCCACAGTGCTGGGGTGATGCTTCCTCTGTGCCAAGAGTGACACCCTGAGTGACAAGATGAGCACAGGGGATGCTGCCCCTGCACACCCTCCTCAACAACTCCTTGCTCACTACTGTTTAAATGGAAAAAAAAATCATTTATTCTGGGAAGATCTCTGAGTCACCTGTCACAAGAGCACTGTTTATGAACCTTGTAGTAGCTTATTTAATGTTAAGATTCAGCATTTTGATTCTCAGTGCTTCCAGCATTATGGCTGTGTCAGGGGGTAGATTGAATATAATACCAGAAATACTATAAATCTGAGCTGAGTTTGGAGCAGACCACATTCAATGAACTGCAGCTCATTTGCCTAGAACTCATCAGATTCTCTAAGCCTTCTACCTGAAGAGGAGGATTCTCTCAGCATCTTTGAAAATCAGAATATTTTCCTCTTCTTTGCAAGAATAGTTCTGTCTTTCCATGACAACTCAACAGGAACAAACAGCAGAGTCCCAAAGGATGGCTGTGCCCAGAGACAGAGGCTGCCTCTTATCTGAAAGGGGTGGGAAATCTCTGTTTATATGAACTCAAGAGCTACTGGGATATTAAGAGAACTGAGGAAAACACTGCAGAGATTGGATCAGACTGGAAATAACAAACAATTCTGTATCAAACCATTTCAAATGGGAGCATTGGCTGGATGCATTTATCTGATGAGAGCCCTAGGGATCTGCCAGGTACAAAATCACAACCTCAACAGTAGTGTCTGTCAGATCCTCATTAAAAATACAACAGATTTATAGAACTTTATAAGCTTTATAAAAGCACTATGTGATCTGCTTTTGAAGCCACTGAGAATTTTTCCAAGACTCAGGAATTTGGGATGCTGCCTGAATGAAAGATATGACAGAAATTAAGGTTATAAAAATATTAAAAAGTCAGCAGTGCCCTGCAGGAACACATAATGTGGCTGCCTCTGGGGATGATTTAAAAACCTAAAATGTTTCCAGCATTAACAAGGAACAGGAAAGATTGGTGTGATAAACAAGAGGTTCCTGAGCCTCAGTAAAGAATGAAAGAGATTCCTGCATATCTCATTTTCGTTTTTAGAAACTGCTTTAGAGTGTGTGCAATTGTAATATCAAAGCACCACTGAAAAAATTAACATGGAAACTACATCTGATGTATCTGCATTTGCTCTCTGGTATAATTTAGAAATCCAAGAAATAGGTTACTTAAAAAAAATTGTCATTTTGATAGTAATTAAGACTACCTGCTTGAAAGGAGGGGGTTTAACTATTTAAATCATTCATGGCCAATGAAAAGAGGAATAATATCTAAAGAATTAAAAAATGCCAGTCTACAGAATGTATTTTATCCTATCTCTAAAAACTCTGGGGATGAATTAGACAAAATAGGCTTGTGTTTCAAATAGAAATTTTCCAAAATGAGAAATAAACCCCGGGTTCTGTTTCTGTACAAGAATTGTCTACAGTTCAAGATCAATAACTGACCAAGTCCCCTCATTCTGACTGATGTCAGCATCAGATCCTTCAGTGGGAAATTCCCCAAACACAGAGATGGAAATAATAAATTGTGTTCTTTTTAGTAACAGTGCACAGTCCAGCAGCTGTGGATTGCTGCTCATCCATGGAATCTGAAGGCAGTCTCCAAAATGAAAGCAATTTTTTCTTCTTTTACTGAAATTAAATTGACTTGTTATCATATACAAGAAAGCAAACAATCAAAATGAAGGTGAAATAATTTTTTTCTTAGCTCTAATTGTTGATAGTCTGCCTGTAAGTTGCAGGATAAGCTGAGCTATTTTTTGCAGAGGTTTTATTCAGCCCTTCTGAACTCCAGCCCCTTGCACCTCCCTTTTAAGTAAATTTCTATAAGTTCTCTAAATTTGTAACTTCATCCATGGACACCCTTACAGTCATCCTATGTTCCCAAAGTTGTGAATGCATGTGCACACACAGAGCATGCATTTCACTGATCCTCCATGCAGATTAATCACACAAATTGGGAAATTGTTTGGATTTTATTTTTATGACAAAATATCTTCATCATTTCTTAAAAGTAATTAAAAAAAAAAAAAGAAAAAAATTGTAAAAATTCACCCAGAGGGTTGGGTTTTTTCTGGTTCTATTAGATGAAGAAGGAAATGTCACCCTGAAATTTATTAGTTTCCTCTACAGGGAAGACTTTGCCAAAATACATGAAGGAAGGAAAACAATCTGATGTGCACTGCTTGTGCCAAAGTCCTCGGATCAATAACTGCAGAGAAAATGAAAGCCTTGAGATCTCTACTCCCAAAAAGCTGAGCCTCAGCCACTGAGCTATCCCAATTCAGATTTTCCAAGTAGACTTTTTCTTTTTTCTGCTGGTCAGTAATGAACATGTGTAGTTCTAAGATGAGACTAAGAGGGACCAGTGCAGTCTTTAACCATAAGAGACTCCAGAATTTCAGCTTTCACAGGCAGCATTCACAGAAAGCAGTGAATTTACTGTGCCTGACAGAAAAAATCACAAACATAAACAGAACCTGAACTGGCACGTCCACAAACACTGACTTAAATCTTGGATTTTGTACTTTATACCAAGCATGTACATCAAGTGTTAACAGCTCCTGTAGCAAGTTTCAGTCACACAAAAATTGATGCTGGAAGGTGAACATGACATTATCAGTTTGACAAACGCTCATATGGTTATTACTTCCATTGTAGCAATTTTTGGAGATTCCTGTGGAGAAAGGTCTGCCTTGTCACAGAGGTTTGTAAAGATGTGTGAGAGCTCATTTCCTACAGAGATGATTGTCTGGCTGGCTGGGGTGGAAGGAGTGGCAAACATTTGTTTCAGGCAAGTCAGTTGAACAGCTGAGAAACCAGCCAGAACCATTTTATACAATAAAAAGAGTCTTGAACTTTTAAGTCCAACTGCCCCTAATGTGAGAGCAATGCACAACTGCAAATTTTCAGAACTTCTGCTGAGAAAATCAGTTGAAAGAAAAATAAATCTTTTGTCTTTTGGGGCAGAGGGCTGAATAATTAAAGCAACATGAATGAAGTTCAAGAAGCAGTTTTCTCAACTGTCTTAAATTTCTGTACCTGGAAGTTACACCAGTGCAACTGGAATGCATTACAAAATGGCATTACACAGCCAAGTGACCATCAGAACACCTTGGTTATCTTTAAGGTTCACCTTCTGTAACCAGTGAATTGACCCCACACATGCTCAGGCATTAAAAACAATTTTTTTCAGTTTTGTTCCTTAGGAGAAATATGTCATTAAGATGGTGAAAATGTTCTCTGAGCTTCCACAGTACAGCTAAATGGCAATCCATCTGAAACAGAGGTATATGAATGAGAATGTTTCCTATAGAGGTTTGATTATGCTACTGTCAAACATTAAAAATGAGAGGCTTAAAGCAACCAAATATCTAGAATTAATTATGTGTCAGATGCTGAAGAATTCTGTCCTGAAAATTAACCTCAACTTGCTTTGAAGATATGAATCATTGCACAGACTGAAAACTGAACAGACTGAAAGACTGCAAACAGTGGTAGAAGAGAACAGGAAGAAATTAATGGGAACATGAATTTAGTCTCATTGTGTAAGCTCTTCTTTTTTCCATTTTCTCCATTGTTAGAAGGGAGAGAGATCATGTTATGTTATGTGTTATGTTATGTTATATGTTATATATTATATGTTATATATGTTATATGTTATATTATGTTGTTATGTTATTTAAAAATGACCTGATAGAAATTTCAAAGAAGAAGGAACTGGAGAAATTGTAGTGCTGACAAATCCACTGCTTCTGTTTGCTGGTCAGGCCTGCTGGCAAAGCTGCAAAAAGGCAATTTTATCCTACAGTTCACACTGCTTCCACTGGTGCCAAGATGAGCACAATGGACTGGTGAGAACTGATAAAACCTCCTGAAAAGAAGAATACAGTACTACAGGTGGGTGAAATCCTTTTCTGCTTCAGATGCTCTGGCTTGGCAGTTTTGTTTGAAATGAGAGCAGAAGAAACACATCTTGATTGGAACCACAGGCCCAGATGGCTGCACGACGTGAGCGGAGCGGGGTGGAAAAGCAGATTGAACCTCCCCTCTCCACTCAGACCTGCTCCTTTGCAGATTCCATGTTTTCCATGGGAAACCATGTTCTTAAGGAAAACTGCTTTCTGCTGCTCAGAGAGAGCTGCAGTCTGCTCTGACTGAGGCTCTACAATAGTTCTTTCCAGTGCCTTTTAGCCCATACTTTAATGAAAAATTCAAAAATCCTGATTGAATTCAAGCCTGCCAAGGTGTGGGCTGCTTTGAGGATGATTTGTTTTTTGAAGCACCTCCCCAGTAAATGCTGGGCACAACAGTAAATGAAGCTGTTACTTAACCTGGACTAAAATATTAGGTCTAGCTTCTGTAAACACTCCAGATTAAGCACAGGCACTTCAACAGTACTTATGTGCTTATCTATAAGAACATTATATCCAGAGGATTCAAAACACTGTTAAACAGAGAAGACACTTTTGTGTGTCTACTTTGTGTTTTATAGGTGGGTTGGTAGATGGATGGGAAATTCTCAGAGTTTATGTAGATGCAAAACCACCCGTGGGCCTGATGCTGAATAAGTGGACAATTGTCTAAACCAGTTACTTAGGCCTGACTGCAATATTCCAGATTTTTTAAGAATTAGACTGGCATTTGAAGTCCCCATAGTAAAGACACCTGGATGTTCCCAGCTCTTCTCCAAAGCTTCCTAGAATTACCTTCATGTCCTCAAGAAAAATTGTTACCCCTCTTCTTTTTTTTTAACTACCAAATAATTTCTGTTAACCAGACACAAGGAGGTTATAGAACAGATGAGCAACAGTGCTTAATAAAATTGTAGTTATATCTTGTGGTTCTTACATGAAGAACCATATGTTTAAAGGATACCAGAAAATGTGAAGTCCAATTTTAACATTTTTTCTAAATATCTATTAAAATACACATAATCCTTCTGAGGGCCCAATTTGATACTTCTTCAGCTGGTAAGATCACAAGCAGCAAAACTAAATATATTTGAAACCAATACAGTTTTGTTTGTTTGTTTGTTATTACAAAAAGTTTTAAAAGCCCACTAAATGCCTACCCATGTCCTCAAGTGGGACAGACCTACTTTCAAGCCACTCTTCAGTGAATATTTAATCATTCTTATGAGGTGGAAAACCCCCAACCAGGAAGACTGCAGGAGGGAAGGGGGTACCCTAAGAATAATGACCTTGCTCAGACCACTTTAACAGAAGATCTGAACCTGGTACAATTTGTTTTAAAAGCCTTGGTTTCAAAAAATTCCTGGCACTCTTTAATTGCATCTCCTGGGTGTAATTCCCAAATATCTCTGTATTTTGATCTCAAGTGATTTTTTTCCTGTTCAACCTTCACAGATCCTTTGCTGTATACTTTACTAAGTGATCCCCAATTTGGGTTAACATTTGAGGGATTTTGTTTTGTTGTTTTTTCCCATTTCTTTGCCCTTAATAGTGAAAAATTAGCAAAGACTACATTAATTCACTTTAAAAAAAATAACATCATAATGCAGTCTTGAAGGATGGGCTCTTCCCAAAGAACTACATTCCTTTATCTTATTTCACAGTAACACTGTAGCTTTCTTCATGGATTCATCCCCAAGCTTAAGGGCTGATGTGGGATTTTTCCTGCACAGGAAAGCCAGAGCATCTTCCAGGGCTCTGGGAGAGCAGCTCCCCTCCAGCTGCTGGATTTGATGTTTGTTTTTCTCAACTTGGCTTCAGCAGCAACTGCTGATGCAGCAGCTGAAACAATGAGCTGCAAACACAGGAGGTTCATAGTAGAACTGTGAAGGAAGGGATGGAAAGCACTCAGCATTTGTAAGGTTTGGTTGTTGTTTGCTTTTTGAAGTTATTTTTTAGTTGATTGGGATATTAGATGCAATGCATTGTCTAGGTTCACATTCTCAAATATCTCTCATTATTTGCTCTCACAGGAAGAGTAAACTGCTGATTAAGCAAACCCCTCAGTTAACTGAAGGGTGAGAGAAGATAGAAGGGTAAATCATGGTAGAAAGTGAATTTGCATCTTAAATGATGAAGCCAAATGAGGTCAGGCTGATGCCACCTGATGGAAGGTGCATTCATGATTTTTTCCCCACCATCTCACAGTCACTGATACAAAGCAATAATATATCAAATAGATATAAATATTAGATCCAAATCATCTGTTCATGATGCTATTTTAAATTCTTCCACGTGATAAAAATGGTTAAAAATAAAAATACAGCCTTTTCATTCTCCTTTAAATGTTCTGTTCAGTTCTTCATGCTGAGAGAATCACAGACCTGTCTATAAATATCTAACCCAGATCTACAATTGCTTGTTAAAAACACGGTGTTTGGTAGAAGATTGACTGAAACACAAAATGTCTTTTATTAAATTTTTATTGCAGACCAGATGTGACCTCTCAGTTTACTCCCTATCATTTGGAGATGTACATTCACCAAGAACATTGCATGTGTGCACATAAATATTTTCATGTTGTCATGGTATAATAAAGGGTAATTGATTAGAAAAATCCCTATGGGATTCTCCATTTAAGAGCACTTTTTTTGTTTCAGCACTATTGTCTTCAAAATAAACATGTTTGAAAGCATCTGTTTTGATTGATCCAGCAGAAAGCAGCAGTAAACAGGCAAAGCTTTGGCTTTTGTCTAATGAATAGTCTCAGGGTTGCTTTTCTCTGAGATTCTCTTTGGGTTTTTTGTTCTTTGGGGTATCTGGGTCTTTTTTTAGGGTTGCTGTTCCCTGAGTTTCTACGGGGTTGCTGTTCTTTGTGGTAATCAGGTTTTCAGTCTTCTCTTAGCTCTAGGTGTTTTACACCGAAACCAGAGAGGACAAGCTGAGTCCAGCAGTGTTATCAAGGCTGTTTATTCTAAATTATCTCTCAGTTCTTGTCCAGCTCTGCAGGGCGTCCCCAGCAGAGCAGGACACGCGGGGACTGGGGCGGGTCAGAGATCCCCAAACCTTCAGTACGACCCAACCACTGCCCAAGATGTATTTTTTATTTACAANAGCACTGGCAAGCAGAGTGAAACCCGTGCAGCCAGCGGGCCCAGCAGGTTGGGTATTGGAAACTGCACCTCCATGGTCAAACTCTGCTCCCTTCAAACTCTGGTGACCTCCCTGACACAGAAGAGGAAATGGAAATCCAGTCAGACTGCCACAGGTCCCTAAAATTACTCCTTATATTTCCACACAAACTATTCACTTTCTGTGAATAATAAACAGATTGAGTGAATAAACAGAAATAACTCTTTCTGTTATTGTCCAGTCTATCTGTTTACAAAGCACAACATTCAGAGTTCTGGGCTGAGGACTGGATTTCTGTGCTGTTTGACTTTGGCATTTAATCACCTGTCCACGCTATTTGGAGACTTATTTCTCTTGAAATTCCTGTGGGAGCTTAGCTCCATGTAATGCAATCAATACATGCTGAAGGGCCTTAATTGAGAATTTCTGGATGCAGGACAAGGGAAGGCTGAAGAAAACTTAGACACATCTGATGAGGCATTTTTTGGGCAAATTGCTTTTTAACTCTGCCATTAATCAACACCAAGCTCCCACATGGTGGTGTTGAGACAACAGCCCCTAAACTTCTTAGACCTGTCCCATTCCTCAGGTACTGCATGTTTGTAATTCCTGCACTGCCAACATTTGATCTGTGCCCTGAAGCCTCCCTCGAAGCTGGAGGAAAGCAGGTGCTTTGTTCTAGCAGTGGAAAATGCTAAAATTGCTCTCTCTGTACACAGCATGCACACGATGCTTGGCCTGGCCAGGATGATGGTGCTGGTGCTTTATTTCTGCCACAGTTGGTTGTGTGTGGAACATGCCTTTTCTCACTCATCAAGTACTATACTAAAGATACATGTAATGTGACAGTTTCTATAGTAACTACTTGTTCTTTATGGAATTGCAGATTAAACCTGTACACCTTGTTATTGTTCTTTTATCCTATTATCTAGGCTACTCAGTTACCACAGATACATTTTTTAAATTCTATTCCCTTGCCAACATAACTATATCAGGGGTTTATGCACTTGTAAGCAAAGAGTATATATGAAAAACAAAACACTTAAAAGTTTTAAATTTTAGTTTTACCCCTATCTGATCTTATAAATGCACTGAGATGTTTGTGCATGTATATTGAAAGCTAAAATTTCAAAATACGACTGTAGAAATATTTTTATTAAAACAGGTCAAAATTATGATTTGAATATTATTGTTTTGCTGGGAGAACAATGCAAGCTATGTATTATGACTTTTCTAACAAATTTTACTAGAACAAATTTACCAGTCTAGATGTACTGGCAAACTCTTCTAATGTGAACAACATCTAAGATTCTTTATTACAGGAAAAATTTCTCTACATGGTATACTGATTTTTACATGAAATTATTTCATTATTGTAATTTGCCAATACTACAGCTCTGCTGATAATATCAGTACTGGAAGTGATATCATTTACAGGAATCAGATGCTTTCTGCTTTGTATTATGTTAGTCTTATTGTGGGAAAAAATGCCTGCATCCCGTCTGTGTGTGAGTCTCTGTTGCTATCTCCAGCAGAAGTGTATCAGTAACAAATCACGCTTATAAAATTAGCAGTGTAGGGAGAAATCAGCTACTTGATCAGGGATGCAGATTCAACAATGCAACTAGTATTGTAGCCAAAAGGAAAAAGACACTAGGAAAAATGTAAAATACAAATTGGGTAAATCACTTAATGAGATGAAAATGATACTCATTGATAATTAAAAAAAGCTGTAGTAAATCACACATACCCAAATGCAAAAGGCAGAAAGGGAAAACCAGATACAATTATATGTCCAATACTGAGAGCAACTGAGTGATGGCAGAAGCGGAGAGCAAACAGTAGAATAAATTCCGTGTAACTAAAGAAACTGTTTTTTCTCCCTTTACCCTTGACCGCATCCTTCCAACACGTATGTGAGCGGTTCGCCCTAAAACACGCAATGTGCAATCAATCCCAGAAGTGCCGCTGCTGCCGGTGCCGCAGGGAACACGGGCCCGCGGAGCGGCCCCGGGTGCGGTGCAGAGGCAGAGGCAGAGCCCGCGGCACGTCTGTACCGCACATTATGTAACGCGCCGGTGCAGCGGAGCGTACGAGCCTGGAGAGAGGCACAAGCCCCTCGCCAACACCCAGCTCCTCCAGCGCCGCGCGGGGCGGNCCCTGCCCCGCTCCCCGGCGAGAGCGCGGAGCACCTCCCTGTCTCCCGCGGGGGGCCGCCGGACAAGTGCTCCCACTGCCGCCCTTAGAACAGCCCGGGTTTTTACGGTTGTGTTTTCCAGGGAGAAGATGGGAAAGGGCAGGTTCCTGCTCCTGCTCCTGGGGCTGCGGGGCTAGTCCCTGCAGTCGTGGTGTGGTCTGCTCGGCAAATCACAGATGCTGATGTGAAAAAGGGCCAAAGCAGAGGAGAGGCGTCAGTGGATGCGAGCGTTTGTACTGATGGATTGAGGAGGTGGAGGATGCCTGCCTGGTGCTAGAGAGGTGAGTGCAATATTCCGCATTTCCTTCTCTCTTAAATCAGTTCAGTGATGAACATTTCCAAAATAAAAAGGAGCTTCTAAAACAAGAAGGAAAAGATATCATTTTGAAACAATAAGCTATGCTTCTGCTGGATAAAAAATATGAGTGTCACTGTGAGGTAGGAACATTTCGCTGTGTGTAGACAAAAAATAGTAAAGGGGAGGCAGGCTGCTGATACAGTGAAAATGACCTTCTCAAGGGATAGTGGCCTTCTATGAGCTGCTGCTTCAGCTTGGGCCCTTTTTCTAAAAATTAAGTGGTCTCCCCTTTCCAGTCTGAATTGTAACCCATTAATAGCCAATACCTGAGCTTTAATACGATCTGTTGCGTTCTCTTAATGATTCAGAGAGATAATCCATTCGATTCTGCTTGTTGGGAGAAGAACCTCCACGCTATGTAGCACCTCCTCCCAGGGAAATGCAGCCTGGATAACATTCTATCAGAAAAGACTCCTGCTGCAAAATTTCTGTAATAAATCCTCCTGGTAACAGTCTCATCTGCTCATTGGAAGGATGTGTGGCTCTGCAGAGCCTGGATGTGTTCCCTCTCCGTGTGTGCCCATGCATGTGAAGGAATGAGGAAGGTTCATATTAATCTGCACCTGTGGACGGCTCCTATCTGCACTTGTGCACCACAAGTTTTTTGGTATCTTTGCATTTGCATTTTGGGGGAGTGCTTCATACACAAAACCCCCAAGCCTTCAATGTTAGCTGAGAGAGCTGCAAACGAATAGATGTCAGTTTAATTTCTGCTCATAGGACTGATCTGATCTGCTTTTGGCTGTTTCACTGTAGAAGCTGTTTAATATGTGTTCTTACGGTATTTATTCTGCAAGATACCGACCTATCTCAATATTTTCCTGGTGAGACTTGTGAAAAAATCACTAGCTTTCCCTCCAGCATTTCTTTATATTGTTTATATCCATTTTCTGATAGCCTCCCACCCAGAATTTGATTTTTTATTCGGGCTCAGCATTTCGCGCCATTGTGGGTCACACCCTTCGGGTGGCCATCAACACTTCATCCACAAAGGTTCCAGCAGCAGGTCAGGTGCTGTGAGTACCTACTTGTGGATCACAGAGGGGCAAAATATGAGCGTGTACTTTGGACTTAGGGGAAATCTTTTCTGACTTTATGGATATAGACGTTTAAAGTCCGAGCTGATGCCTTAGGTGCTGTTATAGGCACAAATCCTCACTTTTCTTCAACAGGCACAGATCTGACAGCTGAACAGACACAGCTCTGCACAACAGAGAGTGTTTTGCCATTAACTTGGCTGTCTCCATCAAATCATTTATTTGGAAGCTATCATGCAAAAAGCACAGATCCCTGCCCTTGGATAAAGGACATTATCAGAGGAGAGGCCTATGTGTATAGAAGGATGAAGATTTAGTCTTCAAGAAGCCAGTGACAGGTGTAATCAAAAGAAAACCTCTTAGTCATAAGGCATATTTAGGAGAAAAAAACTCATGCTGTCTTTCATTACCAAAGCACTGATTGCATTTTCAGAGAAGAATCCTCCTCTGTGTACATAGGTATGCTTATAAGGAAAAAAAGCTGATTAATTCTGTGTAAGCCATGGAAATTTCTCTCTGACAATGGACCTTACAGAGAGCAATAAACTCCGTGTGCTACATAAAGAATGCTATGTCTGGCTGAGATTATGTGCTTGTCACTTCATTGGCCACTGGTGAGCAGAGTTGAATAAGTCTTCTAGAGGTACTACCTTGAATTTTGTAAGCCTCCAGTACAGTTTCATGTTTCAGTTGCAGGCCTTGGTTTTGAATTCAGTGGTGATAATCTAAAAATAACCAGCCAGGTAGCTCTGAAGGACTGAAGTGAAAGTGTTCTGCTTGTCTCAGTTCTGATTATGCACTGATGGAACAAGGGATGTGAAATTTTAAGAAGTGTAGATAGAAACAGAAATTTGTCCTTTGTCAAGGAATCTACCTACTAAGCGGTGAGGAAGGGGATAAGGATAACAGAAAATTCAGTAGGTAACAAAAGCTCAAATCCTTAAATGGTGAAGTCAGCTCTTCCTCTCCAGCCTAAGCAGATAAGGATTTTGACAGCAGACAGAGCCTTGGTTGATACACAGGGGTGAGGCAATACAAGTCAACAATGTTTTTTCTCTCTCTCCCCCTCCATGAATTAAAGAGAAATACTTTCAATGCCTTTGGGTTAAATCACAGTAATCCCACTTATTTCAGAAGAAATTCTTCAGATTTATGTAACTGAAAATGAGAGTTGAATGTGACTATTTCTGCTAAAGTGTTGGTCCTGCTCTCACAGGAGTCACTGGAAGTTTTGTGACTTGTTTCAGTGGGATAGAGCCCAGCACAAACAGTTTCAATGATCAGGTTCTCCTCTGTCTTTAGGAACAACGTTTGTAGTTGGTTTCAGTGAGGTCACCAGCTCACTGACAAATTCAGGACTCTCTACTTGCATCACAAACTGTAATTCATAAATTATCAGTTATCTGAATCATGCTTTTTTACTGCAAAAATGGGAGTGTTACTCCCATGTTAAGGTTGACAGTACCCACTCTCAGCAGTAACAGTTTCTACACAAGTAATCAACTACTTCCTTTTATCTAAGAGAAAACTTATTCAAAGGCCCTTAAAAAATCAAAATCTTGGCCTATGTGCATAAAATCATATTTATACTTAGAGAGAAGAATTGTCCTATTTTTATTAAAAAAGAAGGCTAAATATTGTTCTTTGTGATTCCCAAAGTATCCAGAATAAATCCACATCCATTACTAGTTACTGCAAATTCCCTTCAATTGAGAGGATAATATGACTTATATTTTGCATGTTATATTCAAAGTTCATATTTTTATTAAACTTCTAGAATTCAAGAGTGGTGATTAGGAAGTCCAAATTTCAACTATTATATTGATGAAAGAATAATCCCAAATGGGGGAAACCATACTGTTCCAAAGCAACCAAAATCGATTCTCTTTGCAAAGTTCCCTGGCCATTTAAGGTATGTGGAATAGACAAGATGACAGGGAAGGGACAAATTCAGTTTGATTTATTCTGTTATTGAATCAGGAGTGGATACATATTAGCAATTTAAGTTGTTTTAGCTTTCAAGTGGAATCAAGGACAGAATATAACCCCTGACATGAAGGCTGCACAGAAAATACTCTTCTCAGAACTGTGGCTTTTCCTCAGTGCTGAAGGGCACTGGCGCAGTTGGATGGAAGGAACAGATTGCTGGTGGGGCCATCTCTTCCATCCTACCCACACTTCAAACTTTGGTTACTATTAAATACACTTAAACTCACAACTAACAAAACACATGGCAAAAGCTCAGGAGACAAGAGCTTTATATGTTTTCCTTTTTTTTTTTTTNGGTCAGAGCATTTTCTGTGGTTCAGCAGAAGCTCAACTCTCCTCAGAATCCCACTTTATTATTTAGCATTGGACAGCCAGTGCATCATTAGGGAACACAGTTTTTACCCAACAAATCCAATTTGTCTTTTGTTTTCTCTTTAAGCCAGTTATACCAGAGAGTTGTTTCTTCTTTGGATTCCTAAGCCATTACATCAAAAAGACAAACACTTCCACATAATTCTACATTGTAGAAATAACCTGTTGGACTACCAGTCAACATCTTGGCCAATATAAAAACTTAAGGAGGCAAATGCAAAAATTCTAAGAATTTGTTTTGCTCACACATGTCAAGAATTATGACCAGAAAGTAAATAATAATTTCATAGGAACTACAATTGATTAATCTGTTATTTTTACAATGGATTTATTAAATAGTGATTGTCTGGACTTGGCAGTTGGAAGGAATTATTCTCATCACCTTCAGGTGTCTGTAACATGGACATGCACATATGGAGCAGCTGATAAGGCTTCTCTTTTAGCTGGTGTAAGAAAAAGAGAGTTCTGCATTGGAGTTACCCAGTCCAGTTTCTGACTACCATGTCAGTGTGAGATTGAGTGACCTCTGGAAATGACAGCTCCTCTCCACTGCCTCTGAGGGAAGCACTGAGTGAGGAGCTCTGAAGTAGCCACCTACATGCAGATGCTAAATCTGCACAGATGAATCCCACTCTTACTGTCTATAAGGTAATGTTTAACCAAGACTCACTAGTTAATTATGAAGATATTTTCATGGTTCACCATAAATATTTGTAAGTCATAATGCAGTTGCCATTCCCTAGCTACCAGCCCTGTTTCCTCATTAGTGACTGGGCTGGCACTGGCTTCTTCCTCAGAGTATCTCAGCAGTGGAATTGGTCATGGCACTGGACAGGCTCCACTGGAACAGCACCAGTAACCCAAACTTTTATCAGTTTTTCCTGGAGATCCAGGCAGTATTCTAACATACATTCCCAGTGTGTTTCTACTGGTTTTCTCTGCCTGCTTTCTGTATTTTCAAACCCTGCCCAGACACCTTTATCTTCATAAACCGCACGAATGCAAATACAATTAGGCAGCATAGCAAGTGTTGATGTACAAGTACAGTTGACACAGTTGTGTTGTGGAAGGAAACAACACAGTGGAGCTCAATTGATTATGATTCAGAGTCATGGCACAGTAACAAAAGCCCAGCTGGGTGTTCAGCTCTGAGAGGGCTTGCTGTTCAGAGAGGGCATGCACCTGGTTATTATATTCCTTCTTTAAAAGAGAAATGTGTGGATGACTCAAAAGGAGACTTACCTACCAGCTAAGGGAACATCTTTCTGAAGAGAATACAATTAGAGCCACTAGGCTGGATGTTCAAGTAAAGAGTTTTGCCTCTGAATATTACCAGCTCAAGTCATATAATCCAAATGTTGGAATGGGGTAACAAAATATGATTTTTTGTTTGATACATAATATCTATTTATACATATATATGCATTAGAATTCTTTTTTTAGTTTGGATGTCTTATGAGGAAGGAAAGAGCAGGGTACTGGCTGTTGCCCCTCTCTATGTTTTTGTTACAGGACAGGATTCAAACGAATACTACAGGAAGTATTTTTTATATAATTTAAAGCACTCAATTCAGTAGGTTAATGTATATATGCTAACCAAACCCATTACAAACTAAATTTTTCCAGAATTAACACTGTTGCACTGGAGCATCTCTCTGTACTGCCAGCAAGTTGGTTGTTGCAACAGGGCCTTGGCAGGAAGATTTTCTCTCAAGATGCCTTTCTGTGCCTGACCTTTTAAATTTGGCAGAGTTCACGGTGCCACAGTATAAGCCATTTTGTGATGGGAAGATATTCGTGTATTCTCACTATTGCTAAGAATCTATTGAGCTTCCATGTTGTGTTGCTCAGTAATGGTAGAGCCTTAATCAGTCATTTCAGAGAATGTTTTTAATATCTTTTCGATCCGTTTATGTCCATGAACAGATAAACTCACCTTAATTTGCAATTCAGTGACATTTATGTAGGTATTTAGAATTCTAAGGCTAGCCTACTTCAAATTTGAACAATTGTTCTATTATCATACTGTTTCTGTTCCCTGACTAGATGTGCAATAAGTCCTCTGATAATGTTTCATGCTGTGAATGTTTCCAAAAGCAAAGCTGAACTTTGCCTCATAGCTGTGATTACACAGGTGTGTCAAGTTTGCTTTTTGCATGTGTGCTCACAAAAAGCAATGGGATACTGAAGACTTTATGTATTTTTTTAAGTTACAGGAACAAATTTTTGGCTACTAGGTTCAAGAGATCAACAATTGTTTTAGATGTGGCAAGACTTGAGGCTGATATGCAGTTCAGTGTTCTATCAGCACAATATTATTTGCTCTCACAGGTCAAGTAAATATACAATGGTCTAAACAAATTAAAGTATCAGGTAGCATCAGGAAGAGGTAGGAACCAGTGACTTTTAACACTGCAGCCAACAATTCTCCCTTTTTCCAGAGACACCTGACTGTATCCTGCAGTCCTGAATGGTGCAAATCCTATGGAACAGAAGTTAAAACATCCATAAAGTAGTACCAGTAATAATCAACCACATAGACAAAGAACTGAATTATTGGATCTCTCCCAGTCCCATTCTCTGCCAACGCACATGGGCTATAAACTAAAATTAAATGTTTACAGAGGATATTAGCCTGGTCTGTGACAAGAAAAACCTCTCTCTTTGCTGTATCCATGGCGTAGCAGATCAACCCTTTTCCCACTCCTGCAGTCAAGGAAACGAAGCACAGCCACTGATATTGTGTCCTCTTGGGATCATACCTGGAAACTGTTCTAATTCACACTGTGATTTAGGCAGCCTCAATCTGGCTCTACAATAATGTCTGGATCACAAAAATTCCTTTCTCCTTCAGACACCAGAAGTGTTGGAGTTTCTCTGTATTTTCTGTGACTTTATGTTGCTTTTCTAGTGTCTTTTGATAGTGGAAAGCAATGAACTCCAAGTAGAAAATACCAGAATATCCTAATTCAGAAATCATTTAGGCAGAATTGACCTGGAAGAAATGAGTGATGTCCATTATAGTAAAAGTGTGCTTTGATGGGGAGATTGGGCACAGGCCTATGGAACTCTGGGAGTACCTTTAAATATTGTGGGCTTAATTACCAAGTGATAGGAGAACTTCTTAGTTAACAGCACAATTAGTCTCTAGGTATTTTCATTCAGTATCATTTCATTCTTATTTATGGTGTTGGAAACCTCCAATGACAGGAGTCTGTAACTCATCAGAGCTTATCTACACTACTGTAGCTTTGGATTTTGGATACATTATGTTTTCATGATTAACCTGTCAAAAATTATTCATGGACCTCATTGAAAGTTTACATAAACAAGTCAATTCAAGAAAACAGTAAAGTGTTTGTTTTAAAGGAGACCAGATGGAATGCTGTCAATCTGTGCAGCACTGTTCTTACTTGGCTGTGAGATATGAAGTGCAAATGGAATTCCTGTCTTTATCTGTGTGGCAAAGATTTATAGTTGAGGCAGATACATTAACAGTACATCAATCTTATTGTTTACTTGGTGTCTGCATCTTATTATCAGAATCATCAATTATAGATTCCATAATTGCTAATGTAATTATTTATATGTATGATTACATTATATATGTAAGATGTATATGTAAGATGTAATTTTAATGGGTATGTTTTTTCAGAGTTATCTAGTTACAAAAGACATAGAAAATACTGTTTTTCACTACAGCTTCTTAAGCTTCTATTGGGATTGGTCAGAGGCAAGTGATCCACAGAATACAAGCAATAGAAGGTCAAGATTAAAAGATTTCAGAAAATAATTCAGGTGTGCAAGAGGTCAGGGACTTGGCTCTTCCTTTTCACTTTGACAAAAGCCTTTAGAAATGTCACCTTTACCAATGAGCTCCTTCCTGTAATCAACACAAAAAATGGGAAGGGAGAGTTGAAATTATTTTTGTGTAGTGTACTAGTTAACAGCAGACGTGAGAATCAGAAATACATACCAAAATTGTACCTCATTCTCATGAACAGAATAAGAGTTCTCAGAAGAGCCAAGGAGACACAACCAGCTCATGATGACAAATGTACTGACTTATTCAGTGCCACTCCTGTGTCTCCATCACAGCAAAACTACTCACAGTGTTTAGTGAAGGTTTCCCTATTGTACTGAGCCTTCAGCCAGCAAAGAGGTGACACAAACTGGGGTTTATTCCTCCTGAGCTATTTGGCACAAAATATTCTTTGGGAAGAGGAGCCTGCCAGTAGGTGTGTGCCAGTGGCATTGCATCTGAATGGGATTGCTGCCAGCTGGAAGAGACTGAAACCAAACTGGAATTGCTGTAGAGGTGGGTTTGGGCTGAAAGCTCAGCCAGCTGTGAGCTCTGCAGCTATTGCCTGCCTTTGGCAGAGGTGGGGAGACACCTTATCAGGCTTCTCCTGGAGCTGAGAAATAAGAAACTTCATGTGCCTTGTTTTCTGGAATGCCTGTAGCTTTTGGGGTAGATCATGAGTTGTTCTCTTACTACTAAGATGCATCCTGAGGGGGAATTTTCCAGCCTTGCTACAATGAAGACGCAAACGTAAGTCAGAGATGGCTTTAAAAAGCAGTAGCCCTTTTCATCTTTTCATAGTTAAAATATTGATTCCAAAACCTCAATTTAAAAGTCTTGAGGTATGCTGTAAATGAACCAAAACATAACAAAAGCTGTGCTTTTAGGTACAATTATCCTGGCAGTTATCAATCTAGGAATATCTAGTGTGATATCTAACCAGTGGTACCTGAGATCCCTGCAAATGCAGACCCCACACCTCACCCCAATCAGCCAAGTAATCTGAGTGCCCTCAGAAATGTCCTTGTAGTCCTTTAATGAAGTTTTCAAGATGAATTATTGTTCTGCTGTGCATTGTGGATATTTCCTTCCCACCCTCTCCCCTTGGTAAATCTGCTTTGTGAGTTTAACGTGGATTTGGAATCCCTACAGCTGCAATAGCTTTTGCCCTGTTTTGACCCAGTGTGGCTTAATGAGACATTTGTGTGTGGCCCCTCTGCTGAGGGCTGTGTGTGCTGTGGGTAACCCCCACCATATGTATTATTTTGTGTCCCAGATCTGTGCCTGCTTCGCAGAGCTGTTTTTACAACGGTATCAACAGTAGATTTTTAGTGAGCAAAAAGAAATAAAATGGTGAGTCATCAGCTTTTTCCCTGCATATCTCATCTGTGTGAAATGCAGATTGCTAACTAGAATAGTTAGGAATCAGCGATAAATTCCAGCTTTATGTGCCATCTTAATAGTAGGCTAGAGTGTTACCAGAAGCAATTTTTTCCTGGTAATATGAGAAGTGAATAACTAGGGATCCACTGCTGAATAATGAATAAACAAAAGGCTCGATTAGCACCTTTCAGCTTTCAGATAATTTTAGAGCTGCAGCTACTTGAGTCAAGAAGAGATGTCAGTGAGAGTAAAAGGAATGGAAAAGCAGCTCCTGACATGGTGATGTTAAAGCTGGGCTGTGAGGGTGGTGCTGTACATTTGGCTGGTCAGTGAGGCTCCCCCTTCAGCTGACAGGACAACCTCATACAGAAAAAACCTGCAGAATCTGAGGGGGTTACTTTTAACAGCAGCAGTAGCTCATGTGTGTAGTCTCATAAATCAACCCATCAGTTCTCAAAACATGATTCAAGAGCCTGCTTCAGACAAAAGGAATGAAACCACCAGGGTCCCAAAACGGTGAGCTGACCTCTATGTACCTTCAAGAGGAGGAGACAGTTCCAGTTAGGGCGTGATGCAAAAGGGAAACTTCTCTGACATCAGCAAAGGAGAACTTGTACAACAGGAGAGAGATTATTTTGAGACAGAATTGAAGGCTAAAGGATAAGTAAAAATGTAGACATATTGGCTGCATGACTAGGAAGTTTGCAGGGTTATAGAGAATAAAAAAAGATGTGGGGAAAATATCTGAACAATAAGAATGCTCTTACATGCAACACAGCTAACAGGAGCAGTGATTACTTCTCTCCACACACACACACATACACAGAAAAGTACTGGTAGTGTTAACAGAACACCAAAAAATCATCAGTATGTGAAACAAAATTTGAAGTTACACCTGCTAATATAAACTTGTAGTAGTACAGTAGTACAGTACATTACCAAAGAAAAATAAAACATCAAGAAAAATCACTATATATTTTTTTATCCCTAATAACAAATAAATCCATCTATCATGTATAAGTTTCAGGTTTGGGGAAAAATAACAATTTATAAGCTTGCTTGAGGCTGAAAAATAACAACTTTGCCCAGCTAAATCTAAATCATAGTACTCCTATTTTAAAGTAAATACCCAGATTAAAAATCTACACAAGCTTCCTCAATAGATGGACTTACATTTAGCAGCTTGTTTTGTTACCTATCAATTCAAAGAGTAATCAATATTAATCAACATACAATAGCTAATGTTTTATACTTGTTTTATAGATAAAAATCTATTCTTGGAATGATATGAAAGCCACCCACAATTTTGACAGAGTCAGAATTAGCCCTATGAATACCTGAAGCCATCCAACCAAACCTTGTCATAGCATGACTCAAAATGGATGTGGTCAAATCTGGCCTCACCAATCTCCAAGACTGAGGAAACCTAGGAGCAAACAGTGAATACCAGCAGAAGGCAGGCTGGGAACATGTGCACTGAGCAAGAAATGAATGTGGAAACACAATGATTCTGATCATGCTTCAGCATTTCCTAGAAATACACTCACACTGAGATCATATAAAAGCGGGGAGCTGGAAGTTAAATTATTTTCATATCTATTCTTACAGAAGTTCTTAGTGTAGATATTCTGATATATGAAGAGCATGAATCATGCACTAAATACTGAATTTTCACCAGTAAAACAATCTACATTGCTGGCACTTTAGCATCCTGCTTGCAGCATTGTTAAATAAATTGTGTTTATTTTTATCCTGTTCAAAACCAAATACAGGCTCATTTCAAAGCCTACTGAAGTCAACAAAACCACTACTTTGTATGGTAAGTGGATCACAGCCACAGCACTTTACAGGGTTTGCAATGTTTTTATTCTTATTTTCTCTTAATAAATACTGTCACTGTTTCTGATGAGGAGGAATTGTGAATACCCTCACCCCAAAGTGTCACTCACCATAGGGTGCCATCATTTTACCACAATTACTTAAGTTCTTCTAGCTCATTTTACATTCTCATTTAGTGCCACATAGAAATATTTTTCATGTCAGTAGAAAAAGCAAGGTTGAATAAGAGGAAAAAAATCTAACATTATCTAAGGAACTTCAACTCTTCAGAGCACAAGTGGTGAAAAACACACTAGGACCATTGCTAGGGATGTTTGCACTGCTGCTTTAGCTTCACCCTTTGGATAAACCAGGCCTTCAACCTCTTCAAATACACAACCTACATCTCCAACCATGACCAGTTTGCTTATTAAAAGACTTTTAAAAGCATCTGATAAAGGAATTTAACCATGCCAGTGTCCTCTAATATTCATTGTGTGTTCAACATAAGCTTATAATCAATCATGAGTTTGGAGCCAGCAGGGAGTGACAGATCCCTGTGCCGTGTGGTGGTGGGAGTGTGACTGCAGCAACTGCAGCTGGGCTGTGAGGAGGGTGTGATCACCCTCCAGAGGGGGGAATTGAGAGGAGACACTGGAGAGAAATCCCAGTAGCTGCTAAACCTCAGAAGGCTGATAGGTTCTTTCTGGCAGCAGCAATTAGTGGGTGGTGGGGTTTTGTGTTGGTGTTTTGTTTTGGTTTTGTTCAGGGGGAGGTGTCAGTGAAGGAAAGATGGAAGCTCAAGAGGTTGATGCATCAGATACCAAGGTAGTTTGGCTTTACTGTGAGTGAAAAAGGGCTTAGTTTCTATAGATCTACAGAACTTTATCTAGATGGCAAAATGATGGTTTGGCTTTTGAAATGAGGTGTTTATCGGCCATTGTACAATGCTGTACTTAAAGGTTTCTGGTTTCAGAGTTATTTTCTGTGAAGTAAAGCGTATCTGTGTTTTGGATTTAGCACAAAGCAATTTCATATCAAACCCATAACATGGGTAACTTCCTTCATATTCATCTTAAAAGAAAAACTCCTTTGAATCAGAGAGTAACTCCAACAAGAGCTCAGCTGGGTGAGATGTACCTGCTGAAGCTCCTGCAGGCAGCAGGAGTGTACGACTGTCAGAGGTTCTGAATTTCAAAAGAGAAGCAGAATGAGACCAGGCGTAGGCTGCAGCTGTAATCTGTTCTTGGTAGCATCCAAGTCCTCTCCCATGAGTCACACTTCTGAGAACATCGTGGATTCTCTTTAGCCTCTTGGGATTTATTTTTTTTGGCCCTGGACTACAGTCTAATACTTCTTCCACTTCTCATCTCCCTTTTGCGGATAAAATAATGTTTAATTGGAGTTGTTAAGATGAAACCTAGGAAATCCACAGTTCTGATGTAGATACCTTCTGACATAGTTCAGATGGTTAATTTTATGTGTGGCCTAGGGCTCTACCCTACCTTCCAAATTAATCCCTGATGATAGCCCTGCCTTTTATGCTGATATTGACACTCTCGTCCTTTCTTTTTCTTATTATATTAGGAACAGCACTTTAATCCATGATTCTGTCTTTTTGGGAGGTTAATAACCTGACAAAAATGCTGAAGTTTTCATGTTCTTCCCTAAATTAGACTATCACGAGCACTATTGGCATTATTCTTTCACTGTACTGCTTTCCTCTCTTCCATTTTGACGAGCTCTTCACTGTTTTTTTCTGTACCATGTTGCTCTCTCCTCTCATGCTTTCATTGAGCTGCTGCCTCTGAACTCCCTTACAATCCACGTGAATCGTCTATAATCCTTTTTTGACTTTTTCTCATGTTGGTAACTTATTGTTCCTGCACACTCATTCAACCTATATCTGTTTTTCTGTTTTTTCATTCAGCAAGGTTCTTTTGATTTGTTCTCTGTGGAACATTACTCATTCTCTGTTGCTTAGTTCCCAGCTTTAACTATCACATTGCCAGGCCTCCCATGCTTTCACCCAGCCTTTCCATGAATTCAGCATTTATTACTTCCACAGAAATGGTTCCTGCATTTTGCTCTTCTCCTTCCAAAACCTTTTGCTCTGCCTCTCCCTGCAAGGTTTATTCTTGCCAACTTTCCAGTCCTGATCCACTCCTAACATTGTCCTTTCTCTAGCAAAACCATTCTGATGGAAGTCTGATGACCTAGGCAATTCCTTCCACTGTGAACACCCTGGATTTATTCTCTCCTTTTTTCCTCTCCTAGTGTAATTATATTCCATATGTGCAGACCCATCTTTACAGATTCTGAGTCAATCCTTTCCCTCTGGTATTTTTTTTTTTCTGTGTGCAGATTTCTGCTGATCTTATGCCAGTATGAGATAGTAAGATGTGCCCATCTGCTCTTCTTGTCTCATCTTTCCTTCCTCTGTTGCTATCTCTTCCTTTTTTATGGATATGGGATTTCTTGCTTCCTGTGTTTATATGCCATTCAATTTACCCTAGAAATCTTACCTGGCTTCTGTGGCTTTATTCTCTCATTCCTTGCCTTAATGTTTGCCTTTCCTCCAGTTCTTTCCCTTAAAACCAGCAGAACAATTGTGATATATTTCTGTCTCCAAGATGCTTTCTCATGCATCACCACAGATAAAACTCATGTGTTGTTTCCAGGATTCCCATTTACTGGAGCATCTTCTCCTTGCCTCTTGCTTGGCCTCGAGCTTCAATCTTTGAATCTGCACTGGCTGCTTTTCTCTACTGCATTAAACAAACCTTCTGTCTTCAGGACACTGTTATCTGTGCCCAGACTCATGTTCCCACTACAGAGATTCTCATAGCTCATGCCTGTCACTGGAACAGCTAAAAGCAAGCACAGTTTTGCTTTATTATGTTACCTTTTATGCACAGGAAGAGAAACTTCCTTTTACAAGGGGATACTGTTCTCCTGTTACAAACCCCTCTTAAAATTTATTTTGCTTTAACTACCAAAATGCCCTTATCTTTCATAAGGTATTGTGTGCAATAAGGTTGAACGAGTGATAGGAAATCTGCCATTACATTAATGAACAAATCTAATGTTTACTAGTGCTTTTTTATGTAATAAAATAATCTCCTTAGCCCTGTAAGATTCATGAAACACAACCTTGTGGTAGTGAGTCTTAGCTCTTGAACCACTCACATAAGGGTTATGGTCCCCCTAAAGACAAAAGCCAAATAGCAAAATGAATGAAGACATAACCTCCACCTCTGTCATCACCCGAGGTGTTACAAAATACTGAGTGGCTCCTGCATTTTGTTTGCTGCTTTATTGCACACTTTGAAATGAGTCTGATGTTTGTATGTCCCTAAAGCAGATGCTGTGTGTGTTGTTTCTTCTCCCCCTTGTCTAGCAGCCAGGATTTCCTGCACACCCACTGTTAGACCCACTGTAATATTCTTGTTCTTGTAATGCTTTTTAATGCCAGTCTAAAGGTCACCTCTAAAGCGGCTGCTGTGGCAGACTCTGGGCTTAGTCAAACCGCTGTGAAGCACAGCAGCTCCCTGTGCAGTCACTGACACTGCTCTGGATTTTTGGCCATGCAGCTCAGAACAGAACTTTTGTAGATCTGGCTCTACTCAAGAGTCAGTCAATCTTATGTCTGATTGTGTTGGTGCTTCTTCTCATTGTTTCACAGTAGTTTGTGGATGTTGCTAAAATAGGTCATAATTTAAATAACTACCAAATATTTTAGGTATTAATGCTTCACAGGATTTATGTTTCCAACTTCTTCTAGTAAGTGGGGTGTGCACAGTCAAAAGAAAAATAACCAACAGGTTCTTGCTGAATTCTTGGTTTATAAGAAATACTGTGTTTCCACTATAAGTTCTTTGGTTTCCCTAAATCTTGGATGAAGCCTGTATGCTAAATTTTGGCTGGGTGATATACTTAGCTAGTGGATATCCTTAACCAGCATAATCTGTATTGTGGTACTGCTAAAATTTGTTGGATATTTTCCAAACAATAGACAAAGATGTTTAAGCTAATGAATGTAATATCTCACTGCAGCAAATTTGTTCTATTCCATGTCAGGCACACTCAATTGTATACTGATAGATCTGTGCCTACACAGTAATTTTCTTTGGGTTCTCCATTATTTCCTTGTAAAACTTCCTTCTGCCATGTATCACAGAATGGTATCCCTAGGTGGCAATTCCAATAGTTGAGCTCAGATTTTATGCCACAAATCTGAGTATTTCTATAAAACTCCAGTAGGAATCAGCAATTGTTCTTCCTGCAAGGGTCTGAAAGCAGCTGGTAATGGTCAGTGCTGGTGACAGCAAGGAGCTCATGGGATGGCACCACTTCTGATCAGTGCCCTGCTCATCCCCTGCCTTGGACTGAGTTCTGAATTAAATTTTTTTAATCATTGTCCTTTTACCTTCTTTGACAACTTTATAGTAAGAATTCCATCCTTACAGCAGCTTCTATTATTTGATGTTTACTGTGGCTGAGGTCCTGTGCCATGAATATGCATTTCTTGACTGACTTTGCTGTTCCTCTTTACACAGACATTAATAATTTCTTGGCTCTGTCTTGGGGAGTTGATATACAGATAAGGCCCTATTTCTCATCCTTGACCAGGATGGATCAAGTGAAAAAAGATTACTTATTCGATATTTGAATATTTAGAACACAGCTATCACTGAGGCTGATTATACTTGAAGACTCAGTGCATTTCTTTGCCACAAACAGTATCTCAAATTGGGCATCTAAGAAATGAATAAGCAAAAATCATCTTTGAAAAGATTAAGGGACTTAACTGACATCACAAAGAACCCTCATGACAAAAAGGGACAGGATTTGGTAGTGTCCAGTCAAACACTCAACTAATTAAATAATGACACTTCTTTCTTCACTCATCTGGCTAACTAACTAACTTCAGTCACCATACATTAAACAGTAAATTCCTTTCTGTGAAGTTATTTCAACCTTGTATTTCTACAGCATACATGTCTGGGACTCTTTTCTGGATGCTTCCCAGATTCAAAAATCTGGCCCAATTTCCCCATTTCTAGTGATCCTCAGTTCCTTTCTTTTTCTCCCTCAAAAAAAGCCTGCTTAGTAGAACACTTGATTTCTTCCTCAGTAAATGCCTTGAGTATGTCCTGATACATCACATTCCCTTGTGTCTTCTTCTCTTTCATTAATAGTATAAGAAATGATTGAAAGTTAAAACGTGCAGAAATAAGGTTTTGTTAAAGTACAGGAATTCTCAGTGGATGTGTATAATCACCAGAAACTGATTACAGTAGCTTGGCTTACACTTTTAAGTCTTACATGAGTTCTTGCTAGATTTGCTTGAGTTTGAGTATGCTTTTACATGGGTATCAAAGCTTTTTACAGTGTGTGAGTGGGCTGGTGGTCTTGAAGCTGAATTATCAGACCGTTTGCATTTGGGGGATAATACAGCTTTGTGCCTACGACTCCAGCTGAAATTCCTGCTGCCAGCAGCAAGCTGTGTGCACAGTGTCTGTGCTGTGACAGTCACAGCCCCTGGTTTTGTTCTCAGCTTAGGAGTCTCTGCCTTTCTACAGGATCGTGGGGAAACGTCTTTCCAGGCAGGTTCTGCAGCTCTGCCTTCCACAGTGATGTGTCAGTAGCTAATGGATCCAGTGACAATACTTGGATCTTTCCTTATGGAAGTGTTTACAGCTGAATTGTGGTGATGTGTCATTCTCCTTCCCTATGCCTCTTCTCCCTCTGCTGCCATAACTTGGGAACATGCTGGGGAAAGGCAGAAGTGTTTATATTACACACACGTGGATCAGTTTGCACAAGCCAGGAGTGATGGATAAGGGCAAAGAGCGAGCCTAGATATGAAACCAACAACACTGACTGGTTTTACTGGTGACAAATGGATGGTCAGGACAGCTGCCCAGCTTCATGGGCTTCAACACTTTAACACAGTAACCAGCAGAGAATTTTGTTCAGGTGTCCTTCCCACTCCAGGAGTTGGTAGCATCCCTCTTTTGGTAATGGAAATTAGATCGGGATTTGGGGCACGTTAATCTTATCTTGTGGGAAAAGCCACCCATTCTAGTCGTGACAAAATAACCCATCTATATCATCAGACTTTTAAAACACATCTTTTCTTAACATTTTGAGCCTTCACTTGTCAGGAGAAGGCAAATATGTTACTTTAGACACACAAACACAGTGTAACCTGGTCATTTGAACAATAAAAATTTTTAAAACTAACTTTAGACAAGTGTGCAACTGAAAGGAAGCTATAGGACTTTCCACTAGAGTAACTGAAAATGCGCTTAACTAATTAAAAACTTACAGCCATAAAACACATGTTTAATATGAAATCTGATTTAAAAAAACCAACTAATTCTAAACTGCCTTATTTTCTGAGTGTATTCCAAGAAAAAGCAAACCTGGTAAGAGGAAGTTCATTTGTATGTAGCCAGGACAGTAATATAATAGTTAGTGAAGTTTCCTGAATTTTAAAAAATATTGATTGGGAACATGAGAAATTTTTTTTCATGTATATGGGAAAATTTACTCAAATAAACCAAACTTTCTTACTGTAGTGCCTATTTGAAAACAGTATTTACTACTCTGCTTTACAAAGCAATAATATAATCACCTCATTGTGTTACTGCTTGAAACAGTGGTACCCAAATATGTATGCAATAGGAATTACAAGAAGGTGAAAACAAAAAAAAAAGAAATTCAAGAGTGTAAAACTAATGTGTATTTACATACTCCTGGTCTTTCCTACAATAAGGAGATCCTACTTTGCCTTTTTTGGTGTTAAACATATTAATGAATGGCAAACAAAATAGGTGATATGTAAAACACTGTGGAATATGAATTATGCATCTAAATGTATTGTGGAAATATGCAATAGGAAATAGTCTACAGAATGTATGAGCTGAATGAAAACAAAAAAAATATTCCAGAGAGAATCTTTTTAACCTAACCATTTGTTGTAAGTGTTCGAGGGAAGTAACACGAAGTTTAAAAAAGATCTGCTTGTCTTATATAGTTATAAAATCTCCAGACTGACCCTAAGTGCTGCTGCCTTTTGGCAGGAGGATGTGCCCTCTTGCTGCTCCTTGCCAGCAAGCCTCTGCTGTTCAGGATGGAGCCACAATAAAGAGAGGGAGGCTCATATGTGTTTCTTGCAAAATTCTTCATCTATAATCACCACGATACAGGGAAAATGTCATAAAGAATTCTGCAAGTGGTTTTTTCAATGACATGTAAATGAGGCCTGTGATGATGAGGATTTAAAGAAGAACCACTTTGAAATGTCCTGAACGTGTCAGAATAAGTGTGATTAATGGAAGCAACCCTGATTTTTACATAAGTAAAATAAGAATCTGGCCTGATATCTAATACAGAAATTTCATTCCCTGAGCATGGCTAGAAAGTTATTCATTAAGAACCAGCTTCCTCAACTCTAAGTTTTCTGTGATTATTGGAAAAAGTGAATTATTTGAAGAAAATGTAACTCCTCACTTGGGAGGGTTTTCCTTTCCACATCTTCAGAGTAAGTAAAGTTGTGCTAATTACCATTCCATTAATGTGTACACTATTACTGTAATTTTTTACTGATTGATCTGTTCTTCACGTGCTAATGTGACATACAAAGAGAAGTAAGATAAACATAGCTGATATTAAGACTCTCTTGTAGAATTTCAGACCAGGTAAGAGCAATACACTGTGCATTTGAAGTAAAGGATTTTGGGTGTCTTTACATTCAAGATACCCAAAATGCTTAAATTGCAAGCCAGTTCAAGCACTGTGGTCCCTACAGGCAAAGACAAGAGACAAGCACTTCAAACTGCTATGGAGAGGTGACTTTCTGTACTGACTGGATGGTTCAAAACAACTCAGAGTAAGATTGTGATGGTTTGTTAGAAAGTTAACTACATGAGGTTGCAGGTAGTTGTAGTTATATTTCTTTTCTCACAAAAGCTTGAGGTTCAACATCTGGCTTGGAACTTTCTATCTCTTTCCTGGTAGTGTGGAATTATTCTCTTTAATATGTATTTTAATTTATTGTCACATCTACATTTAAATATTGGCAAGTTCAAACAGGACAACTTTTAAAGATTTGTAGGGCAAGTTTGAAAATGCCATTGGGAGACTTACTAAAAGTTAGTAGAAAGTTTTCTTTAGGAGACTCTGAGTTTCTGTAAGGATCTCAGTGCTGTGTACTTTGCAAATGCACTCACTGAGGAGTCTCCAGGCACAGGCAGCAGGAGAGGAGCCGAGGTGTGCTGGGGCAGCACTCAGGGAGGGAGCCCTGACATCTGTGACTGCTGCCCACTGTGCTCAGAGCTTAGTGGGGCTACAGGTCCTTCCTAGAAGAGAGGCAAATGGTCACCAATCAGCTGCTGGGAATGTGTTTGCTCTCTGCAGAGTGACTGCTTCCTGCTGCTGCCTTCTGCAGAGTTCCAGCTAGCAGGCTTAAACTCTAATCTGGGAAAGAATAATTGCTCCAACAGTCACTGAAAAGCTCTCTGCCCTCACTTGGGATGGCGTTTCTTGTGCTTCTTGTATGAAAATTTCACCTTGTAGTCACTGTTCCCTGTTACTGCAGCTCAGAATTTCCTGTATTGAAATGGAAAGAGAGGAGGCTCAATAACACAGCTTGGCTATCGAAAGAAGCATGCACAGTTTGCATTTCTTTATTGGTTTAGCAAGATGCAGGTACTGTGTTTAACAATACTGCTCCTCTAAGGGGAAAAAAGAAAAGAGCTGTTACAAAGATCAGTAACTCTTCCTTTCTCAAATTCATGCAGCAAAGTTAATCAGCATCTTTTGCTTCTTAATTTAGTTATTTAAATGTTCGGTGGAGATAGATAAGATGAAAGAAAACTCAGGAGGACATCTGTCTGAGTACAAGATATTGATATAAATAGAGAGGCTGGGAAATATAGTTGTGAGTCTCTCATTTTCTACTTCAGACGAACCAGTCAGAACAGAACTGTGCAGGAAAAGCACTGCCATAAGCTCTTGCTGAGGGAGAAATTGGGGCACAGCTCAGCACTGTTTGTTTTCATGTAGGTTTAGATAATAAAACACAGAAGGCTGAAAGGGAGATTTGATTTACTATTGTTCAGAAACCACATTTTCTTAGTCTGTGAGCTTCAGCTGTCCCTATGCTTTTACTGTAATTTTATATGTTTGCTTTTCTTTACGTATTTTTCCATCTGTATTTTCTATTTGGCATAATAAAAGGTTTAGAAGGCTAGAAGAGGAAGAAAAAGTGAGTGGCTTGCTGCAAGGAAGTGGAGTCTCTCATTCATTTCTTTCCCCATTGTTTGGCAGGTGGAAAGCACAGATTTACAGAGCTGAACTGGATCAGCTGAAGAAGTGGGGGAAGAGAAACAAAACAAGTACAGTACCAGTGAAAAGAGCTTCAGCTTTATCTTGCAGCATCACCACAGCAACCAGAGAACACGATCAGAAGAAAAGGCTAGAGCAGAGAAGGCAAAAGTGCGGCTTCTTACCCTTGGACAGAAGGCAGCAAAACCATTATGCAGAACAGAAACGGGGATTTGATGGTTCTGGACAAACTGTGGCAAAGGGAAGTGTCCCGTCATTAACAGGAATGTGCCACACTGGGAAGGGGAGTGCCATGACCTCTACTGAAGAGACTATTTCTGTGGCTGCACACCTACATGTGTTTGCACCCCTGCTGGGACTCAATTAGGTGGCTGTAGGCTTTGGGGATCATCAGGTGTTGGATAGTGACCTTTTTCCATTTGGGGTGTACCCGGCACGAGAACTGAAACCACCGCAGATCTGTCTGAGAGACGCCAACAGAGAGAGCCAATCTGCACCCGTTCCCTCTGTACCTGCCTGCTGTACCATGGGATGTCGGCAAAGCTCTGAGGAGAAAGAGGCAGCGCGGCGGTCCCGGAGGATTGACCGCCACCTGCGCTCTGAAAGTCAGCGACAACGGAGAGAGATCAAACTCCTCCTCCTGGGCACCAGCAATTCTGGCAAGAGTACCATCGTAAAGCAGATGAAAATCATTCACAGTGGTGGCTTTAACTTGGAGGCCTGTAAGGAATACAAACCTCTGATTATCTATAATGCAATTGACTCTCTCACACGTATCATCCGGGCTCTGGCCACCCTTAAGATAGAATTTCACAATCCTGACAGAGCGTACGATGCAGTGCAGCTTTTTGCCCTGACAGGCCCAGCCGAGAGCAAAGGGGAGATCACCCCGGAGCTGCTGGGGGTGATGAAGAGGCTGTGGGCAGACCCTGGAGTGCAGGAGTGTTTCTGCCGCTCCAACGAGTACCACCTGGAGGACAACGCCGCCTACTACCTGAACGACCTGGAGCGCATCGCGGCTCTGGACTACATCCCCACCGTGGAAGACATTCTGCGCTCTCGGGACATGACCACGGGGATTGTAGAAAATAAGTTCACCTTCAAAGAGCTGACTTTCAAAATGGTGGATGTGGGTGGACAGAGATCTGAACGCAAAAAGTGGATCCACTGTTTCGAGGGGGTTACAGCAATAATTTTCTGTGTGGAGCTGAGTGGGTATGACTTGAAGCTGTACGAAGATAACCAAACAGTAAGTGCACCTTCTGCTCATTGTTCTCTTTCCTTCTTTTCCCTTCTCCTTCACCAGTATTTGGTCTTTTATCTTCCCCTCCTTCCTTCCCTCCCAAGGCAGTAATCCCGAATCTTTAGGAAAACCCAGAAGCTATGGTTCCTTGGATAGTTTTCTCCACTGGACAGAGTTTGTTATTTAATGTTACTTTTGGGAAATGGAGATGCTCTTCACATGACAGTCAATTTATTTTTTTTTTGGTGCCTTTTAGCTAAATGTTTGCATGGTTAACTGTTACTTCAAACACCACTTAAAAAGGTAGGCAGTAGTGACATCCTGGTGTACAGGGATGGTTCATTTGGACACCATGAAGGTCCTGGGAAATGTCAAAGATAAAATCATAATAAGTAAAGTTACCTCCCCCCCAGCTTTTTTTTTTTTTTTTTTTGAGGATTTTCAATAGGCATTTGGGATGCAATTAATATTTAAAAGCAATTAAACATATTTTTAAATTAGTATAACATTTTTATATTTTAAATTTTTTTGGACTGTTTTTGGTTAAATGGCTGATTTGCCTTGTCCAAAGAACAGCCATTCCCATTTAATAGTCTTTAATGTTGTCAGGTTCTAATTTTCACAGCATGCAAGTACAGCAGCTATAGGAAATACATGAATGCTTACAGATATGTCAATATATATTTGCTGTGACTTTCAAATTACCTGAACTAAGCTTCACAGGGGTTTTACCTGAATTTTTTTCTTTTTGACAGCCTTGTAAAACATGCTGTTTAAGAGAAGGGAGTTTATGGGTAGGAACACTCAACGGCCCCTTTTTTGTTGATATAACTTATCACATATATAATATTTCTCTATTCTTATCTTCTGTGGTGGTTTTGCAGTTTACAAACAGCACTTCTATTTTCTTCTCTGTACTATTTTGATGAGCCATTCCACTGTTCTGTGCATGGGCTAACTCTTCATTATCTGGAGATCCTTGTCTTGGCATTAGTGCCTTCTTATTGTAATAGATTTCTGTATCTGTTTTTTGTTTAGTGACCTCCTCTTGACATGAGAGCAGCATTGCCACTTCTTTCTCCTCATTTTCAGACATATTAGGAAAAGTATTTTACATCTAGACCCTGCCTAGGAGTTTCTTGCAATTCTTTTGACTTTTCCTGCCTTACTGTTCAGATTTAAGAATCAAAAAGAACTATCTGAAAGGGAAAAAAATCAATATATTCTGAAAAATCCTTATGAGCATTGGTCCATACAGGACCAACAATAGTACCTACATTGGTACATTACTGCAACTGCAACACTGAGACTGCCACTCGTGAGAAAAGCCCTACAAATTATAAAGCTGGAGAGTGTAAAACACTTCCTGGTGTAGTATCTGTGGTGAAGAGAACTGCTAAATAAAACGAGTCTACTGCCAAACATAACTTACTGCTTGAGAGAGCATGTAAGAATCTGGCTGATTTATAAACTGTGAAAGTTGAGCAAATGATCTGTATGAATACAGAAACTTGTGTGATCCTGTTGACAGAAGTGGAGAAATGCTATGCATGAACTCTGTCTTTATTGAAGATGCGTTAAAGTAATGATTGACAGATATGGTAAAAAATGAGGGGAAAACCAGTTCTGCACACTGTGGGTTCTGATTATAGCTGAGTCGTGAAGTCTGCTGAGGGTGAGATTGTTGTAGTGACACCAGTGAGCAGAAGGGAGGGCAAAAATAATGCTGGAATTATCGGCTCCTGGACAACTTTTCCTTTGTGTGTTATTTTAAGTGACTACGTTAAATTTATCTCGCCTGAAAACAAACGACAGAAGGGGAAGGCTGACTTTTTCAGGGGTTTTTGTCTTTTTCCTGCTATGCTTCTTTCTGGGTAACATCACTACTAGGAACAAAATCACCTGAGTGGACAAACCACTGTGTAACATATGTGATATTAAGCCTGTTTACTAAGGAGAAAGATAAAAGAAGAATTACAGTTCACTTTCTTCCTTCATCTTGTGTGCTCTGTCACTCTATAAAAATATTTTTCCTGCTTATCTAGGGTTATCTGGAAATGTGATCTGTGTCTGGTTTCATTTCTACAGTGTCTTGGGAGGTTTTTTCCCTGTCTAATGTAATAACTATAGCTTTATCATTCCTTGCACTGTTAGCATGACTCAACCACATTAACAGCTGCCTCTTCTTTTGACACAGCTGCAAAATTGTAGAATACCTTTGGACTGCTGTTGATTTATTGTATTATTATTCCTGACCAGCACTCTGAGAAGACTGCCTTAAGTTTTTATATTCCAAGCTGATTTCTTCTCTATTATGTCAAATAAATTACTTGTCTTGTTTTTCATGATCCTTAGCAGCTGATTGACCCATTCTATCTTTTATTACACATTAAGATGCCATCTCTGCCCTTTGATAATGTTACATTATCAAGTAATATTTTTTTTGCCTTCTTACATGTTGCATCCTGCACTTTGAAGGCACTACCTGTTAATATCTAAGTGTCTCATCTTTATTTCAATTTCTCTTTAAATGAATGTGTGCTAGAGAGTGTTAAATAATCTGTACTGTGAGAATTCAGTGCTGCTACCTGTCCCCATGAAAAGGATCCTTGCAGTTTCTTTGTGAGTGTCCCCATCTGTCCAGCTCTGTCCTGCTGGACATTCTCACAGGTTTTCTTTCACAGTGTGTAGCTGCAACAGGATTTGAGACCATGAGAAATACTTCAAAGATGCAACAATAAAGTATATAATGCACTGAGTTAAGTGAGTGTGCCTGAGAATTCCTGAGGTCAGTAGTCACAAGAGTGCAGAAGATACCAAGTAAAGGTTGTGCAAGTCTAAAAACCACACAGGTTCAGTAATTTTATAAATATAGATGTTAGAGGAAAACTTCTCGCAGGTAACAAGCAGTTTTTATTCCCTTTGTTACAGCCACTGCAAATGAATATAAAAATTAAATTTTAGGCTTTTTGATGCTATTTTTTAGTATCTTGTTAAAAGGAAGATGCAGATGAAAAAGTCAAAATGCTGCAGCAAACAGTTCAGGCTAGAGTAGGCCTCATGCAACATTAATTGCTGGGGTCATAATGGAACCTCTCAATTATCTAATAATAACTGGGAAGCCTTCTGTCATATGTTAATTGTATAAATTTTGAACAGAAATCCTGTTTCTGCCAGGAATTTTTTTATCAAGTAAACAACATTGGTAACATTTTTTTCTTCCTTTTTTTTTCCCTGAGGCCAAATACTTAAAGGGCTTATTTGCCTTTCCTGACAGTTCTGCTTTTTAAGTAATTCAGGGTATTAAAAATCCTTTCTGGCATGCAGCTCTTTTTCTGCAATGCTAATACTAACAGTCAGGACAGAGGGGAAATTGTGATCTCTGCACTCATAGCCCTTTTATCATCTGTTATTATCAATGGTAAAACATCACGTCAGGAAACGTTTTTCTGACAAACTAATTCACTTGGGAATCCTAGAAAAAGATTGACCTAAACTGTTCCATTTTTTCATGCAGCTTTTCCATTTCAAGGCTTTGCATAGTGAAGTTTGTGTGGGAGCAAAGCCTAGATGACTTCAGCACTCATGTGTGTAATCTTTCAGCACTGCAAATGAAATTCTAGCTTTTTTGCACTTAACAAAGTAATATATATAGTCCCTTACCAAAATTTAACTTTATATAGTAATGCATCACCATTCCAGCCTCAAGACTTCTATCTAAACATGTACCTTCTAAAATAAGTAAAATGCAGTAAAATAATGAACACATGTAACAGGAAATGATTGATCAACTGCCACTTTGCAAGTTTTTACTAGATATTCTTTCAAGACTGAAGACTTATTTTTGTTTACATTGTTCATTATAATTTTATACTTATGTGAATAAGCACAAGGGACAGCAATTTCTCATATTTTGGATTTGTTACCATACTCTGAGCTTTACATTCTATGTAACTTCAGGTAGTAACAGTAAATTTATAGGCAAATAATTCTGTCTGTATGTTCACAAAATTATTTCCTCTAATTGGGAAAAAATAAATAAATATGGTAATGTGCCACACTATGGAATACAAAAAATAGACTCATTCTAATGCCATTGTATGATTGCAGGAAGATGCTGGTATCAGATTGTAAAACCCTGGGAAGCTTTGCTGTGAGGCTTATCTATTTCATGTCCATAGACTAATCCCTAAGACAACCCTGTATTTAAACCTACAGATAAATATGTATTTCTGTCAGTGCAGAGCAGTAGGCTTAATTAAAAGAAATTCAGGAGGGCAAAACCAGAAAGACTTTCACCTGTTTTGGAAAACCTTGGCATGGAAGTAATGGACCTACTGGGCAGTATTTGTCTGCTTTGGTATCCAGGGCTGTCAGACTCACATCTGAATTAGATGACTGAATTTCCTGACGTATGTAGGTAACAGCAGGCAAGGGCTCAAATCCCCCATGACAAATGCCTGAGAGATGATGTAGTTCTCTGTTTTTTGTCTCTGTGACTGGCTGTATTCAAAACTCCTAGACTGGGTAAGGTGTTTTGCTGTGATTTTTAAATGAATTCCAAGCATTACAGCACTAAGGTAAATAAAACATTGAGGCATCAGGAGTGGCAGAATGCTCCTAAATATCCTACAAACTTCAGGCTCAGAATAGTCCTTAGGTGGAAAGACATGGGTACTGAGAGATGAATAAACAGAACTTAAGTTAAAATCTCAGTGATCCAGTAACACTGCTGCTTTTCAAATTGTAAGAGAAGAAAAAAAACCCAAGCAAAGCCCAGCTGAATTCCAGGAATGCCAATAGGTTTTGAGGCAGCAGGGCTCTGTAACTGCAGGTTAAAGCAGCCACCAGCACAGCACACATGAACACAAGGCACCTGTCAAGCACTCATTGTCATGAGTCAGAAAGCCACTGCCACTGCCAGGCAGAGAGCTCATCACAGACACTGGAAAATATCAATTGGATAAAGAATCAGGTTCTGAGGGAAAGGAACTGAATGTCTGCCTCTCTCAGCAGGGATGGAAAGCCACAAACATCTTCCCAAATATATTGTCATAGGAAAGATCCAAGTGAAACTGGAGAAGCAAGCAAGGAATTAGTAGAGGAATACACCACAGCAACACAAGGTTCTTCAACAGCATATTGTCATCTCTTTGATCAACTCTCTAGGTGATTCTATTGCAAATCATTCACTCAAAAGCAAGTTGTAAATTTGTCCTTGAAGAATCCCTTCAACAGTAAGGAATGCCACATCATTTTAGGGCTGTGAGGCACACGTGACAAGCCTGGCTTAGCCTTATGGAAAATATGCTTCTTGGAGATGTAGAGCTTTAATCTTGAGAAGTTAATTAGATTCTCTGAAAATTAATGCATATGAAGTAGAGTGGCATAGTTCAGGCAATCAGTTTTGCTTCTTTGTGATGAAAATATGTGGCTTTTAATGCAGACTTTACAATAAACTGAGCAACTTTTAAAAGATATATGAGAAACATTGATGATATAGATGTAGCTTGGAAATACACCTGACTGCGTTGTAAGGGGTCAAGATCCCACAGAAGCCCAATGCCACAAAAAGAATAATGTGGTTTAGAAGTGTTGGTATCACCTCTTATAATTCTGTATGTTGTCTAGTTAATCACAGTGAGTAGAAATGTGCCAACATGAAAAGAAAAAAAATAAAAAGGAAAATTTCATCCTGGTCTAGAAAAACAGCTACTTTGGGTTATTTTTGTAAGTGTATTAGCTGTAACAACTCTCTGTGGTATGCCAACCCTGGAAAGAGTAGTGCAGTCCAATTAGCCTTAAAACCAAGCAGAAATGCTGGAATAAAGGAGGATCCTTGCTGTTAATACAGCTTCAGAGTGAATTTTGGTGTTGGTGCATTTTTCAGAACTTTCTTCCATTATTGCAAGTCAGTAATTCAGATTGCAGGTCAAATCAACACCCTTGTCAGACCAGCATTGGCCATGGACTTCCCCCTGAGCATGCTTGTTCTTGGAGGGCTACAGGATCCATCACGTTCTCTTTTATAAAATTTACCAGTAAGTCTGTCTACCACCTTTACACTAATATCCTTACAGGGTAATCCCAATAATCCTTTATATCAATCAGGGCAACACTGGCAAAACCACTTGGTGGTTACACTGTCAGCATGTTCTGGCTGAGTTGAACAGCACAGTAAAAGGAGCCATTCCAGGCCCTGACAGAAACTTTCAATTTAAGAAAAGATAGGTATTTGTTATGGGGTGCTGGAGAGGTGATCAGTTTTATTTAAGCCATAAAGTTTTGCAAATACAAATATTCGATCACCAAATCATATCTAGAAATATTTTCATGGGACAGTTTGAAGCAGCACTTTAATCTAGACTAGAGCCTTTTCAGATATAACTTCCTTTGTTCCTTTTTTTTTGCATTTAAAATATTCTGTGGATGCAAAACTCTTACCCAGCTTGAAACTAATTTTGCTTATTTCCTTTGTAAGGATCATTAGTGACTACTCTCTGTCAATTCTGCAGAATCCCTGAATTAAATTACTTACATGAATTTTTAAAAAATCTCAGTGACTTGGCCTACAGCTGAAATGAATTCTAATTCTGCTATACTGTTGTCTTAATC
The DNA here is from genome assembly GCA_013400215.1 of Cisticola juncidis. Classification (NCBI taxonomy): domain Eukaryota; kingdom Metazoa; phylum Chordata; class Aves; order Passeriformes; family Cisticolidae; genus Cisticola; species Cisticola juncidis. The sequence goes on from VXBR01001154.1 coordinate 159,889, forward strand.
CTGGCCTGTGCTCATGGCATGTTTTAATGTAGTGTTATCTGTGACTAAAGTTACTCTTTCTGTCACTAAGTAAGCTATTAAATTAGCTTGGGCATTAAACAGATCTAAATTTGCAGAGATTTAGTAATTTGCCCTTGTTGCTGCAGTTTTACTGTGTTCGGCTTCTTTTTTTTTTTTTTTTTTTGATTGTGTGCTGCCAAGACTGGATATGTATGCCTGTATCTTGGGAAAGAATTTTGAGCATCAAAATGCATTTTTTGAAAGCTATTAATATGCTCAGTTAAACTTTTAACTTGTCAACCAATGACAGTGTCCCCTGATTATACTTCAAAATTAGCAGACAATGAATAACTCCTCTACTCTAATTAATTCAGCTCTTTAACTCCTGTCAATTATTTTTTAGATATTTAAGCTTGATACTGTCCTTTCTTTCCATTATTAAGCTGATTGAAACAACTTGCTTTCAAAATGCACAGTCCACTTATTCTCTGTGTATCTTTTCTCATTATTTACTGATTGGCCATATTTTGCTTTTAAATAGGAACCAACTCCCAGCCATGTCCCATCAGTAAAAATAAACTGTTGATAATAGTATAAGACAATTTAGGATAAAATGAGAAGCAAGAATCCTTCAGTTTCTCAGTTATGGGGAGAAGCTTGTGCTTACTGATTTTGTAGAAGGCCATGATGGTGTATCAGATGTGCTGTACCCTCTCCAGCACAGCAGGGCCCTCATTTTACCACCCTGGTGTTCTCTCCATGCTGTACCCTCTCCAGCACAGCAGGGCCCTCATTTTACCACCCTGGTGTTCTCTCCCTCTGCAGTTTCCCTGCCAACACAGCGCTGGGGTGTCACAGCTGCTGACAATGGCTTCAGCCAAAGCTCCCAGTGCTTCCAGCACCCTGAGCCTTCCCATTGCAACTCTGACACAGCAATGAGTTTATTTCCATTAATATTTCCCCAGATCAGTTGGAATTCCAGTGGTGTGAGTGTTGATGCAGTAGCACCCTGGTAATGCTGATTAGGGATGTCATTGGTCTTGCCAGGGTACACTGATTTTTATAAAGCCTCTATTAGGTGTGGTCTGATAATGTTCATTCTCCTAGCAGTGCTACAGAGAGGGATGGCTCTAACAGGAGCTTGCTGAGTGCCTTTGCTGTTCTTCAGAGATCAAATCAAAGTAGGAATTAGAAACAAATAAATAAATAACCCCTCAACAACCCACACACAGAAAAAGGGAAAAATCCAATTGAATTGGAAATGTGAGGGGTTAACAAAGGAGGTTAAAGATACGTTAAAAAGATAAAATGAAAGTTGACAAGAGTAAACGCTTTGTGGCTGTGCCTAAAATGTCCTGGAGGCCGTGTTCTGCACAGCATGTGGCTGTCAGTGCTATCCAGCAAGCCAGACTGAGCTCACAGCACTTAAAAAGGTTTCAAAAGGTTAATTAGTTTTATAGAGCTAAAAAAAGTGAAGTACATGCTTAGTGTATAAATACCTGAAGGGGCAAAAATGCTCAGTATTTAAAGAAATACATAATCTAACAGAGAAAGGCAAAGAACAAATGGCTGCAAGTTAGGTCAGATTAATACCAACTTGAAATAGTGGGGGGTTTCATTCTATTTTTTTAGGAAAGAGGCTGAAACAACTTTTCTCTGGCAGCTAAAGGCTTTCTAAGGCTGATTCAGTTGGCAGCAAAGACATAAATGCTATTGATGTGTTAGAAATCCTGGAAAAGCCTCCATGATATGGTCATGTGTAGGAATTGGTGCTCGTTCCCCCCTAAAGTGCTGGGATCAGAAGCTCAGCTGAAGCATCTACACCAACACCCACAGCATGGGAACACACCAGGGAGCTGGAAGGGGCTGCACAGCAGGAAAACCACAGAGCTGCCAGCACAGAAATGTGGTGGGATGAGTGGCACCACTGCAAGGCTGCAATGGGGGCCAGGAACTGCAGGAGGAGGAGAGCTGGCAGGGATGTGCTGCTTGCAGGCTGCCCTGGCACAGCAAGCACAGAGTGAGGGTTTGCAGCTCTCAGAAAGCAAGGAGGGAGCTCAGCAGCACTGACACCTTGCACTTGGCCTTGCACTTTTCCTGCTCAGGAGACTGGCTGAGAGCCCCTGGAGGGGACAGTCCTGAAAGGCAAAGGAGGCCTTTGAAAGCTGGACAATCTTTAAAAAGGAAATTTTAAAGGCACAGGAGCAGGGCAGGCTGTCCCCATGTGCCAAAAGATGAGCCAGTGGGAAAGAACTTGCCTAGGAAACCTGTCTGCTCCTGGCTTGGATGGGTGTAGTGGTTTAATAAAGAGTCCTGTGAAAAATATCCTTATCTTTATAAAATCCTTATCTTTATATCATCATACATGTAGCTTAATAGTTGAAATCTTTGTTTTTCTGGAGAAGATGTACTGGGAAATTGAACAGGATTCCAGAAGATTATATTGTAGATTCTGATTTCATTTTATTGACAGTAGTTTTCAAACAACAAAATGAATGAAAACATTACTGCCATTGATTTTAATAAGAGCAAAACCAGGCTCCAGATTTTAATTCTTTGTATTTTGTTTTCCTGATTAATACTTCTGTATTTCTGTGCTCTTTGCATTCATTATTTGCTGTGAGGAAATTGCTGATTTTTATTAGTATAAATTTTCTTTATTAATACTGCACATTCTCAATTGTTTCCTTTATTGTTAAATAGATCCTGGATGATATCTTGCTTTCTGACTCATGAAGCTGACTTTTTTATTTAGACATCAGTTTTACATGCAATTTGTTGTATTGCTCAATGTATAGGTACAGTACAAATAAGGAAGATCTTGTACAATATCAAAGAGAAGTGAGGCACTGCACAGCTAAGCAATACAGAGGAAAAAATCTGGCTTTCCCCAGTTTGATTTTTCAATCATTCTCCCTCATCAGTATAATTATTTTCATGACTGTAGTCCACTGAATTCATCCCCAGTCTGTGATATCACTGTCACTTTTTGAAGTGACACGATAACAGCTCCTGCTAAAGGGCATCAGTCACACAGCAGGGCTGTGTCAGCCGAGGTGCAGCTGGCAGCAAAGACAAGATGAGTTATAAGATAAACTCTTGGCTCACCCATATGATTGTGTATTGAATTTACAGGCCATGCACATGGTAGATTGCTAATATTTTCCCACTCTTTATCAATATCTGTAGTCTTTCCCATCCATACACCTCTGAAAAAATATTGGGTTTTTTCTTCATTTTTTTATCCCACTTTAAAGAATCATTATTAGCTTAAAGATAGCATTATTTAGTTTTCAATTTTGCTCTAGAGGCAGAAAGATAAAAAAACCCCAGGATTTTAAAGTTTATGCAGTAGTATTTTTGCTGAGGAGCCCTGTCCCACGTTTTGAGGCTTTTTACTCCAAATGTGCCAACATCTGTCTTGGATGGAGGGTACCTGGGAGTGGTTAGAGATTGAGCTGAAAATTATTCTGAATATGGATTTTACAGATGGTATGATTTCAGTTAGTTGTAGTTCAACTTAATGTGAAGATTTTAGAGAAATTATAACCCTTTTTCCACTGAGGGCTTTCGCAAGGTGCCTTCTCAGTTTTGCCTCACACAAAGGATTCTAGGGCATGCTCATTAAGAAGTGATCAGTTTTCTTGACCAGCTTGACAAATCCATTTATGATTTTACTGTTTTCTCTATTATGAAGATGATTATCCTCTGAACAATAGGGAAAGTATATGATTATTGAAAAATGCAAACTGGAAACCAAGAGGTTTTCTATGCTAATAAATCCTGGACATAAAATATCTCTGCTGTTCTTAAAATTGAGTGCTAAAGTGGCATCTGTGTCATATAGCTCTGATTAGGGCATGTGGCATTTCTGGTGGGAGAAAGAAGATAAGTTTTTAAAAAACGGAAATGTAATATGACTGACAAATGCACCTTCCAGAAAGAATGATTGAGCCACTGCTGTCTAAATCCTTTATGTATCCTCAAAGGAGCTTTCCTTCAATAGCTGTTTAGTGTCCTGCTGTTCTCTCATTCAGCAGATGACAAATACTTCCTCTAAGTCCTTGCTGCTCTTTTGATGTGCTCCTCTTGATTCAGAGGTGGTATTTATGTCATACACTGCTGTTCGAGGAGAACAATCCCCAGGGCTGAGGTCTGAATGGCAGCATCATCATAAAGAGTTGTGTATGAAAGGGTGTGGATTATTTAAAAAATTTTAGTTATTAAACTTCATAGATGCAGTCAAAAGAGCATTTCTGTAGTGACTCTACAAAAATTCCTAAACTTTTCCGTATTATAATGCTCCTTTTCTGTGGCAGAGCAGTGGAGATGAGGGGTTTATTTCTTGATTGTTCTATCAACTTGCATCAATGGCTTAATCTTCCTTGTTCTGTCTTGCTTTTCTCAGTTCCATATGTGTATGGCTTATTAAAAAAATAGATGTTATTTGAAAGAGATATTTCTTGAAACATTTTTTTTAGCATTAAAATGTCCCAGAGTATTTGTTGCAAGCAGAGCTTGGATAATTGGTTTTGCAGGCTGGCATATTACCCTTGTTTGAATATCTTTCAAAAAAAAAGGATTTAGAATGAAACATGCCAGAAGTCAGGCTAATTTTATAGATAAAGACTAATAAACATTTTCATAGATCTTCATTATTCATAGTATGCACTGGTCATCTGCCTTATGGTTTGTAAGATTTTTTGAGAGTGACTTCATGCAAGAATGCAACATTCTTGACTTCCACTACTGAAGTGACAGTGTTTTGACATATTGGAGTGTTTATTTTCAAAACTTATACTTTAAAAAATACTTTTGTTCTTGGAAAATGAAAACTACACCAAGTTTCTATGAAGTAAATCTTCTAACAGCAAGCTTTTAAATTATACATCTTTTACTGTTTCTTTTTCATAGATTTTTGGAAGTTGCCTTTATATTGCATATTGTACTCCATTCTCCTTGAGGGTCAAAATACTACAGTGGAATCTGCCCATACAGGGGTCTTTAAGGATTAGAGGTTATGCTTTGAATCACAAAAACAGATTTCCTACAATATAAATGCTTATTTATACTACTAGAATAATTTTAGTAGTGCTCAAGATTCAAATCTCTAAGTAAACAACCAAAATAATTAGTTTGAATAAGATTCAATAATAAAAATATAGATAAGTTCAGTGTATTTCCTGCTTCCAGTTAGATTTTCTAAGATTAAAAGCATGCTGAGTTTTTATAGTTATGTTAGAACATTAAATGTACTCAAGAGTTCAAATCTATGAGAGCCTTTTTGAAAGGGTAAAATTTTAATTTTGTATCAAATATTTTATTTGCAATATCTGAAACAAATTAGAAGCTTTATACAAGCAATGTTTTAAAATTTAATTAAATAGTTTGGAGTTGTGCAATATTTTTTCAGTTAACAAAAGTAATTCCCTAAGTTTAAATCATCTTCTCTTCCCTTGAGACAGGGGTCAAATTCTAATAGCAGAATCTTAGCAGCATTTTATTTTGCATTGTTCTGGGAAATTTTGCATTCTATTCCTGACTTCTCTGCAGGTCAGGTTTGCCCTGCCTATCCCTTCTCCTGCTGCTGGGAGGAATTTATTCTGGGCCTGCTCTCTCCAGAATGCATTCACTTACACACATGATCATTTACAGACAAGAACCCTAAATTTGACTGCCTGCTTCAGCAATACAGCATCTGTCATTTAAACCATCTCTTTATCCCTTTTTATGAATATTTTAATGCCAAGAATATAAGCACACTTCTCTGCTATTTCCATGGAAACCTGAAGAGGGACTTGAAATGAATGCAGTGGAAAACAGAAGCTGGAGGAGAAGGCATCTTGGGTTCTCTCTGTGTGCTCAGGACAGATTCAGGAGTCACTGGACCAAAATTATTTTCTGTTATTACTGAGCACAAAATTAATTACAGTATTTCTGACCCAACTGAAGCACTAAGTTGAAAATAGGAAAGCAGCACACAACCCAAAAGCCTTTTCCCTTTTAATGGACTGAACAGAAAATCAATCTCCACTTCCTTAAGAAATCTGAGAAATGGACAAAGGATAAGGAGCCTTGCAAATAAATGAAATCCCTTCCAGCCTGCAAAAGCTGGTCACTGGGTTAGTTTTCCTCTTTGTTTCCTCTGGTAGAAGTAATTCTCAGAATGTCTCTTTCTTGATTCAATCCCAGATCCATTAATTAAGAGTACTCCAACCAGCCAGCAGTTATTTCAGAGAGACAACACTAAAAGTTTATTTGTTGCAAAAGACATCAGGCAGGCTGCCAAGGCTGCTGCACTGTTACTCACATGGAGTAAACGTTTAAAAAGAAGAAAGTTAGTATGACTTGTAGTTCTGTAATAACAGAAAAGACCAAATGTTCAAACATCTTCTCTTTTTTTCTTCTCTGTTGCTCTGTTGTGTTATCCAAGCTGTCATTACTGCAGCAGCACCTCCTGTGATTCCCTTGTGATCCCACAAGAACCAGTTCAGGTGACAGGGTAATGTTTTCCAAATAAGCCAATAATGTTTCAATTATCTCCTGAGAGCAGGAGAGTCCCATGAGACACCTCCTTGTGTAACTCAGTCTCAGCACATCCAGCACCCCTCTGGATCTCAGTTATCAATTTCAGCTGGAATTATTAGATGGCAAGTTAAAATAAATAATGTCATGTACTCAGATGTAGTTTAAGGAAAGACAATGTCATCTCACGGAAATTCACACACACAATCAATAATAAAATTTGGTGATGGATGTACAAAAGGCACAGCCCTATCTTCCAGCATTGCAAATTCTAGGATTAAAGAACCACAAGAGCTTTTCCCCAGTGCAGGAGAGAATTAAATTTAGAATAATACAGGAGGATCTATTTAGAAGTAGCCACAGCCAAGATTCTTTATCAGATGCCTGATACCTACAGATACACTTAAATACTCCAAAATGACTCTTACTGTACTAGACTAGTCATGAGAAAGCTGGGGACAGAACACAATAAATCTATCTTTCTGCAAATGGTAAAATGTATGGTGATTAAAAAAAAAATCCATTTGCAGAAAAAAAAATTCAACCATTATTTAAAAAGAAAAAAATTTAAGAATTTCCTTATTTTAACAAGATCTTATTTTAACAAGATCTCTTCCTTATTTTAACAGAAGTGCTGTGTCTCTGTGCTAATATGGATGGTACAAACCATTATTATGGAGATCTGATCAGCCTCTAATGGTACAGAATTACATAAGCACTGTTTCTCATCTGGAATGTACAAGTCAGAGGAGGAAACAGCACGGGAAGAGTGAGGAGGTTGGGAGTAAGTTTAGATTGTGAAGCATTGTGGGTTGAGGATGAGATGGAGAGGAGTTTAAGTGCTCTGCTGCAATCAAATCATCAAGAGTTAGTAAATGGGAGAATGTTGTTGTAACCTTATTTTGATGGTCTTGTTTGTGTATATTTTGATTCTGACTTTATATTGATGATGGGTTTTTTCCATAGATTTTATGCCTCTTTCAATGAATGCAAGGATTTTTCTATGATTAATGGGGGCTCATGTGATAAATAAGACTGTCAACTGCAGGAACTCTGCCATCATCTCTAGCAGAGGGAGGAAAATGTGAAATGAATGGGACACAGAGTTACAGGAAAGCAGAAAGTTAGCACGGCTAAAGCAGTGGAACACTACTGAAACACTGTACTAGAACCTGGCATAGGTCCACATTCCTTTTTAGTTCTAAATGTGTTTATTAAATGACAATTTTCTTAGGTAGTCACACATTCTTCCCTACTTTTCTCAGAGGAACCTAATTTGAGATCCTGTAATTTGATTTGTAGTAGTCTGATTATTCAGAGCTACACCAGGTATCACTGATAGCTTGAAAAACCTATTAAACTTTGTTAAATAAATTATTACATGCACTGAAAACTTATGTTCTAGGAAATTAGATTGGGTGTCTAGAATTACTGGGTTCCTTCTGACTATAATTTCTCATTGTATAGATTGTTTCATTCCCTATTTATAAGTTCCTTTTAACAGCACCCCTTGATCTGACAACATGCTGTGGAAACAAATGTAGTCAATGAAACATTCAGATACAATAATTACAAGCTTGAGAAGAAACCAGTAATTCTGGTTTTTGAGCAGTTCATAAATAGCAAGTCTATAGTAAAGCACAAATCTATAAATTGACTGGTGACTATAAAGACAAATATTGACTAGCACAGGACATTGTCCATCTTGCAAGCTGAATGAGACAGAATTCAGTGAAGAGAAAATGTGTTCCTGTAACCTGAGATCACAATGTGGCCTCCTTATATACAGTTTTGACTTTGTTTAGTCAAATTTTTGTTTAATTATTTTTGTATCTTTGTCTCTAGCCCAACAGATTAGAATTTCCATATCAAATATGAGAGAAGCCTTTTTGTCAGCATACATCACCATTTCTTTCATTCTTCTCCAACTGCTCTAAAATAACTTCATAGAAATTATCACTTGAAACTGATTTGATCTGAATCCCAGTAATGCTGCTTAAAACCAGAAGAATTTATTGAAAGTGAAGACAAGATTCTCCATGATGCTAAGCAAGCTGGTTTTGCACTCTTAGTACTTTTTTCAGCTTATGCAAAAAAAGGCCAAGATCAGACCCAGATTTAGCCCCTCTGCTTGAGTCTGCTTTGCAGTTTCCCTTCAGCCTTCTTCCTCTTGCCTTTTCATTCTTGGCTCTGAACAGTGACCTTTGTGCCCCTCAGCCTCTGTTCCTTCTAGGTTAGTAGGAAGCAACCTCAGAACCCCAAGGAAGGGAAGAACTTTGTTAGAATTACAGGCAAGGGTGCTAAAACTGACCACTTGCTCCTGCTGCCTTAATCTTGCAACGTGGACAGGCTACAAAGGGAATGCAGCTGCTGTTCCCACAGGAGCTCCTGCTGTGCTAAACTCTGTAAGCATCCTACCTAAAATATCTTCAAAGGTGCAATAAAACAAGAAGCCACTGCTCCTGAAGGAATTTCAGCTGCCTAAGCTGTGAGTGCAAAATGCACCCTCTCCTGATGTCTCACAGTCGGAGAAACGGTCTCAGGGTTTGTGGGACTTTTTTTCCCTGCAGTGAATTTCTCAGTATAAAGGGCCATTTACCTTTTTTTGGTGTATAATAGGCTGCTTTTGTTGTTCAGATACTACTGAAGAATGAAATGACTGGCCAACTTTTTCTGGTGAAAACTGGTTCAGCATCAATGTGGACCAGTGTCTCTCTCTCTCTTTCTTTCTTTTTCTGTCCATCTTCCTGTCATTCAAACACTCCAGCACTGCACAATGCAAATTACTAGAGGTCAGCACTTGTAGTGCCAAGAGCCTTTGCCTACCTCTCAATGAGGAACACTCACTGCTTCAAATGATGGTGAAGTGTGTGAAACAAACTTTCTCAAGACTAACGGGAAAGGCAAAATTGCCTGGGAACTGATTTCACAGGGGTTACATAAAGGAGAAGTTTTCACCAACAGAGAAATAAACAACTGATTTCTCTCCAAGGATGAGCTGTTCTGACAGCCAAAACACCCAGAGCAGCCCTGCTAGGTCACAGCCAGTACCTGCAGCAGTCTGTGTCTGACTGTGGGCAACAATGGACATTTAGCAAAAATATGGGAACACATCAAGCATACACTGATATTTCCTGCAATTTACCCTCCCAGGTAACTGAACAGCAGATTGCATCAACATCTTTCTGTTTAAGTGTCCTTTTAATTTAATTGCTTCTTGAACCCAATTACACTTTTCTGACTTTTACTATTACCATTATGAATCTCTAACGTCTCATGACAGAGTTTTACATTTAATTATGGACTGTATGGAAGGAATACTTGTCTGCTGTCAGATAAATGAATTTGATGTTTCTTACTTCTTGCTTAGTAAGAAATGGTGAAAAAAACATCCACTATTCAACATTTCCATACCATTCATGGTTTTATGAGCTCTGCTGTGTTCTCTCTCAGATATTTCTTTTTCCAGATTGAACAGAACTAGTTTATTTAATTTCATATGATAGTCATTCCATGCTTATGATAATTCTTGCTGGTTTTCTGCTTTCTAATGCTAAAAATGATTCCTCATCTTACATCTTTTATAAAGATCCAGAGAGTCTTGTTTGAAAGCTGGGCTTGAGTGTGTTGAAATTAAAACCTACTTATTTCATAAGCCTACTTTTCTTTACATCATATGGGTATTTTCTCCAGAGAAAGGGCATTCATAGGCACAAGATTTTGCAATCTGTCCCCCTGCCATTATTGCATTACACAAAATTACTGAACTCACTGGTGCATTCTAGTGGCACACTAGTGGGCAAAAGCATTGGAGTCCTTTCATTTAGAAAGAAAATAATTTCCTCTTATGTATCCAATATATTGTTTTACTTCAATTAAGACAATTGTCAGAAAGCAATATTCACCCTATTAACATCCTTTCCCACCCTGCAATATATTAGAAAAATGCCTGTTTTAAAGAAGGTGCAGTGAGAAACATTTTTCCTTTACAGATACAGTATCAGCCAAAGCCTGGGCTATGAATAAACTATACCAAAGGTAGGTAAGTCAGTAGCCTGAAACAGTGAATAAACATTTCTCTTTTCACTTGTGTATTCCTGTGTGCTTCTCTTGCAGATTTCTGCACTATTTCAATAGCTTAAGGGCTATTCCAAGGACCAGAGAGCATCAAAGAATAGAAAAGAGTAAACCCTGGTTATTCCACAAAGCCACAGCTCCATTTATTAACTATTTCCTTTTCAACCTGCCTCAAGTACAGGATGGTGACTCTTTCCATCAAAGGATAGCCCTGGTGCTTGAATTCATCTTCTTGGGAGGCAAAGTTTGAGACCTGCTCAGAACTGTGTGTGTAAAACTGGCTTATTTTATGCATTCAACTATAAATATGTTTTTACATTGCATGGAATTACAGAAATGTAGGCTGGATGTGATCTCTAACAGTCTGGACTACTGCCAAGAGTAAATCAGGCCAGCTATGGCTTTATCAGTGAGTTGAGTGAAAATCCTCTATGGATGTAGATTTCCCAAAACTCAGCAAATTGTTGCAGAGCTGTGCTAGTCTTCTAGAGAAAACCTAACATCTGACCTGAAACTTCAATTCGTGTTCATTGCTGCTTATTCTTTCCTCTAATACTGCTGGGAAGAGTTCTGTGCAACCCTTGGCCTCCTCTTTGCCAGCCCAAACAAGCCCAGGTCCCTCAGCCTCTCAGAAAGGTCAGTGCAGAGCTAAATTACATCTTCTGAGTAGATGGAGACTAGAAATTAGGAAGAAATTATTAACTGTGAAGGTGGTGAGGCCCTGGCACAGGCTGCCAGGGAAGCTGTAGATGCTCCATTCCTGGAAATGTCCCAAGGCCAGGCTGGAAGGGGCTCTGGGGAGCCTGGGCTAGCAGAACTCCATGGCAGGAGTTGGGATTAGATGATTTTAAAGGTCCCTTTCAGCTTAAACCATTCTGTGATTCTAGGAAAGTCTGGAGACAGAAGGCTGACAGTAAAGCTTAAGGGTCTCAAACAGGGACAGCTAAAGTCGTGTAAAACTATGCAATATTTCAGTTATGTGAAATATGTGCTTGAAATGCTCCTTTTGCCCTTGAGCTAAGCAAGTAATCTCAAGACCTGGAAGAAAACAAAACCAAAAAAAACCCACCCCACTTGAAAACACTGAGAAAATATTGAAGGCAAATGAAATATATCACCAGGAATAGAAAAGCTGGACTCTATCATCACATAAAAAGCTCATTCTAAGGCTAAACATCCAGGTATTTACAACTGAAATATGGATGTTAATGATACTTTGACTATATTTTCAAGAACTGTGACATTTTAAATGAATATGCTTTTAAGAAAGAAAATGTTTTTAAGTTAGATTTTTGCTCCAGAAATATGCAGCTTGCCTGGGATACTGTACAATGTCCACTGCCAAAGCAAACATAGGTATTATATGCTGCAAAATTACTTGTTAGAACTACATGAAGATCCTAATTTATACTCAGGAAATCTTAATTTTCTGGCACTGTGAAAGACTCTGGAGATTTATTTTTATATTCAGTTTATGGGATGTTTGGCCTCTTAGTGCTGCTTGTGCCCCAAAATGATTCACAGAGAAGCAGAGCACACGCAGTGATAATGCAGCAGAGGCCTCTGTAGCAGGAACCTTTGCTGCCTCTGAGGCAGTAAAAGCAGAGTGGTAACAGTTGTTTGCTGAGCCACTGAAACACAGCAAGCCCTCCCTTAAGGAGAAAAATCAAGCTACTTGCCCATTTCATGATCCTCTTGGGTACTTTTACTGCAGGCTTGGCAGCAGTGCCGTGGCTGGACACTGTCTGGGAAATGTGTAGGTTTTAATATGCTGGCCCACTGTGACATTAAGTTTCTTTTGTCAGCTGCAGCAGCATTACTTTTGCCAATCCATCCCTATTACTGCTTCCCAGAAACATTGACCTGTGTGGCTGTTCTGTCAGGCACAGGACCAATACTGACTGCCCCATATTTGTATTCTCTTGCACATACCTTTTTCTAGAACTTTCCTCTGGACTTGTAATTCTCTGATGGGTAGTGATAAATATAATACCTATCACATGCACATTTTGTGACTTCTAAATATAATATTCCCGTACTTCAGCTTACTTAAAATATATGTATAGCTGGTCAAGCAATAAATCAGTCTATGAGTATTTCTCTATTTCTATTTTCCCCTTTTCTTATTTGTGAAACAGCCTTTAATACCCTGGCCAGACATACAGGAGTAGCCTTTATCTGGATCTAGCATTTCTATGGAATGATGAATGTTCCACCCTTTCTGATCCTTGAACTCCATAACCTTTTCCTCTATTCTTCTAAGAGTTTTCTATATATTCTTTCTTAAAGTTCTCTTTAATTTATAGGTCCTAGCAGAAGCACTTGCCGTCCTGCTCCTTTGCTTGGAAATCCCCTGGCTCAAAATCTAATCTTCCAATCAGGAAATTTAATCAAACTTCTTTCTCATCTCAGCTTCCTTTACTACAACCATAGCCTGGTGTCAGACTGAGTAAAATTAACAAATCTGCATTGTTCCTGATCTAGGAATATAAAATAGTTTTGATAGATGGTATTAAAGATTGCTTTACCCCAGTCTGTCTCTGGCACATGTATTACACATATGTAACAACTACATACCAATGTTTAACTGAGCCTGCACTCTTAAGACGTGAGTTGCTGTTTCACCGCAGGCCTGAAAAGTTTCAGGGATCAATTTTCAAAGACATATGTTCAGGGCTCTGTTAAAGTAATACTCCCAATTAAATCTGCTTCGTCTGGTTTAGTCCACAGTAAGCCTCAGTAGAAAACACTACAGGGTTTTCTCAGTAATAGAGAACATACATGATAAAATATTCATAATGTTGTTAATTGTCATCCTTTACAATAGCCAAGCCTAAAGGTCTTCTTGTAATTCTCATTCATACTGCCAGATTCAGTGAGCATCTGCAGAGTTCTATGTAAAGACAATAGCAATATTCAACAGGAATCATCATGGGAGATAGTATGTTGCACTACCACATTATAAGGTTTATTTTCCCTTGCTTCTCTGAAAAAGAGGTCTCAAATACTGACTGCTGCCTCGTCTACCAGTTCTACTTTGCATGTACAAAGTGTAAGTATGAACAATTACAAGACATTATCTTTGAAATAGAGAAGAATTAATTTGGTCGCTTACAAATTATGTTTGCTAATATATTGTTTCCTCTGATTTGAGAATGAATCTATTTTTAAAACACTCAAAGCAAATTTGTTTCATGCTTAATAAATTTTTTTACCCACACCATTTAAATAGATATCTCCCTATCAAAATCACACAAGATTCTTCAGGTCTCCACTTGATAATACATATGTTTCTCAGCCTTCTATAAGCTCATTTCATAGTAGTGATTCAATATTCCTCTGATACAAAACCTTTTACCATCTCTTTCAATTTCCCTTCACTGTGGTGGCATAAACTAACATGCTATGGTAGCTTTTCACCTTTCTGCACTGCACAGTCCTCATGTGTGCAGGACATGGAAAGGCATTTTGCTAGGAAGGACACAAACAGATGGCATATGCATGGATGTATCTATATGGACATAGCTGCTTTCGTTATCCCAAGCTCCTTTCTGTTTTGTTTTCAGTGTGACTGGTCAGGATTTCCTGCAGTAGTTTTAGACTGACGTAACAAATTGTTTGGGTGATGGGATAATGAGTTTGTCTGCTGGCAGAGTAACTTAAGCTGATAAGTGACTTAAGAACACTTCTTAGAGAATTCACAGTGGGACTTACTCTTCTGTGTCACCTCTTCTAATTTTGACAGTTTAGAATTCAAACATTTTCCAGGAAAACTTTGGGCTCCTAGGATTAGGAAGAAAAAGTTTGCAAACCAAAACAGTTTTGTCTAGTCAAATCCTATTGCTTTCCTCATCCCTTCTGAGAGATGCCAAAGCTAGAAACAGGTATATACAGGACAAGCCAGGTAAAGTGTTTTATCCCAGTTTAATTCTACCTCAATGGGGTTCTTAATTTCTTTGAGAGCTGTTTGATTAAGTCTATTTACTTATCTCCAACAGACAGTTTCTCTTTTTCTGATTTTTAGATTAAAGAAATTTAAAAAATTCATTAAATTATTGTAGTTTTTCCCATTTAGTCCAGCAGCAACCTGAGCAAATGCATTCTTGTAGAAGTCTTCCTTTGAACAAAAGATGAATCATACAATAGTTTTGCATGCCTCTCTTATCCAGCACTCAGTCAGGACTGCCTGACTGCCACACAGGAAGGACACTCCATGGTAGGCTTTTTTACAAGAAAAGAGTGTCTCTTTGTATTTACCCAAGCTACCTCTTGCTTTCTGTACTTTTGTTTGGGGAATTCTTCTGCTTCGCCTCTGCCTTTCTTCAAGCATAGCTTGAATTCCTGAACTGCTTTGACTATGAGTGTCCTGGGCAATGGTATCTCCTTCATTTATTTTGCAGACTGTCCTTATTTCAGAATGGATTCCATTTCTTTTGTCTATTAACCTTAAGGAAAAACATCCAACTGATTCAATTACCTTTTTATCTCACTACCCCTTCTTCAAATACTTTAGTTTCATCTGCTTTCTTCAGAAGATCTTAAATCCTGGATCTCTAAAGAAGATATTTGAAACAGAGAGTTTCATGCCATTTTGTGAAATAGCTCACAGCTATCAGCATAAGCTAAATGTCAGCCACTATTGCAAGGAAAGCCTCTACAGGAAAATGGCAACACCTTCTGCTGGTTATTCCACAATTTACTGACATTTGAAGATTTTCTTACTTTTCTGGAAAGCAAATATTACTATTCCTGCACAAATTTTATTCATTATTGTTTATGGCTTACACAAGATAAATTTTACTTGGTTTAATTAAGGTTTTCAAATCCCCAAGTGCCCACCAGTTTTAAAATAATGATGACGAGAGAGATATAATGACTGAAAGATGAAGTTCTTAAGCTTTTAATACAAATGACAGCTAATTCCGTTATTTGTGATAGTTTCTCTCTTCATAATTTTTCATTTTTAATTTCAAAGCTCTCCCAGCTGTGACTAGAGAGCTTTTATGTGAAAGCTGTAAGGAGATACTATATTAGAATTTGGCTCCATTTACCAACTCTCTTCTTTTAATTACCTGCTACCTTGATAACTGGGTCTTCCCTTTTGAAAGTGCTTACTTGTTCAGAATTCTTTCCTGCTAAGCACACCTCTACTGTTCCAGAGGATGACCAGGAATGTTTGTAGTCTGCAAAGTATTGGAAGCATAGAAGCAGCCATCTGCTCCTTAGCGTGTTCTTTCCCTTAAGCAACCAATTCCATGTTCTTATGCTCAAAGAATTTGCAATTAGCCCCCAACAAGGCCATCTGGGTAAGGCATTGGCATTATCTTGCTTATACTCCAGCTTGTGTATAATTATAAAATTACAGCGGCACATTTTTTCTGACCACCTGGCTATATACTCCCTTCAGGATTCCAGAACTGGAAAAGGCACTGCAGAGAAGAATGCCTATCATTATTTTACTGTGTTTTATTACACCTTTGGGAGTCATACAACAATCTATTCTATTTTTATTATAATAAGCCATAACCCTCTCAAGTTCACTTTCGCTATGATATGTAAAGTAGTTTTATAATATTGTCAAAAGCAGAAATGAGCCTGTTATGCTGGGAGTATATGAGTGGATAGACCATGTATTTTTAGTGTCAGCCTTGACCTTAGAACTGTGGATATGTCACTTAAGATACAGCAAGAGATCATGTGGGATGAGGAGAGGAGCAGTACTGGGGAGAAGGCTCAGGGATGCTGCTGGGTGAGGGCTGGCCCTGCCTGTCTGTGTGTGCCAGGACCCAGAAACCTCCCTCTGTGCTGGGCTGAGTCCCCAGCGCGGGCAGCAGGGGAGGGGGCTCAGCCCCTCTGCCCACCCAGGTGAGAATGCCCCTGCAGAGCTGCACCCAGCCCTGGGGTCCCAGCACACAGAATACAGAGCTGTTGGAACGAGTCCAGAGGAGCACCACCAAATTGGTTAGGATGGAGCACCTCTCCCATAAGGAAAGGCTGAGAAAATTTGGATTCTTCAGCCTGGAGAAGACAAGGGTTAGGGGTGACCTCATTGTGGCCTTCCAGTACAGGAAAGGAACCTACATAAAAGATGGAGAGAGACTAAATCCAAGAGCCTGCAGTGACAGGACAAGGGGGAATGGCTTCAAATGGAAGGACAGTAGATTCAGATTAGGTACAGTAAGAAGCTCTTCCTGTGAGAGTGGTGAGACACTGGTACAGGTTCCCCAGCGAATCTTTGGATGCCCCATCTCTGGAAGTNGCACCACCAAATTGGTTAGGATGGAGCACCTCTCCCATAAGGAAAGGCTGAGAAAATTTGGATTCTTCAGCCTGGAGAAGACAAGGGTTAGGGGTGACCTCATTGTGGCCTTCCAGTACAGGAAAGGAACCTACATAAAAGATGGAGAGAGACTAAATCCAAGAGCCTGCAGTGACAGGACAAGGGGGAATGGCTTCAAATGGAAGGACAGTAGATTCAGATTAGGTACAGTAAGAAGCTCTTCCTGTGAGAGTGGTGAGACACTGGTACAGGTTCCCCAGCGAATCTTTGGATGCCCCATCTCTGGAAGTGCTCAAGGCCAGGCTGGGTGAGAGCAGAAGGTGTCCATGGCCAAGGCAGGAGATTTGGAATGAGACGGGATTTAAGGTGTCAGCCTAAACCAATGTATGACTGTAAGATTTGAAGACTTGGGTTTTCCTTTCTGATACATTTCCTCATTGCTCAGTGATACATTTTCCTTCTTTGGCTATGAAAATCATGACCTGGATTTGGGAGGTTTATTTCCCAAGGTATATCACACATTTATACCATGCAACCACAGCCTAGTACTGGCCTTATATCACGTGCATCTTAGTTGGAAATCATTCTTGATTGGCTTACTTGCTTTTTAACTAAATTAATTTGTATTCAGTTTAGTTAAGGATATTATGACTTTCAGATAATGAGCCAATACTATAATATTAAATTGCAGAAGAAATTTCTTAGGTGTCAAGATCAATTTACTGATATTTTCTTTACATCACATAAGAGATCACCAAGTTTACAATAATTTAAAACTGTCTGTCCTCTTGTACATGTCCATAACATCTCCCAGTTTATGGAAGGGTTTCAACTCTCTGCTTTTGTCCTTGGATTACAGATTCCAATGGAGGATTTGGTAGTAGAGGGACAGTGTTATGATTCACTACAAAATACAGTAATGAACACAAACCTCTTAAAATGCAATATCCTGGTTGTTCTGAGAGTTGACCAAAAACCTGTAATAGCTCTAAAAGATTTTTTTTCAGACTATTAATAGCAAAAGCATTTTGACCAAGATAAAAATTTCTTGCTTGGTTATTATCAGCTACAAAATCAGGAAAGGAAATCCTGAGTATTTGAAAACAGATCTACGATGTTTTAGGGGATTATCTGTTGTGTCACTATTTGCACTGTGAAAAGAAATGCTCAACATATATTTAAAGCTATGTTTTTACAGCTATAGATCTCTCTCTATATAAAGTAGGCTGGAGTGTCAGCTGACCCCACCTTACAGCAGCAGAAGTAAACAAACAGCCCCCAGATGAGACCTGTCTGACTGAGCTTGTGTTTGAGCGTCCCTTGAGAGGCTGGTGAGTCAGCTCTGTCCCTGCTGCAGAGGCAGCGCCAGCCCCGGAGCTCCCGGGGCTTTGGGAATGACCAGGAGCTGCCACCAGCCTTGGGTTCGCTGTAAACACAGAGCTAAATCTGCGCCTTCATGGAACTCAGAGAACACAGCACGTAATTCTGCAAGTCAATCCTTAGCAAATGAAAAAGAGCAATAACACTAAGTGAGGAAAGCATAAAAGGTAATTTGAAAAGCTTATGTAAACCAGTCTGCTCCTATTTCAGCAACTATGCAATTAAGGGGCAATTTTTTCAGTATATAGCTTTAATGTAACAATAATGACCAAAATTGTTGCAGATTTCCTTTGAAGTAATAACAATACAATATAGTTTCCAAATAAAACAAAATAAAAAGTAAATTTTAAATAAATTATATTTTCATAATAATTTTTGTGTCATAAACAGTGCATGATTATTCTCTCTTCCTCTCACCAGGTGACTCTAGTGAAGTGATCAAGGGAGATGCACTCGACACAACTGATACAAATTTCAGGAGAATTAGGCCCAAAATACTTTATTTCTATTAAAAGCCAAAGTCATCCTCTTGCCTCCATTATTTGTTCCTTCCAAACTGGAGAATTGGCCAGAATACTTCACAGTTAAAAAACAACAAAAATGTCCAGACTTCTAATTATTCTCATTCCCTCTGAACACAAGCCAGACAAATGGAATACATATATATTTGCAAATAGTCCAGTAAACTAAATATACCCTTGGTTTTTAATATCCCAAATCCCTGCTGTTCACTTACCCTGGATCACTCCCAAGACTCATGAATTCTGCATAATATTTTCTGAAACCTAAACATGCTTTAAAAACATTGACCTTGCTAAAAATGCCTGATTAAGAAATTTTCTGTATCTACTTTTGACAATACTTGAGTGATATATCTTTTAATAATCTATAATATTTTCCATTCAAAACACGACACCTATTTACACCCATTTATAGGGTAATCCAAGCAATAAACAGCCTCCCAGGAGCCTGGTACCATGGACAGCTCCAGCTGCATCAGTGTGAGTGTAAGTGCAGCAACACTGCAGGAACATTCAAAACAGCCGCTAATTTTTAACTGACCTCTCTTCTTTCAGTCTATAGCAGCATTGGATTTTAATTTCCAAACATAATTGTGGTGGTCATGCTCAATTGTTCATAGATGGAGTTTACCTGCTCAGGGCAGCAGACAGAGCTGTGAGCTCTTCACACTTCTGCTGAAACATTATTGCTGACTCTGTTGTTTCCTCTCCTACAGAGTCGAATGGCAGAAAGTTTGCGTCTGTTTGATTCCATCTGCAACAACAACTGGTTCATCAACACTTCCCTCATCCTTTTTTTGAATAAGAAAGATCTGCTGGCAGAAAAAATCCGCCGCATCCCCTTAACAGTCTGCTTCCCTGAGTACAAAGGCCAGAACACTTACGAGGAGGCAGCAGTCTACATCCAGCGCCAGTTTGAGGACTTGAATCGCAACAAGGAGACCAAGGAGATCTACTCACACTTCACCTGTGCCACTGATACCAGTAACATACAGTTTGTGTTTGATGCAGTGACAGATGTCATCATTCAGAACAATCTCAAATACATTGGCCTCTGCTAAGAATCCTTTGGTTTAATCTGTTTTCCTGGAGTGATAAAAAAGGGGCTAACCTCTTCCACTTCTAGTGGAAAAAAATTGGGCAATGCTTAACAGCCCAAGGAGATAAAAGGGGAAATCTGATATATGAATACAGTTCCTCTTATGCCTCCTTAATCTGCTACATCATTTTCCCCAAATACATGTTCTGGAGAGTGAGAGCCTCCTCTCCAAAAAAACCACACATCCAGTGAAAAAAAAAACCAATTAAAAACTCAAAAACCCCCAAACAAAAACAAAGAAAAGAGATTGAGGCCTAACTCTGTGGAGATGTTTCACCACAGTCACTGCACTTTTATTCCATTTGTTTCATTCCATTTCCTACAGTGGGAGTGTTATCATGTTGTGTGTAAGAAATGACTCTTCATCCAGTTGTCCTAAAATTTTATTGACATGAAAATATAAATCTGGTGAGTGACAGATGAACTTGTTTGCAGGGTGTGGAGCAGAATGCTTGTGTTGGGGAGAAAAGCTAGTTTAAACCAGAAACTACTGAATGAGAGGGTTTAAGCAAAATACTACTTAAATTTGTAGAGAGTGGGCATGCACCCACAATATTGGTATCCACAGTCAAGAGTATGTACACATCCATCATGTATGCACATGCACATGACTCTCAGCATATACTATGTACACACCTCTGCTTTACTTTACTGTTTCTCATGGACACCTTGCCTATTAAAGGAATTGTTGGTGCGCAACTGTTTTGTGATTTCCAAACTGACTAGCAGCTCTTTCTGCTCTTTCTGGCTTCAAATATGCAGCAAAACTACATGAAATGAATCTTTGAATAGGCCAAATTAAGGTCGGTGTTTCTTCTACTGATAAGGAGTTTTATACATCAAAACAGTCTTCTTTTACATCTTTTTTTGCCAAATCTTGTGGTGTTTCATGAAAAACCAAATTATATTTAAGAAGTAGTTTAGTGTTCCTTTTTTAATACAGATTTAAAAAAATAAATCACAAAGCAATTTTTTAAATTATTGTTGTAGTGTCTGGATTGCTGAATGTGAAAGTTGCCAACGGACAATTCTGTTCCACTGCTCCAAATACCTTCTGGGTATTGTAATATTGTAACAGATTTCCCAAGAAGCAGGAGCCATGGAGATTGTGTAATATATAGCCTCCAAAGTCTTTTTTGTTGGTTTTTAAAATTATTTTTAAAATGTGATGTGTTATTAGAAGGTTAAAGATGAGCGATATGAACAATAACTAAATGTCTTGATATTTCAATTTAATAATTTAAATTATTTACAGTTTAGTGAAGTTAAGGAAATGCAAGAGATGCAATCCTCAGCTCCAGGTTTCATCTCATAAAGAAACACTACTGGATGGAGTAACATTCCGGCAAAAGTTCGAATGCATAAGAAGCTCTGTGGGACTATACTGGAAAATCTCACATGGATTATATAGACCTAAGTCTTTGGTCAGTTGGTTCTTTCCCCTGCCATAGAAAAGACTTCTTAAAGACTTCAGTGTAAAGTTGGTGTGTAAATATATGTTTGATAATTGTAAAGCACATACGTACACAGAGACACAGACACACATGCACACTGGAAAATCACCTTCTACTTTTGTTCCCCTTATGTACTATGATTAGTGCAAGAAATCTCAGCCAAGGGCTCTAAGAAAATTAAAACAAAATGGTTAATAACATCAACATTTAAATTGTCCACTTCAAAAATAAATAATTCAAATGATACTGAACGTGTCTATAGTGTGTTCATTAAGTAGTGTTACGACAGTTACTTAATTGGATAGTTTGTGAAGTCTTCTTCTAACCTGTCTAATTCTGAACAAGATATTTTATCCCTGTACTGAAGACATGAGGTTCCTTTAAGCCTTCCCTGCCAACTGTTACATCTGAAGAGTAGAGGCAAAAGAGCAAATTTGGCTCTGCCTTCAGGGTATAATGTCTGCCATGGCACACAGAGAGTTTTTAGTCTCCCTTGCAGTGAGGAGCTGCTGCTGCCTGCTTGGGTTATTTGCAATCAGGGTGCTTGGCCTGGTGAGTTTCCTAAAACATGTATACAGTAATTGCTAGTACAAGTTCCTCTAAACTTTGTTTACTACTAAATTCCTATCATTTACTTGGGAAATCGTGCAGTATTACTAGACTAATTAGCTGTTCACATGTAATATCCAATTATTAGCCAGCTGAATTGTGGAAAAGGTGGGAAGTGACTCAGGGCTCCCTCTTGCAATGAATGGTCTATTAGATGTTGTGTCTCCTTCACCTCTTTCTTTCATTGGACCGTGGCCATTTCAGATTAGGGAAAGAAGTGACAAGAAAACACCAGCATTCATTACAGCATAGCTTCAAGGTAAGAAAGCTGGATAAAACCAGAAGTGTAATCAATTATGAGGAGGGTAACAAACACTTTATATCAAAAACCAAATCTTTATTCAGCTAAGAAGGTCTTTCTACCATAAGTATTAGAGACAATGAAGTGGAGAACCTAGGACATTTTAACAAAGGCCCAAGGGGATTTCTAAAGGAAAGCAGCCAGTTCATTCCTCATTGAGTGAAAGCTATCTTGGAAAAGAGAGAAGAAAGTGAAGCACCACCTGTGCTCCTACTAAAAATCACAGGCATGGGGAGGAACAAAGAAGTAAATAACTAGGTTTAAATAATCAAGTCACATAATCATGTTCTCTGAATAGGAATTTCTTGGTATTAACTCTCTAATAATTTAATTCCCATAATGTTTTTTATTTCAGCATTCTGAGTAATTAATGGTTACTCTGTTTTCTCTCTGAAGGATTCAAGATGTTATAATAAATTATATTTTATACAGAGTTTTCTGTACAAAAAATTCTGACTATATTAGAAAACTGAGGCATAGCGAAGTTGGAACTAAAAAGTCTGTTGGCTGAAGACAGGTGCTGAAATTAAATCCCTTGACTCTTAGTCATCCACCTGGATAAATCATGCAATTAAATTTGCATCTATTTTCTCAGTTCTCAGGTTTATCAGTGATGCAGTACACTGCCACCTGAAAGAGCTGCATTAATACAGCTGGGATTTCACTTCACCTGGGCAACAATGACATTCACAGAAGAGATGTCCCATCTGCTGCAGTAAGAATGCCATCTGTCCTTTCAGCATTTGCACTCCATACAACAAAACAAGTTTTGAAGGGAAAAGGGTATCCTTAAAGATATCCTTATCCACACATTCAATTAGTTATGATTTTTCAAGGGTGAAAGAGTGGAGACACTAAGAGTAAGCAGTGTAGGAGAAATATTATCTCTTGGGCTCTTCCCAAATAGAGGTTCTGGCAAGCTTAAAAATCCATTGCCCCATCCATTCCACCTCAATCTTTGTCTAAAAGGATTAGGTACCCATAAATGACACGATAGGTAATGGGTAAGAATTATTAAACCCTTCCAGTGTTAACCATATCATAATGAAAGATATTTTTTCCTAGAACTATTTTTGCAGTTGCTATTTCCAAGGTCATTTATCATTGCATAACACCCTTTCACTAACATTGTCAAGTATTATACATGTCAACTAATTGTTTTTAC
The DNA here is from genome assembly GCA_013400215.1 of Cisticola juncidis. NCBI lineage: Eukaryota > Metazoa > Chordata > Aves > Passeriformes > Cisticolidae > Cisticola > Cisticola juncidis. The sequence continues at coordinate 183,300 of VXBR01001154.1, forward strand.
AAAGAGAGGAAGTTTTGCTGTTAATTTCTTTGATGTTCTTAATAATCTCCTCTTACTGGCCCTTCTCCCTCTTCTATCCTCTACTGAACACACATGCCTATCTATTTTTGTCTTTCTTCTGCCCATTAATTCTTTTCACTAAGTTGCTGTTTCTTCTGGAAATGTTACTCCCCAGTGCTCTCCCAGTCTTTGTGCATTCTCCCACCTTTTTGTTTTTAACTATCCCACAGTTCCTAGAAGATACCGGTATACATCCTTAAATTTAGGAATAAAAAATACTCCATAAGTGGATTGGCTCAAAATAACCACATTTTCCTGAATTACTCCTGTTTGGAGAAAGACCAGGTGGCCTGGCACAGAGCTAGCTGGAGTCCCTGACCACTTCCCAGTTGAAGCAGCTACACCTCGTGCCAAGGGCATGTACAGCTTCTGTTCCTTTCTGCCTTGCACAGAGCACTTTGCTTTCCTGGCCCTGCAGATTAGCTCAGCTCTAGAGAAAGCCCAAATCGAGCTGTGGGGCGCTGCTGTAGCTGCTGACCTGCTCCAGCTGATCCGAGGTACATCTACCCATAATCTGGATATGAGTGCAGAAGTGAATGCAAAGAGAAACACAGAAAGTTTCTTGGCTTAGCTGAAAAGGGCTGAATTACCAAGAAGAGACTATTTCTGTATCTGTAATTTGTCAAATGAATTATGCTGGGCTTTGTGACTCTTACTACCTACTGGAAAATATTTGTGGTTATCCCTGATACTTACTCGAATTATCTCATAGCAAAAAGTTTTGCACCTTTTCATTTTTCTTTTAAATAGCTCTCTGTATGTGAGTTCATTCTATACTGACGCAATTAAGCTCCAGGATTTATCTTCCAGCCCTTAAATACAGGCATGTATATTTTTATAGATACATTATATTTTTATCTAAATAAACAGAACATATGACTCAAAAAACCACATTTGCCAAGAGTAATTACTCAGAGCTGCTATTACAGACTTTTCCATACTGATGGTTCACAAAGTTGTTTAGTCCAACATATTAATATCCTTCATATGAATAAAATTATTGAAGATTTTAAAAAGGATTGCTTGCATGTAAAAATACATATTTAGATTTTTCAGAATTCATGTACTGTTAGCAAGGCTCTAAGCATTCATTTCATTCTTTTTAAGACTAAGTAATGAAACTGCATTTCTCAAACAATATATTTTGCTGTGAATTTAAACAGAATGGCATTTTAACTAATAATTTCTACTGAAATTTTAATTTAAAAATTAGAATTTTGATCAACTGGAAGAGAAGTTTAAGACTAATGTTCAGATTAGAACACTTATGAAACTAATGCACTGTAATGAACTGCTGATCCACACCTTGAACAGAAGGGACAAAGTGAAACTTTGATGCAATATTCTGAAATACCAATTCAAGCATGCAGTCCACAGAATCTGTATCTTGAGCAGGTAGCCTTACCTTGCATAGGACTTAAGAAAGTTACCTAAGGAAAACTAAGAGAAGCAAAAATAGACAAGACACTGTTTCTAAATGTGAGTTTCAAGGGAAATAGAAGAAATGAAATCTGGAGCATAGGTGAATTTACCTGATTTCCTCTCTGTGTTGTCTACTTGGATACCTAACTGCTTAAAAGCTCCTACCTGCAGGTAATTTTGCCAGCATGTCAAAAGTCTGATGGGTGTTCTTCCGACAGATATCTACTGGATCATCCAGGAGCCCAGCAAGGGCAGAAATGACTCCACTTCGTATTAGCCCTTCCCTAGGAACAAAAATGGAGGACAGATTTAACACAACATAATAAAACTTGTATATATTTGAGGTATTTCATCTTAACTGCTCTTCCTTATTGTGCATCTGTCTGACAGAACTTAGGAGCTCTGTTCTTATTTCTCACTGAGACATCACTTCCCACAGGGTTCAGTAAACTTTGGAGTTGCACCCACCTGCCAATGCTATGTGAAGCCATTACAGAGAGAACTTCTGTTGTTTTCTGCCGGACAGTTTGGTCTTGATGCACCAGCAAAGTCTTCAGGCTATCCAGGAATCCTGTGAGACATCAGAGTTCATTTCAACATTTCTTACCTCCAGCATTCATTTGAAATAGCAATATTCATCGTTTATCTCACAATCTGAAGTGCCTCAGAATTTTCAGCTTGCCCTGACAGTGAAATTCTCATTGTCATATCTCAAGTAAGGAAGAAACTTTCAAATTTCAAGGCCTACTGCCAAATATGTCATGCTACAAACAAGCTCCTGACTCCCTATCAAGTTAAATCCTAATCCTGCAAATATAAAGTGACATAACTCTAAAAATAAGTCACTAGAGCTACTGATGTCTTTAGAAAAGCATCTTTTTGCAGGATTGACACTCACTTGTCTTTTTTGAACAGAAATAAATGTGGTGAACCATTAATGATTGTGTATGCACATATGGCACTGACCAAAGCCAAAAAACCTAACAACCTCAAACTGAAAACAATCTCACACTGCTTTGGCAATCAAACTGTTCCTCAAACCCTAACCTAATAAATTTTCAACATGATTAGTCTCTTTTATGAGAAGAAAAAAATACAAAGTAGGTAAATGGAGAAAAAAGCAGTAGCAAACAAGGAGTTTTTTCTGTGTTGCATAATGAGCTATGTAGATATACCACAGACTGCTAAAAATGGGAAAAAGAAACTTGTGGTTAGGGTTTTCTTCTCCCCCCCAAAACTGAAACTCAGGATCCTGCCAGCCTTTCAAAATAAGTTCAGGCCAGATGTAGTCCTGATGAGTATGATAAATTTGGTTATATTCCTTTCTTTCCTAATTTCTCATTAAGTTCCAGGCAAGCGGGTGATGATGGTGATGGGGTTCCAACTTCAAGTTAACGTTTTTTGGGGTTTTTTTTTTTTTTTTTGTGGTTTTTTTTTTTTGTTTGGTTGGGGGTTTTTTTGTTGTTTTTTGTTTTTTTTTTTTTAATTAGCCTATGTTAGGAATTAACTAAAATCAGAATAAAGTCTGGGGACGTGGCTTAGTGGTGATCATGGCAGGGTTAACAGTTAAACTGGATTATCTTAGAGGTCTTTTCCAACCTCAACAATTCTATGATTCTATGAAGAGAAAGACTCTGTACTACTTTTGTATTTAGGGGTTGATAAAACTTACAGTGAGACATTGATGAATCCTAAAATGATGATAATTCCTATAATAACTGTCATGTATATGGTATTATAATATTCTTTACCTTTGTAAGGTAAAACAAGCAGGATTTTTTTCCTGGGCATCTTGCATATCAAAGATATGGCAAGGAAAAAGTAATGGACAAAAGTAAATTGGGATGTAGTCGTGCATTTCTGTACCCGAGCAGGTGTTTCTATATAAGGAAGTTAAACTAGAATTTTCTATAGCCTGCTGGTTGCAATTGGCTCAGTACCAGCACCGACACAGGGATAGGGCTTTAGAAGTGCATCTCAAACCCAGTGTCAGTCTCATTGAGCAAAGAGCCAAATAGCCCACTTAGACCATAGGTTATTAAAGAGCCTGCACAGAGGTGCACGAGGCTTTTTGGGAATGCCTTAGCCAGTGTAACCATGCTTAGTACACTGTGCACAGCTTATCTCTTTTCCTTTTGTAACGTGTGTTATTTTTGCTGTTATTAAAACCTTTATTTTACAAAGCATATCCTGAGAAGCCGTCTCGCTATTTATTAAGCCATTTCTCCGCTAGCTAAACCCTCAGAAGTATTGAGAGAAACCTCAGTATTGGGGTTCTCCCCTGAGCTTGCCCCACTGTGTCAGAGCTAGTGAGAACAGATCACTTACCCAATGCTATGGCCTCGTAGACTTTTTCTGGGTCGTGGAGCAGATCGCAGAGAGCCATCAGTGCCCGCTGCTGTGTCAGCAGCTCGGGACTCTGCAGCTCCTCTCTCAGCTTAGGAAGGGCCCTTCTCCCAAAGGCCAGCGCAGCCCTGCTGGGGTCAATGTCGGGGGGCAGGTAGGCTGAGATACGAGGTTGTGCCATCCCAAATCTTCCTGAGAAAGGTTCTCCCTACGCCTCAAAATACTGCAAAATGGCTGTACTTGGTGACTGGGCAGATAATGGACCACAAAGACACCTACTGACTTTAAACAGCGCTCTGTGTCCCCAAGGAGCTCTTTTAGCAGACTGTCAGGAAGCTGTGAAAGAGGCTGGAACCGTGCATCATCAGCACTAATGTGTGTTCATCTGCTGAATTGTCTTAATCTGGTTTAATTCTCACTGAACACTGTAAAGAAGAGAGAGAGAGAGAGAGAAAGACAAAGCTTAAAATTTCAAGGAAGGATGTCAAAATTGATAGAGGGAATGCTTTTTAAAGGGTTCAAGTAAAGCAGCCCAATGCCCAAAATCGGAGGGGGCTCAAAATAATAAAATTAGAGCAAAGGAAAACGAAATACCTTTTTTTTTCCCCTTTGGAAAAAAAAAAGAAAAGAAAAAGAAAAAGGAGCATTTTTAAAGGGAACTGGTTAAAATCTGCCCTCAGAATTCGGTGAGGGCTTCTCTCCCTCCTTCCTCCCCACACACCCCGCCCTTCCCTCACTACAGAAATCGCCTCAGCTGCCTGAACACTACGACCTCCAATATTGAAAACTGCTTAACAAAACAACAAAAACAAAAGCTGAAACAGCCTCTAAACAACTCCACTTCTCCCTTCGGAGCAAACGAACCGCACTAAATAAATCGAGGGCGCCGTGTGCCATTACCGAGCCCGCGGCTCCCGGCCCTCAGCGCCGGCCGGCCCTCAGCGCGCGCGTGCCGCGGTTGCCACAGCGCCCGCGCTTGGCGTACGCGCCCCTTCGTGAATAGCGAGTAACGCAGCGGAGCCGCGGCTCCGCCAGCGGGGCCCCGCGTGTGGCAGCGCCCGCGCTTGGCGTACGCGCCCCTTCGTGAATAGCGAGTAACGCAGCGGAGCCGCGGCTCCGCCAGCGGGGCCCCGCGTGTGGCAGCGCCCGCGCTTGGCGTACGCGCCCCTTCGTGAATAGCGAGTAACGCAGCGGGGCCGCGGCTCCGCCAGCGGGGCCCCGCGTGTGGCAGCGCCCGCAACGGGGCCGTTACGCCAATGGCGTAACTGGCAGCGGGGCGCGGGCGGGCGGGGCCGCTGAGGGCACCCGTGAGGGGACGACGGTGCCGCCGTGAGGTCCCGGAGGGGCGGGCGGGCTCCCTCGGGTCTCTGCTGAAACGTGGATTCTCGCTCGTCGCCCCCCTGTTTTCAAAGTAATTTAACTTGAACAAAATCGAGGAGAATTCAGAGCGAACAAAATGGTGGTCGAGTTAAGGGCAGAAATACGGCAGGCGAGTGCCTTGGGGGACAAGAGCTGAAGGGAGCGCAGTAGTTTTGGATTAGATTTTCTTGCCTAGTCTTCTCCCGAATGTCACTATGAACAGCTAGAATGTGTAGTAAGGCTTTCCATTATTACTTAGTTTCTCATAACTGTTTAGGGGAAGGAATACGGGAAGAGCGGACCTTTGCAATGTTGTGGCACAATTTAAGGGTGTTCTGGATTGTCAGATGTTACTGGCATCAGGAAAAAAGTCTGAACAGCTTGAGCTATAAAAGGATAGTGCAGATAGTGAAGTCGTCGAGATGTTTTTCATTATGTGAGTAACAATAATAATAAAGTTCTTAAAATGGATTTTACAAATCCAAAGTCTGATCAGCCGGATTAAAATGCATCACAGGAATAGGTTCTCATTTGTTGATTTTCAAAATCCATAAAAAGAAAAATTGCTACTTTAAAAAGTATTTTCTGGAAAGGATTCATTTTTCTGCAACATTTTAGAGCTGATTATTTACTTTACAGGTGTTTTACCTGAATTAGATTAGATTTCTACTATGTACTTGTAAAAGTTCACCTGATTTCCATAGGAAGAACATGAACTTTCCTCAGTGTAGAAAGAGCAGGACCAAATCAAAGACTTGTCCCTCAGTGTTACCTCTGCTTTTTGTGTGATTTGTTCTTTCTTGTCCTTCACCACAGCTTGGAATACTGATTTTGTTAGTGGTCATGATGCTAACTTATTTTATGTCTGCCTTCTGAATGCCTTCCTCACATCCTTTGTCTATCCACAGAAGCTGCTGGCGCTCCTGTTCTTGCAGTATTGAGATAAGAAGGGTTGTGATGCCATGGAGACAGTGTGTTCCCAGCCCTCACTGGTGACTGAATCCCCTTTCAGCCCTTTAAGAAGAGAAAATACGGATCTCAGGATTTTTAGCAGCTTTTTATTTCTTAAATTCTTTTTCTGCAATGGTGTGTCTTATTTGTTGACATGGTAAGTTGGGATGTGCTTATGTGTGTGTGAGATTTAGATTAAATACAGTAAGTATAAGTGAAGATGGCCTCTCAATTTTGAAATATATCTGTGTGGTCCCTCCTGTACTTTGCATTCACTGAGACTGCTGAACTGGAGTTTTTGTAGCTTGGTTTGTGCAAGAGCTCTAGGAGAGGAGCAGTGAGTCGGTCTGTGTACACATGGCAGGTGTTTACCATGCTCAGGAGGTGCTGAGCTACTACTAGAATGTGCAGAAAGCAAGTTAGTGTTTGGAACTCTTACCAACTCGTGGAGATTTTGTTTTCAGAACTACACTACTAGTTCTGACATTAAGACATTAATCTTGCTGTAAAAGCATTCAGTCTGGCCAGGAGGGCAGGAGCACACCATAACAAGGGCGTAGACCTCTGGAGTTCTATAGGGTCAAAAGTAGCCTAGGTAGAACCCTCCATATGGTAATAGATCAATACTGTGATAATATAAATACTGTCACCTCCTGTGGTGAATAACCCAGCAGCTACAAATCTGGGTTCTTTGTGGGGAAGCTGTCTTGGTAAGGTTGAGATCATATTCATGCCTGAAGTGATTTAAAAGCAATTCCTCATGGAAGAGAATAAAACATTAATTCTAAATAGTGGACTAGCAATTTTCTTAAGCATTATTCTTTGTGTGTGCTTGAAAAACACAAGTGTAGGGATTTTTCTTCTGTACTTGCACACTGTTTAAAATTACTGATGTGCTTGGATGTGCTCTTTAACCTTTTTAGTCTGCTGCAGAAGTGGGAGAGGCTTGTCTCCTGGTTCAAAGCCTCTTCCATCTTTATCAAAATATGACTATTAGAATGGGAGAGTTTAGTTTTCTCCTGAAAGTTAAAATTCAGATCCTAATAAAATACACAGCAAAATCTTTTAGCATGATAAGTTGCACTCTGGCTTACTAAATACTGTCTAAATTAATGAGTTAATTAACAATACTTAGGTAATGCAAAAGAGCTGTGTTATTTCTTATTCCTTGTCTTTGGTATTTTGTACAGAAACACCAAAGACAAAGGAAAGAAATTCAGAAATTAGAATTATATAAATATCTTTCTACTCATTAATAATCTTGCTTTAGAAAGCAAGATTATTAATGAGTAGAAAGACATTTATATAATTCAGAATGTCTCATTAGAGGCATGCGCATCCTGACTTTAAAGCTGTGATGAAATCAAGTTGAAATGCTGAAAAAATCCCTTGGGAGTTTCTTCATAATTGCTGCTGTGCTTAATATTAGCACTGTAACAGTTCCCCACTCCATCAGTTCCTTGTCTAATAGGTTAATCCTGCTCTTTGTATCCCTGTATACAACTATCTTTGAAGAAAATGGAACTGTTTCCTTAACCAGGATTAGGGACCATTTGGTTTATTGAGGAGCAGTTTCTGCTCAAAGTGGCCATCTCTATGACCACTAAAACGAGTTTGTTTTTAAAACCGCAGCTCTGTGTGTAGTTAAATTACTCCAACTCCGCCTTCCCGGTCTGTGGAAGAAGGGGAGGAAGGGAATTGTTGCAAACCTGTTGCTATGGCCACCTAGCAGGGGCTGAGCTGCTCGTGTGGCTGGAATCCTGCTGCATCAGCTGCTGCTCGGTGAGTCCTTCCTGACGCTTTGCTACACGATGAAAATGCTCCCATTAGAAATTGTCTTTTGAACGCCAGTGAGAAATCGGTGCCCTAATCAGGGTCCCCTCCCCCAGCAGCCCACGAGGTTTCCTTACATAACCAAATTGATACATCTCAGGTGAGGCAGCTGAATGCGTTTGTGGTTTTCATGTGAACGTTATTCTTTTCCCATGTCAGACAGATTTCATTCTTTCAGAGCTGATCTTGGATGAAAGTTTGATGTTGTGCCAGGAAATGTGGCAGCTTCATCTTTCCTGCCTTCTTCTTCTGACCACATGAAATGTGGGATCCCCTAACATTAATTAATGCTCTTGGTGCAGAGGCATTTGAAACAATGATGAGCAAGATTTTAAAATTAAACACTGCAGAATCCTTTAAGGGCTAAACTGCAAGTACTTGGGCTGAATTAAGTGAACAATTCTCTGCTCACCCAGGGAATTAGAGTTGGTGCTTTGTGGTTTCAGAAGGCTGCTACAGCTATGCAGACTGAGGTGGTCCTTTTAACATGAGAAACAGCTTTCCTTCCATGCAAACTGAGTTGAAGAACTGCCAGTTGTACTTAAAAAAAGGAAAAAAAAATGACAAGTCTGCAAGAACTTGGTTAGTTTTTATCATGTTGTCCCTGTATTGAGATGATTCCTGAATACCAGCTTTCTCTTTCAGTCTTGTAGAATTTAACTTGGAGGATGAAGTCCAGCCTGATGCATTTGGTTCCCCCAGTGAGCAGAGAAAGAATAATCTCCCAGTTTCCCAAGGTAAGCATTTTTTTGTCCCTTTGGTCACAGTATGTAGCCCCTGCCACACTGATCTATCTTTCCATTTTGTTCATATGGTATTTTAATTTAATTTAATGTACACTTGTTGTCTTCTGTTAAAATTAAGAATTAAGATTCTTTCAAAGTTTAATATGACCTCATAGTCCCATTCAATGCTGATCTCTTTAATAATAACCCTCATTCTTCTTTCTAACCTTTACAAAAAGTGACTCTTGTTACAGAATTGTTATCTTACAATATTTATCTTGTTTTTTCAGCAAAACAGTAATAATTACATGCTTAAAGAGCTCCAACACCAAGGGCAAAGAGGAACCATAGCTGACGTTAAATTTGCCAAAAATCCAATAAGGAGGCTTTGGTTAATGAATTCGAGGCAATTTTAATTTTCTGTTTGTATAAGAAACTTAGTCATACAGTAGATCAAATGTAGTAGGCACTGTAGAAACACAGACAAAATACCTTTGATGTCCCCAAAGACTTTTGCATTTGAAGTAGAATAGAACAGTTAAGGACAGGGAAGGGCAAGGAATTTGCCACACGCTTTTTTCACTTGTTCAAAAGATCCTTTTAAGGGAGTTCACTTTTTTTTCCATTCTTGATCTCAGACACAAATTTTGCTTTTAATTTTATGAAAAATACCACAGATATTTTAAGCAAATGCAAGGTAAAATATACTTTCCTCATTTTTACCTAATTCCCAGTTAAAGAGCTAGTAATAAAAAGAGTGCTTCACACTTATAAAAAATAGAAAAAACTTCATAGTAATAACAACTTGCTGGTGGTATGCTCCCATCTGTGTTTGTCTTGTGTGTCTTAGATTATTGGGATAATTGAAGGTACAGAGTGATGAGCAAATGGATTTGGCCATGGGTGATTGGGCAGTGCTGGACACTGACACCCAGAAAGGTGCTCAGATGATGGTGTTGTCCCAAGGAGTTTTTACAAACAGCTCTGGGGAAACCTGACTGCCTTCTAACCCAACCCACCCATTTTCCTATGCCAGGATAACCCTGTTCTTGACAAACCCTGTGAATAATAATTTATTTTATCGTATAACATTATCGTTATAATGTTTTCCCTTGCCTGTTTGACTTCTTGCCCAGCAGCCATCCCCAGTTTGTCCCAGCAGCTATCCCCAGTTTGTCCCAGCAGCCATCCCCAGTTTGTCCCAGCAGCCATCCCCAGGTTGTCCCAGCAGCCATCCCCAGGTTGTCCCAGCAGCCATCCCCAGTTTGTCCCAGCAGCCTTTGCCCAGTTTGTCCCAGCAGCCATCCCCAGTTTGTCCCAGCAGCCATCCCCAGGTTGTCCCAGCAGCCATCCCCAGTTTGTCCCAGCAGCTGTTCTCTCTTTCAGTGGTACACACCCGAGGCCTGTCTGCAGTTTAAAGAGCATTTCCATGCACAGGTCAGGGCTGCCTGTCAGCAGAGCTCTGGAACAGCAGGGTAAGTTTGTAATGACCCAGGTATGCAAGCAGCAAAGGATTTTAAGCTCTTTACAGCCTCCTTTCTTCATTAGCTTCTCCCCTCATGTTCCTCACTCCAGAACGTTTCAAGGCAGCTGAGCCCCTGCAGGGGGCAGTTCTCTGACCTGTTCCACAGTACATGAATCAAGTACTTCTTCTTTTGCTGGGATAGCATTGATAAAATGGTGTAGTGGTTTAGGAACAGAAAGGGTTTTAGCACCTTTTAAGTAAACATTCAATTCAAAAGATCTAACAGATCCAGCCTTGCTGTGATCTCTGTAGGTGTTCCAAGGGAGCAGTTAATAAAGGCTTTGGAGGGATGTAAAGGCAGCAGCTTTAAGTTTCTTGAAACACCTAAGAATCTGTTTTTTTTTCACTTTTAGAAGTATACATACTGAGAAGTTCTCATAAATGGTTCCTTAAAACTGGAGCAAAATTCTGGTAAATATATAACATTTAAAAATCCAAACAAGCTGGTTTATACTCTACTAATAATCTTGAAGTTGGTTTTTTCCCCCTCATTATCTCTCCTCCTGTTGCTATTACTAATTTAATTATTAAAGCAAGGCAGGAATGCTAAACTTTGTTGAAATCATCACTATTCAGTTTAAATAAATAGCTGTACATTTTAGTAATAAATGCTTCTGGTTTCAGTGTGAAGGATCCTCCATAAAGTGGAGCTCCTATGAATACTGACAATTAGCTCACTGTTCCTCCAGCTCTAGAGTTGCTGACATGAGACTTGTCATGATAACCATCTTTAAATGCAACTTTTTATTCATTTCACTAGGGAGTCTTACTAAAAAAAACTTTTAAAGCCAAAATATGTCACCCTGAGAGACATCAGTGACTTTATTCCTTTTTTAGAAACACACTCTCTACCTTAGTTTCATGTAAATTTGTTACAAGTGTCTGGACAATTTTCCAAGTGAGACATGCTTTATTGAATTGAGGATTTTTTCCTTCCATTTCCAAGGTGTATTTGTTTGGGATTTTTATTAGTAGTATTTTTTTTTAATTTCTATACTAAACCAACCCTTTACTTAATTTATTCTGGTAACGGAGTATAACTAAAAAGCTATATGTTTTGTCCTTGTGACTGGAATTAAACTATTTTTCTGTCACTCCTTTCTAGATATGGTTATTATTTGGTATTTTAGGTAATTTTTTTGGTGGAATGTGAGTAGGAAGGGCAGCCAGAGTGTTTTATACAGTATTTGTAAAGCCTGACAGGAATAAGCATTATTTTCCTTTTCTATTATCCCAATTAATAAAATATTTCTTTGTCCTTTGGAAAGCTAGTCTGATAAATTCAGCAGCTAATGGCTGTGTTTAATACTCTCCTGACAGCCCATCATTGTATTAAATGGTCTGATCTAGGGAGGTTTTCCCCCCAGTATGAATTAATGGAACACACACCTCTAAAACATCACTTACTCTTTGGCTTTTCCTTTAAGGTGGTTGATTTTATTCAGTATTTTCTCAGTGACAGTAATCAGGAGCACAGGGGCCTGTGGTCACCCAGTTAATGTTGACTGGCATGTAAAACTTCTTTTCCTTTTTTGGAAATATTAGTCATGCAGCTTACCAGTCAAATTTTCAATTATTTAGAATAGATAACCTGGAATCAGCATCACATGGAAGTTGATGCAACCAGAAATAGTATTCAATAGAAGATTAAATCCTTTTTTAAAAAGCCATTCCTTGATAGAAAAGAACTTTAAACCCCTTAAGCCATTTTTGTAACATGTGTTCAGGAGATGTCATTCTAAGTTTAGGTCAACAAATAAACCTTAATTCACTGATCCACCTGGATCTCCTAGAAGAGCCACAGTTTCAATTTTAAGAATGCAGGCTGAGTCACCCAAAAGCCCATCTGCTGTATCCTGTGGGAGGACCTAGAGCAAAGAGGATTATTTGCATGAAGCCAGGTTCAGATTAATATTATTCCAGATAGTCAGAAAATGTATTGGCTCTAACCCTGTGGGTTGTTTTTCCCAGAGGCACATTCTGCAGTGGGTTCTTTTATTATCATCAATTTCTTATTTCTGCACTTAGGACTTCATTTGTACTGTTGAAGTCAATGAGAAACTTGGGATAAACTGGGATGCAAAGGATGCAGATACACTGTGGTCTTACGTGTAAACTCACATAAAATTATGCCAAATGCATATACTTGTAGTCAAAGCAATTTTAATAGAATCAAATTTGTTCCACTGAATTGAAATTAAAAAAAAAAAAAGAGTAAGAAATGGAGTATTTCTGTTCCAGAAGGGTTTGGTTTTTTGGTGGCTTTATCACAATTTAAAACTTAGATCCTGCAGCACAGTGGCACATAGATAAACTGAAGTCACAGATGCATGTGCTCCTCATTTGCAATTTAAAGATGTAAATCACAATTTTTAGAAGGAGACTGAAATTGCTACTAAATTGAAATTGCTACTAAAACTATATAACATTTTCAAATATTTATAACAGGCTGAAAATATCCAAAGTGGTTGTGGTAGGAGACCTGTACGTTGGGAAAACCAGTCTGATCAACAGGTACAGTACACTTCAGCTGATGGTTTGATTCTTCTGTTTTTGTCCAAGAAATGTTATAACATTTCCACTGCTGGCTTTAAAAAGGTGCTTCATGATTCTGGTTTGAACCTGAACCAGTACTTTGTGGTTTTATTATTAAATGAAGGCAAAATGAAGTCAAGAGTGTGAGACAGTCTTGGTACATCAACACAGGAAGTTGTACTCTAGCACTTCAATCAGTGTATGTTACATTCTGAGGTATTTTTATCCAGGCAAATGTGATACAGTGTTTTCTGAAGGAATCCAGTCGAAAGGCTAAACAAGTGGGAAAAAATTCCACTGTCTGAGTCTTGGTTTCATTTGATTCATTATTTATGACCCAAAATATATTCCCTTGTAACTAAAACTGGAAGATACTGTAACCTCCCTTGAAGGCACAAAGATATTTTATTCTGAGTTTCATACTATCCTGAGAGTTTACAAGATATATTAGTACATTCTAGTTTGTTAAACAGTATCTCCTTTTCTTTTAATTAGTGTCTTGATGTTTTTATGTCTGCCTCTACATCATATACCAAATCCACAGTTAGTTTTTTCTTTTCTTCATAATTTACCCAGACAGTATTAGTTTTGCAGTTATCTGTAATTGTCTTACTAATATTTCATGCCCTCTTTTATTTTTATTGTAGATTTTGTAAGGATAATTTTGACCGAGACTACAAGGCGACCATTGGAGTAGATTTTGAGATTGAACGTTTTGAGATCATTGGAATGCCATATCACCTCCAGATGTGAGTTGAAAGAGCATGGTTAAGTATTGCACAGAGTACAGCCTCAGCAGAGCTTGAATTGCTGCAGGCTGTAGTGGAATAAAGATTTTAAAAATATAATGCAATTGCACAAAGAATAATGTGATCTGAAGAAAAGATTCTGTCTCTGGACTTGGAGTTTAAGAGAAATTTTACTCTTGGATTTCTCATCCCTAAAAAATGTCACAAGCTTGTAAATGAAAATTCATCTTGGATGTCTTGCACTATTTCAGTAGAGTTCTGTCTTTTTACTCAACATTCATGAAATAGAAGTGAAAGCTTTTGCCACTGCTTTGTCCAGTGCTAGTGTAACCCCAGTCTGTGATTTGTGTCTAGTAGACACAATGAGCACTGAACTTTGCTTTACTGGGGGTTTTATTCCTGCATTGAAATTAATGTTAAGGTATCCAGTGATTTCACATCTCTTAATTAGCAACTAGTTTGTTATCCCTAAATCATAGAAAGGCTGGAGTGGTTTTATTAGAATGTGAACCTAATATCTTTGATTTTCAACTTTGTTTGTTTTACTAGTGGGGATCCTGCCCTCTTCCGTGTGCTTAGGGTCTGTGGAGTGGTGTCCCTTGGTGTTTCTGGTGGCCAGCAGCATTGTTCTGTAGAGGGCATTATGGAATCGTCTGTAGTGTGACCTAGAGCAGAAATAAGATGCTTTGCATGAGGTATTCTAGTACATGAATCTTAAAAAACTTTACTTAGAAAAACTTTTTTCTGATGAAATCACTGATGTAAATAGATGGCTTGTGGTATTTATTGAAAAATACTTAAAAATCCAGTTCCCACTGATTTCACTGCAGTTGTGTTTGGGAAGTTCTGCCAGGTGCTGTTCTTTTGGAACTTGAGTCCCTATAAAAATCCAGACTTGTGCATCCTCATTTTGCAAACTGAAGCAGTAAGGTCAGGTTGAATTATCTGCAAAGTCTCCAGAAGCTGGGTACAACACCTCCATATGATAAGCACTAGTGCCCCCTCTTGCTGAGAGATTTCCATACAAGAAATATTTGCAAGTATCCATGACTGGCAGTACAAGGCTGCAACAAAACCCAAATCTCTGTAGTGCTGGCAGTAGCTGAGGGCACTGCATATCATGTTCATTAATAAGGACATTCCTGGTTTTGTTTAATGGTGTCATTAGCACCTGGTAGACTGAGCTGCAGGTCTCTAATTTGTGGTGTAGACACAGATATCTTACCTCACATTTGCAAGATTCTAACGTGGCTAATACATAACTTAGCTAATATTAGCAGAGAAAATTTACAGAATTCCCTAGAAATACATGCAAATTCCATAGGTGAAAGAAAAAAACGTTTTAAGGAAAGGTTATTACCGTGCAGAATACGTGCAGATATTTGAATTGTCTCCAAAATTATTAGTATTTTCCAAGAAAGGGTAAAAATGATGTTTGCATGTCTGCATTTACTAATAGAGCTTTACTGTATTTCCATCAGTAGTTAATGAATAACATGTTCCAGATGGTGACACTTCTCTGGTATCACATTCTTCCCTGCCTTGTACCAGTCTGCTGCTTCATTAACATGTTTACTCAGGTTACCCTGGCTTTCATTAACCTGAAATTTCTTTTTTTTCCCTCATTGCACAGATGGGACACAGCAGGTCAGGAGAAGTTCAAGTGCATTGCATCTGCTTACTACCGAGGAGCAGAGGGTGAGAACAGAATTAATTTGATCCTGCTTTGGGAGGGTGGTTGGATTTTGTACAGCAACATACATCCATATATGCTCCTCAGGAAGGTACCTATAGACAGTGTGGTGGAATGGATTTCCATTAATGAAGGGAAGAAGGGATGAAGAAGTTCAGGACTTGATGTGTTGTCACATCTGCAAGCTCTGAGTGTTCTGATGATGCAGTGATAGAAAGTGGCACTTGTGACAACGGGGAAAAGAATTTGAAGCTGGGTGAGATTAATGCTGGAGTTGGAAGTGGCTATTTCTGGCTTTCCCTTTGGTAAGAGACAATCCTGTGGGAATGAGTGCTCCTGAAATGAAAGGGTTGACAGCACTTTAGACTGCAGACTAGAGATATAATGTTGAAGACTGAGGACTTGTGTCTTATTGGGTGCTAGAAAAAGAAAAGGAATGAATAAATGGAAATGGATAGTCTTCCACCTCCTATGTGTTAAATCTGTTCTTACACCTTACACATAAACATTCTCTGTTTAACAAGATGGGTTGGAGAGACTTCTGATACACTTTCTAATTTAATTACTTTTTTTCTGTTCTTGTCTTTTATTGCAGTTATAATAACAGTGTTTGATCTGGCTGATATCCAAACTTTGGATCACACCAAGTAAGTTTCTGCATTTTGGCTTATCTTTTAAATGTTTTTACAGCAGGTTTAATTGCCTTCCATATGTAGGTGTTAAGAACTTGCTGGATCATGAGTGTATTTTCTATTGAGCTAAGAAATTAAAAATGACAGTCACTAGTTTGAATTACATAGGGAGGGATTTTTCTGAAGAAAATGCAGGGCATAAATTTGAACTGCTTACACTTGACTTCCATTAAAGTCAGTGCAGAGAGAGAGGCACTTCAGTAAAAGCTTGATCCTTCCAAAGCTAGACATGCAGGAAGACATGAATGCATCCCAAAAGCTTTTTTTTTTACTTCATTTGCTATAAATAGAATAGCAGGGTGGAATCTGGTATAAATTATAAAATTGATGAGATGTATATCATGCATAATGTCTCGTGAGCCTTTCATTTTTCAGGGGCAATGTTATCCCAAAATTTTCTTCCTCTAGTTTCTGTGATTCTGATGGGCGATAAGCTGTCAAAAAGAGGAGAGAAAATTAAAAATTCCCAAGTATGTGTAGATACAGTTAAACTTCCTAGTTCAGATCCTTGTAGTGGTTTGGTTACAACAACACACTAATTGTTATGAGTAAACTCACTCTGCTTTTAGTGCAGGCTGCAAAACCCTGCATGGCTCTGTGATCCACGCTCCTGTCACAGCTCAGAGATATGTATTTCTGACATGCTGTTGTGACTGTAATGCAGGTACAGGCTTCTTTACAACCTGTACTCTGCCTTATTTGAATGTGTACTATGGTGCTTAGCTCATTTACATAGGACTTTGTAAAATAATATATATATTAGTGTCTCTGCTTGGCTGAAAGTAATTGAAGCCTGTGAACCTGATTTCCCACACACGCACACACTGCCTTCCCTCCTTGACTTGTGTTGGATGACTCAAGAGAAACTTGATTGCCAGAGTAACAAGAATATAAAAGCTTGTGAGACAAGAATCATACAGCCTTCATAGGGAGCTGTTTTATAATGCTGAATAGATTATTTCACTCTTTATTCCCGTTTGTATCTAACCTGCTGTGTGGTTCATACCGTTTCAGTTGCTTCTTGCTTTCTTGTTCCTTATCTCACACCAAACTTTGCCCTCTCCCTTACACTGAGAAATGTCCTCTTTGGGTGCTCAAATGATTGTTGAATTTGTACTCTGCCACAGGTATGATTTTTCCTTGGTGGGAGACATATATTCAAAGGAGTTGGAATAGCTACTGCTCTTTCTGTCTAGAAAAAGGCTTTTAGTACTCTCACATAAGTTCTTCCACTCACTTTTCTTGTGACCCTATTATCTGTCATCTCCTGTACTCCTTGTTCCCTCTGACTGATTCTGTCATTTCTTTTTTGTATTTCAGACAGTGGCTAGAAGATGCATTGAGGGAGAATGAGCCAGATTCCAGCTTCATCTTTCTGGTTGGAACAAAAAAAGATTTGGTGGTGAGTAAATTGAGTGCAGATAAGGAAATCAGATTTTCTCTAGTTCCTCAAGTGATTTCCCTTGCAAGTTGTGCACAATGTCATTGAGATAAAGACCTTGAGTGGAAAATTTAAAAGGTAAATTGAACAGCAGGCATGAAGCCAGTTTAAGAAGAGGCTTTCTGAAAAAATGCGTAGTTAGTGAAATATTTCTTGCATGGCATTTTTCTAGCATATAAAAACATACACGTGATCTTGAAGGCTTTGTTGTTATTCTGTAACTGTACATAGAGTTTTTTCTCTCCATTGAAAATAACTGCAATATGAAATTTAGAGCATTATATGGTTTTTTGTTATGGCAGCAACCCTGACATACTGGATATGAGTCCTATAAATATGGAATTCTAAGCTAGATACTCACAGCTGAGTATTGGAGTTCAGAGGGCTGTTGGAAAAATTAGAGGGAAATTGGTTTTTAAGGGATAGTGTGTTCATTATTCAGGAACAGGGAAGGTTTCTTACTTAATTGAATATAACATAATTTTTAAAAGAACAGGGTGAATGCAGTCTCTCTATACAATTCTCAGTCCTGTAGAAAAAAAGATTTTTTAAGTTTTGAAAACAAACTTGTTTCTTCTCTTACTAGTTGGTCCCACAACTCTTCTGCTGAGAAAGATGAGGTGACAAGGAATTATGGACCATTAACTGGGCTGCTGACTTGACAGCTCTTTACCAGGGAATGTGTTAGACATAAGGGTCACTTGTTAACTCTTGTTTTGTTACAGCGATGTGGTAGCTGAGTGGAGACCTCCATTTAAAGCCAGTACTAAATACTTGAACGTTCTTGCAGTCATTTCTGATTGCCCAAATCTAGGCAAGGTCAGAGGCCACTGAGGAAAGTGTGAGCATCCCAGTGTAGGTGCTGTGGCAGCCCAGACACGCTCCTGCTCAAGCTGTTCCATTGTGTCCCAGTCAGATGCTGTGTGTGACAGGACAGAGCTGGCAGCCATCGGTTTTGCCAAGGAGATGCAGGCAGAGTACTGGTCCGTTTCAGCCAAAACAGGTAAATTACTGCAGAGAATGTAAAAATAGCACAACCACGAGGGCTGATGTTGGAGTGGGAGGAGCTCATTATCCCCCTCATTGCCAGTTTTTTGTTGTTGTTCTCCTTGCAGTTTGTTGCCGTTAGAAAGTTCAGGCTTATTAATGGCTGATTTTATTTGAGCGTTTGTATGTGTGCTTTCACTGTCGTGTTTGCAGAAAGAACTAATCAAGCTGCTTTGCAGTATCTGAGCATGTTTAATTCATAGTGAGTTACATAAATACACATGTGCACTACTGCTCAATGTTTGCAATGGAAAGAGATTACATCACAAAATGAATTCTCTCCATTGCTAAAAATAAAGGTGCAGCACAGGGTACAGCGTTCCAGATTAAGAAAATTAGAAATGATTTCTGTGGTGATCAGAGTGGGAGACAGATTGTTGAAGAGACCTGCTCTGTCCCAACATTGAGCAGTCAGCTGTTCACAGATGTGCTTGTTATGCTTGATGATCTGTTGATGTGCTTTTATTAAAACACATAATTTCTGTCTTGATTGTAGGAGAAAATGTCAAAGAATTCTTTTCCCGAGTTGCTGCCTTGGCCTTTGAACAGTCCATGATAAAGGAGCTGGAGAACACTCCTGGGCACAGGGCCCAAATTGGGGCAGGAAATTTCATCAGTATGTGGATTTTTGCTTTTTTGCGTGTATTTTCCTTGTTTATAGTCCTAAGGATCGGGGAGGTTTTTCAAGCATTAGAACCAAACACCTGCAAGCACATTCATATCATTCTCTGCCCAGGTTTTAGCCTGCAGGAGTGACTGGGCCTGCATCCAGCTTTTGTTACCCTTAATATCAGATTATATAATTTCTTGTAAGTTGATTTTATAACTTTTTTGTTTCTGCAGAACTAGAGAAGAACGTTATGGAAGTTCCACAAGACAACACTGGAGTCAGCCTGAGTTGCTGCTAAGTGTCCACTGTTTCTGCAAGTGCCACACTTCTCTGCAACAATGGGCTTAAACCAGAAATAGAGAGTTTTCATTTCAGAATTTTTAGAAAAAAACTTACCTAAACTTTCTTGCTGAGAGTTCCCTTGCCAGCTGCAGGCTCACTGTGCAGGGTGGTACAATTGTTATGTAAACCTTTCTCTGTGCAGTTGAAACAGCATCCCTGTCTTAATGCAGGAAGACATTGCCAGTGCCATGGGCTTACCTGTCTGCCAGAAAGGCTTGTAGTCAGAAATGTTGTCATTTTACTGTGTTGTTCTTTGATAATTCTCCAGAGATCTTAGCTAGAGAAGTGGCATTCTCATGGGAGCCGTAAACAAGTGGCAGCTCAGAATGAAGGGTGTTATCAATATGGTTTAGTCTTTTAAAATCATCGTGTAAAATAACTCTGATTTGCTTTTATGCATTCCAAGTATTTCAGAACTATTTGAAAATAAATCTTTTTAAGTATCAGGCCTGAAAGTACACAAATGCAGACTGCATATTTTCCACTGTGGTTTCTCCATCCAGGAAAAAATGTGTATTCCTTTTCATTTTCCACTTGAGAATCAGAGCCCAGTATTAAATATTTCCAAGCCTAAAAGAAGTCCAGGTAGGAACTTGGTTGTTTTAATGAAGCTGTCTAATATTTTGAAAATATTGCCAGATAAGAATGCTATTCTTTTTCATTCTCTTGAATAAGAAAGAATGGTCACACAGGTGCATAATATGGAGAACATGTTATTTCCCTCTAATTTTTCAAATAGCTCTCTGAACTCTAATATGCTGTTGTATCTAGCTTAGAAATACATTTTTCTAGGATTCATATCCAGCATTTTAGGCTTGCTGGCATTAAAAAAAAAAACCCTCTAGATTTCATACTGCAATTATTTTAAATGGAGAGAAAGAAAAAATCTTGAACAATTACAAGGTACTCTTTCCTGACATGTTTATTCAATCAATGCAGAAAGAACAGTATCTTTAAAAATAATTATAACAGTACTCAGATTTTAGCTGATGAGAAATAAAGACATTTGTTAATAAAGAGATGCATCAAAATATTCAAGATTCTCTTCCATTTTTCCCACTTCAATAAGAAATGGGAAAAAGTGGAGAAAAGATAGCTTGAATATGCTTTTTATTCCTTTTGCCTTTTGACGTAAGTTAGAGCAGCTTCCTAGAATATGATGAATAGAGATCTAGGAACTCTGTGTCTTTTTTTATCAGACAATCTTCACTTTGGCAAATTGTGCTGCCTGTTGGCAAGGACACAAATGTAGCATTTGGTGGAAAAAATGAATCTGTGAGGGTACGAGAGGAGCTTTTTATCCAAATGTGTAATATTTCGACCTTATGCTGTTCTGTGCAGTGGTTCCAGTGCAGAGCCTGTTTCACCAGGGAGGTGAATTCACACTGTGCTTGTAGCACGTGCTCTGCTGCCTGGGCAGCCTGGCCCTGGCCTTTCTCTTACCTGAGCATGAGTGGAACAAATCAGGTTAGCTGGGCTTCAGTGCTGACTCAAGAACAAATCTAAGAAAAGATCCATTTTTGGGGTTTATTTTTCCCACCAAGAAATATATCTCCTACGGGTTTCTTCTGTTGCTGAGCTCAGTTATTGTACAAAGTCACAGAGATGCAATCTCTTCAACAATACCATCATGTTGCCTAGAAAATCAAATGGGATAGTTTTTTCCTTGGGATTCAGCACATTGCATGATGTTATTACTGTTTTGTGTCATCTGGAGCTCCAAAAACTTCACATACAAATGCAGTCATCAGCTATCATGGGACAATAGCCTGAGTCTGTTTATTAAATGATAGGTGCTTTGACTGGGTAGTTTTTGGTTGTTGTTTTGTTGGGGTTTTTGTTGTCATTTTTTGTTTGTGTTTGTGTTTCTTTGCTTGTTTGGTTGGTTTTAAAGGTGTTTTTAGCACCACTGAAACCTCCCCTGCAAAGAACTCCATATTAATAATTTATCATCTAAAATGAATTTTGGATCATGTGGCAAATGATGAGTTGCTTAGGAAAGCACGGAAGAAGCTAACTATAGGAAATAAATATACATTTTTAAGTTCTACCTGGCCAATGTTTTATCTCTGTAAATCCATTCTATCAGCAACTTAATTGACTTTGAAGAAGCTTAATATTTCAGAGAACAGTGTTGAAAAAACTTTATTAACTCTAACTATAGGTAGGCTAAACCACAATTCCTATACCAGTTGAAATCCCTCCAGTGATCATGGCAACAGTCACAGTTTCAGCTTCCTTGTGGAATTTTCAGGTGAGAAATTGAAGTAAACTTCGGAGTCAGTCTGAAGCAAAGGTAAAGAGCAATTGTAACAATCCATTTCCCAAAACAAGTGCAGAAGTTGTGTTTCTTGTCTTTAATAAATAAAAGCTAACATGTTCGTGGATTGTGGATGCATTTGTGCTGAAAAAACCCACTAGTAATGGATCAAAAGCCATTTAAGAAAGCCAGCTGACAAAGTTAATTTCTTACTATAAAAGCCTGTTCTTTTAATTTTTAATGGTGTTATTTCACCTTTTGAGTTATTATTTGACACTTAAGGTATGATTGTTTATATTTACATAGATCATGGGATTTAGAATTTTCTGAATCCTGTTGGTTCCCAGCTCAGGTGTACATTGTGGTGGAACTGGAGTCCATTCTCCATGAATAGATCTGTCCCCTCTGTGTGTTTGCAGCTTTCCATCCATAGCTAGAGGCTGTTCTAATGCAGCACACTGGTGAGTGAAGGCTCTGAACACTCTGTATCACATCTCTGAGCCTGCAGGTTCAAATGGAGTGTTTGGCAAGTTGGAGAATATATATTTGGTTGTGGAGAGGGTTGATCACCTTCCTGTATTTTTGGCCTGGAAGTTGTTCTCACAGTGAGAAATTGCCATTGTCTGAATTTGGAGAAGGAGAGTTCCTTTTTGTCCCCGGAGTTCATAGAATGATTTAGACTGGGTAGGACTTCCCAAGACCTGTCAGCTTTGTCAAACTCTACCAAGAGTCCTGCTTTGTGTTAAGAAAAATACAAATTTTTAATTTCAGCCACATATTACTCATAAATCATATTTTATTTCTCATTTTAAAATCTCAGCTTATGTCTTACGATTTTTTTGTTGTTGTTGTTTTGANTTACAAACCCCGCGGTTCTTCCGCGTGGGATGATGCTGAGGAACAGTTCTCGAGTGCAAGACAAGTCGAGAGCTTTACCCAGCTCCAAGCAGCTCCTCTCCCCACAAGAGGGAGCCCAGCGGTCACCGCAGGATCCGATCCGCGGCGGCTCCGAAGCGCTCTGCGATCTCTCGCCGGCCAGCAGAGGGGATGCGCCGGGCACGCCGGCCCGAATTCAGCCCCTCAGCGCAGGATTCTCACTCTCAAATCACAGGTATGTGTTTGCCACTGTAGTCTTAAAGAAATGATGTATGCAATTAAAATACTGCTCTGTTCAATGCATAAAGTATCAGTAAAAATTCAGAGAACACTTCAATTCCCAGTGGAGTTTCTGGAGTTGTGCTGCCTCAGTAAATAAAGAGGATGTAGTTTTTAACAGTATTATTCACTAAAAGGTAAGTGTGCACACAGAAACCCCTCATCTGGCTCATCAGAATTCTTATTCCCTCCAGAAAGGACACAAGTGTCAGAAAAGTGAACCTAAATAGAAACTGCTCCAGAAATCAGAATGGTGAGCCTTCAGTGAAAGTTCTGTATGGATTCAGAACATCCCAGTGCTGTCACATACCTGCCATTGTTCATAACCACGCCAGTACAATCTCATTACTCCTAGAATTACATTGAATGGCAGAATTTTGGTCAAAGTGCCACTAAGCAAACAATATCAACAGAGAAAAGGCAATTTATTTTATTTCTGTGACAGAATGAGAAGTCTTGAAAGATGTATAGAATTATTTATTAAACATATAGATTTTATTACAATTTAGGTAATAATCTGTTTTCCATATAGGTCAGCCACTATCTGTTATGTGTTAAAAGCTGAGGAAACAAGTGCAGGAAAAGCTGTTAAAGCCAGGAAACAAAAACCAAGAGGGATGAACTATGCAAAGGTGAATACATGAGTAGCCATTTATGATACTGCTGGAAATACCCCCAAATATTTTGATTGTCAGATAAAAAACTACAGAGAGGAAGATTCCTTAATGGATTTTGAAACAGTGCATATCTCAAAGGTAAGAGAGCTACTGCCATGGAGTTGTGCTTTTCCTTCCTATGGAATTTTATTCGTTTTTATCAGGGCTATATCCCACTCTTTTCTAGCAACATGTAGCAGAAAAGATATGCTTCATCACAAACATGAAAGAAACAGTTTTATGGGGGATATGAGGGCTACATATCACCTTTTCCTGTCCTCCAAGCAGGCAAGATAGATCTTTGGTTGTATTTTTTACCCTTTTTTACAGGTTGAATTAATACACAAAACCCACACATGCCTTAAGCAAGGTTAAGAAAGAAATGTGATGGTGTAATTTCAGAAGGAAAGTAATATCCAGCAGCCAGAATTCTGTTTAAATCATTTGCCACCCTTCACCCAGAGATGAAGTGTGGGACTGAGTTACTGAGGCTAAATAATATACAGGACAAAAGTGAGACCAATACCCAAACAAAGCAGCCTTTATTGTCAGTATCAGAGTTATTTTGGGGTACCAGTTGCCCATCTCAGAAATCCAGATTGTCATTTATTGGCAAGGAAGGTAGGACTGAGGGAATGATAAGGCTGCTACTAATCAGCACTTACACGAGTGGGGGAAAAGGTGACCTTTGAAGGTGAGCTGCATCAGTGCCTGGAGGGGCGAGCCGTGCTGTGAACACAAGAGACAGCACAGAGACATGCTGCTGTTTATACATAATATATGAAGGCATGGCTGTGTGGACAGGAATGGATACCTCCCTGTGCACACAGGGCTGTGTGCACGGCATGTTCTTAACCAGTCTTAGCTACGGTCATGTCTGTGTGGTGTGGTGATGCCCAGGCCCGTGGCTGCAAGGGCGAGCGGGCGGGAGCGCTCCCGACTTTGCCTTTGTCTCACGGGCAGCGCGGGGCTCCCCCGCCCCCGCGGGTGCCCCGGCCCGGCCGGCCCCGCTGCNGAGGAGACAGGGAAAGGGGCAGGGGGAGAGGAGGAGAGAGAAAGAGAAAGCACAACACGGGGGCTGGCGAGGGAGCGCGGAGCGGAGGGCTCCGGAGCGTGGCCGCGCTGAGGACCGTGCCCAGGACGGCGGCGACAGGAGGTGGGTGGGGGGCGATATTTACCTTCCCTCCCCCGCCCCGAGCCCGCTCCTTTGTCCAGGCGCTTTGAAGTGCTGGGGGATCGCCGGGGTGGGAGCATTGTTGTTCGCCAGCAGACGATCAGTCATGCCGGGGAGAGAGTAGCGAGTGTACGCGGGGCTGGGGCCGGCAGAAGCAGAAGGAGACGGGGAGGAGAGAGCATTGCGAGAGGATTGCTGCCTGCCTCCCGGTGCCCTGCATGGACCGCGAAAGAGACGCGCTGAGTTGACCCTGGCCGAGCTGTTTGTGCTTCTACATGTGAGATCCGGTTGGTTTTTTCTTTCCACCTCTTTCTCTCCAGCCTCCTTCTCGTATTCTCCACTTACTCCCGTATGCAAAATGGTGGACCCTGTGGGGTTTGTAGAGGCTTGGAAAGCACAGTTTGCAGACTCTGAGCCTCCTAAAATGGAGCTGAAATCTGTGGGAGACATTGAACAGGAACTGGAGATGTGCAAAGCATCTATCCGGAGACTGGAGATGGAGGTTAACAAGGAGAGGTTCCGCATGATTTACCTGCAGACTCTTCTGGCAAAGGAGAAGAAAAGCTATGATAGACAGAGATGGGGTTTTAAACGTGTTTCTCAGTTGCCTGAAGGGGGTGCAGAGCAGCAGATCCAGGACCTGCATCATCACCAATCTGCTGACCAAGACGAATATGAAAAAAGCAAGTCACATCACGGGGAGGAAAAGTTCAAACCCAGGATCCCCTCGATGCGGAAGCTGTCTACCCAGAGCGATGGGTCAGACCTGTCACCTTTGGACAGCCCCCACCACGGAGAGGGGGAGCAGGACAGGTGTAAGTACTATGGTGAGGAGAAACTGAAGAGAGTTGTGGAAGACATGGAGAATCGCTGTGACACAGATGGCTCTCCTTCAAAACACAGATCGGCTTCCACTCGCAGGCCGGTGGGATCTGCTGAGAAGGAGGGATCATTTGAACCTAAGGAGAGAGGGAACAGCACCAGCGTGGCAGCTCTAAGGTCCAATTTTGAGAGAATGAAAAAGGTTAATTCACATTCTTCTGGAGATAACAAGGATGTTGTTGAAAAGCCCTTTTATGTGAACATGGAGTATCATCATGAGAAGGGGCTAGTAAAGGTCAACGATAAAGATGTTTCTGATAAAATAAGCTCCCTTGGTAGCCAAGCCATGCAAATGGAACGCAAAAAGTCCTTGCACTCCCTCCCTTCTAACATGGTACCCAGCTTCAGTGAGTTCCAGAGGCCTGCCTACAGGGGAAGGTCCTCAGAGAGCAGCTTTGGCTATGATGGAGAATATGAGGATGCTGAACTGAACCCCAAGTTTCTTAAAGATAACCTGATTAATGCCAATGGCAGCAACCGCTCACCTTGGCAGCCCATGGACTTTCAGCCCTATCAGAGTATCTACGTTGGTGGAATGATGGGGGAAGAAGGAAAAGGACCTGTACTGCGAAATCAGGGCCCAGCTGACCAGGAAAAACATCTCACGTGGCCCAGGAGATCTTATTCCCCCAGGAGTTTTGAAGACATTGGAGGAGGATATACACCTGATTGTAGCTCTAATGAGAACCTCACCTCCAGCGAGGAAGACTTCTCCTCAGGACAGTCCAGCCATGTCTCCCCCAGCCCCACCACCTACCGCATGTACCGGGATAAAAGCCGCTCCCCCTCGCAGAACTCTCAGCAGTCCTTTGACAGCAGCAGCCCTCCAACCCCGCAGTCCCAGAAGCGGCACCGGCAGCAGCAGGTCATCGTGTCTGAGGCCACCATCGTGGGCGTGCGCAAAACAGGACAGATCTGGCCAAGCGATGGAGATCTGCCCTCTGGGAGGTGTCACCAGGACAGCTTGTTCCACGGGGACACAGGTGTGTGCCAGCCTTCTGCTTGGTCTTTTAAATGTATAGAGCAGGGAATGGCATCGTGGAAATGAATGAATGGAGACCCTGGGTGAATCACTGTGAGGGGGCAACTGTTTCATGTGAGAATCCTGTGATTAATTTGTAGTTTTGCTGTTTTAGGAAGATCCTACAGAAGTACATGTCAGACTGCATTTTAGGAATTCAGTCTGGATTCCCAGAAGGGTTTATTCAGGCTTCTCTTGAGAGGATCAATGGAATCCCATGCTAATAATTTCTAAAGGTTTCAGTGTGAGCACTGAGGTAAAAAGGGGTCAGAACTTCACCAGGTAGTCAACATCTGTGGTGAATTCACCACCAGTTTATTCCCTCCCTCATATTTGTGCACTGTGGAGTAGTTAAACTCTACCTCAGAGGTGGTAGTGTGCCAAAAGGCACAGCCTGAGGGTTTTGCCAGAGCTTTACCGATAATGATGCTGCTCCCACAGTCTTGTTTTTTCCTGTCTGTATTAATTGCAGTGCTAGTTTCTCGTTCTGTCTCGTGTCAGCCTTCAATTAGAGCTGATTGGAGGTGATGATTGTGCAGCTCTGTTCTTGGAGTTTTCTGCTATCTCTGAGTGAAGGGAGAACTTGGAATATCAGGAAGCCCCGAGGGAAAAATGTTAACTAAATTTCAGCAGAATAAAACTTTTCATTTGGGAAAAATGGGCACTGTTTGAACCCGTTCTTATGCAAGTCATTCAGGCATGCAGGTGTGTCTGTGGAATCACTGTGAGTTTATAGGTGGAAGAGGCATACAAGGAATTATATTAATTCAGATGGATTTTTTAAATGTATGTGGATGTCTGAACCTATTTAGCCAGGCATGTCATGTAAGTAGTATCTTGTGCTAAGACCAGTAGTCTCCTATGGAGAAAATGAAAATCAAATCAAGGAATGAAGAAAACAGGAATGTTTGTTTTGACAGATTTCTTTAATTACAAATCTGTGAGTTCTCTCATGGGTTTTCTTTGTCTCTTTGAATCTCTCATTTTAATAAGGGATTAACATGTTATTTGTCAATGGGACCAAATTCCTGTAGTATTGGGTGAATTCAGAGGTCTTCAGAGATGACACTTTCTCAGGTTGTGAGAGTTTGCTCTGTTACTTCTCAGAAGAGTAACTTTGCTTGAAGGAGATGCCTGGTTTTACTTTCCCTGCTGATTGTTTTTGTCAGCAATACTTTGGGGAACAACAATGGAGGGAGAATCTTCTGTGCCCTGGTGCCATCCTCTTACCCGTTGTATTATGGGGAGGCTGGGCAGTTGCAGTGGATATTCAGTGTACATGGAAGCTCTGCATGGATATTCAGTGTACATGGAAGCTCTGCACCTCTTCACAGTGACTGCTCCCATATCAGATTGGATGTACATCCCTGTTTTCTCTCTGGGACTGCTACATTCTTCCTGGGTTTTAGGGAGAGGCTGAGTCTTGTGCTCATTTGAACTGAGCTCAACCATCTGTCTCTGCTCTTGTTTACTGATGCTCTTTAGATGACTGGGAAGCCTCCTGGCAATTTCAGTTTCTGTAGAAGGAAACAAAAGGGTAAAAACAACAAAGGTTACTAAAGCTTCAAGATAAATTCAGCTTTCAAAAAGGCAATAGATAATTTTTATTTTAAATAATTTATCTGGGATGCAGTGATAAAAAAAGGCAGCTGAAAAGTCAAAACACTCACAGTTCCTAGATGTGCTGGAAAGCTTTGTGTCGCGTTCCTAAGGATGACCACACATTGCAGGCAAGGACAGAATGTAACTGATCCACCTTCTGCTTTCCTCAGCTCGGGGGGTGACATGGCAAGCTTAGCAGGAACTTTCACCAGATGGCTAATCATTCCTGTCTTGCACATTAGCTGGTGGCAACTTTTTACTTAACTGAAAAGGCTTCTGCCTTCAGGAGGACTCTGTTTCTGATTGATTCCTACTGAGCATCATTTTATAGGAATTTTCTTCCCTTCTTGATTGGGATGAATTTTGATCTGAAACCAGTTGGCAGAACCTCCTTTTCATAAAACAAACAAAAGGCCTGAGAGACCACAGTGTGATTATCTGGCTCCCATTCCCAGCTACCCTGCTCTGATGCAGGCTGTTCTCCATGCCCACGTGATACCAAAGCCATTCACACATCCAGACAGATTTTCCAGCACCTGTGGTTCAGTCACTGCTTCTGCCAGGCTTCCCTAAAGTTTTGCTTGAACAGAGTGCAAGTTTGAATCACAGTGGGTTCTGACCAGTCTTAATGTTAATTAGCATCAAGTGGGGTTTGTTCAACAGTACTTGACTTCCCTGTGTATTCAGATTATGGTGTTTTCTGGCTTTGCCTTTGATCCCTCTTCCCATAGTGATGCTGAGTGTGCTGTGGACAGTGCAATGGGACATTTCTATCTGGGTCTGTCCCAGTGCCCCTTGAGCTTGGCCAGCAGACATGTGCTGTTCTGTCCAAATTATTTCATGAGTTCACAGTTAAGTGATGCTTTCCTGATTTTGTGTTGCAAAAAAAAAGGACATAACTCTCAAGTGGATGGGGTCTGAGCCAAAATTTGAATCTGGGTTTTTGGAGGTAGATTATCAAAAGCCTTAAAGCAGACCTAAGTGTAGTAGGCTTTCAGTTTTTTCCAAGGAGCAGCATGAGAGCTCCAGGGTTGAGATTTGGTAATAGCTGTACTTTCTATTAAATGTACTTAATGGAGCCCGGGCAAAGATATTGATATTAGGATTAATTATGTATCACTAATTTCCTGTAGTGGGAATAGAAAAAAAAATCACATCTTAACTTTGCATTAAGCTTGAATATCTTTACTGTGGTTGGGAAGAAGGAGCAAGAGTTTTAAAATTCTGCCTTCTGTTAAATGTTAGTTTCAGAAACAGACATGAGAAAAGCCACTCATTGTGCATTTCTGCTTATGGTCAAGGGGAAAGTTGCTCAGTGCTGTTATGGAATGAGGAGACCTTGCAATGGCCTCAGCTGGGACAGTTTTTAACTAACAGAAGTTTGTTCATGAAGAGCACACTGGAGTTGGTGCTTGGCTTTGGAGCTTGCCACATAAAATCAGTCCTCTCACTCTGTGTGAAATGGTTTTATCTGTCTGCATAATAACATGGCAACTATCTAGAGTCCACATAAATAATATTTACCTGCACAGCTGCTTCCCTCAAGGTGCCCCAGGAGTAACTTTTGCTCACATGAGAAGACTCGAGGTGCTCTGAGAGAGCCAGGCCAGGCTTTCTCTAGACAGCCACCAAGCACCACAGTGCTCAGTATGAGGTCAGTTTGGGGATATGTGTCATTTAATTCCATTGGAGGGAAGTTCTACTTATTTTAGCCTCTACTAAATGTGGGAGTTCTGAATGTCCCTTTCTGCAGAGCATGGAACGTTCTCTGTGTTTTTAGTGAGTTTAATGTAGAGAGGGGAAAGAACAGTGGAATTTATGCATGTGAACTGCAAACCTCACAATTCCTGTTATGTCCAGAGAAGGCCATTTTAAAACTCCTGCTTACCTAGAGCTGTAGGTTCTTCAGGTTTTGTGGGCCTTAAATCCCTAGATAGGCAAGCATCTGAATTTCCTGCTTTTAAGGCCAACTTTAAACTACTTATTTGTAAAGCCCCAAGAAAGCATGCAGTGTGTCATCATGGAAGCACCTTGTTCTGTACCAATTTCTGCAAGGGTTTGCTTCCTGAGTTATTATATTTATTTTATATATATATTATATACATTATATTATATATATTATATTATTTATTACATATTTATCATATATATGTCTTCTGATATCTTTGACAAGTTTCTTAACTCTGCACTTCCTCCACTCAGTATTGTATTCTGCAAATTTTAGTTTGGAGATGTAGTGTGGAAAGTTCTTTGTGGGATTTTGCAGACTCTGGAGCAACATGCCAGTCCTGTTGCTGTTGTTCAGAAGCACAGCTTCCCTTTGAGCAGCTGAGACACTTCAGTCCACTGTGTGACTCTGAGATTCTCCCTTCTGGGGAACTGAAATGCAGGAACTTTTATAATGTGCATATTGCTTGTTCATTTTAAGGCCTGCTGGCCACAGGTCCTGCTTTCCATCTGTGACTTACATTGGATCAATAATGCAGCTTAAATTTTCCTGACATTTGTTTAGTTCATCTTGCTGTTACTTCTTAAACATGTTTTAATTCTTTCCTGTGGTGATCAGTGATTTCCTAGGAGCACTGATGCCAAGATGCTGCTTACATGCAACCCCCCACCCTGCCTTGCTTTTCAGCGATTTAGTGGCTTTTGAGATTTTGGGGATTATCAGGATGCTTGCACTACCACTCCCCTCTTCTTAGTCTGGGGAAGTGAAGAGCTCCCTCTCTTTCTCTTCCAGATTTCTCTTTCCCTCCAGCAGAGTTAAATGGAATCTATGGAGCTGCTTTATGTCCCCATTGATTATAGTGGACTCTGAAGTGTTTGTTTTGTTCCTCCTTCCACAGAGAGTTGCTGATGTTTACCTCAGGCCTACCAGAAGTAATAGCACGTAGACAGATTTTTTCTTTTCTTGGGTTCAGCCTAGATCAGGTACTTCTGCAGTCACAAAGCACCTGCCTTTGAAATGGGAGTGTAAACCAATCCACATAGGAGGTGTCTGGTACTGGGGCACCCTGGACACCCTGGTGTCCCCTCATCTGCCTGAGTGAAGCTCATTTTCATGGTCTGTGACAGGGAAATCAAGGTGGGACTGCCTTTCTATGGAGTGAGCAGAGAGAGAGCAGTGAATTCTGCAGGCAGTGGCTCAGGAAGCTGCTTGCCCTCCCTGCACCCTTTACCAACAGTTCCACAGGGTCTCTGGCAGTGGAGGTGGCCTCACTTTGTGCCTTTTGGGCAGCTGCTGGCCTGTGGCTGGGCAGGGGAAATGTGTCACCTGTGCAAGCCTAAGGTTTGGGAGTGGTGTGGGAGCTCAGCTGGGAGAGAGCAGCCCCAGAGCCATGGGATCTCCATGCTGGGATCTCCAGAGCCATGGGATCTCCATGCTGGGATCTCCAGAGCCATGGGATGTCCCTGCTGGGATCTCCAGAGCCATGGGATCTCCATGCTGGGATCTCCAGAGCCATGGGATGTCCCTGCTGGGATCTCCATGCTGGGATCTCCATGCTGGGATCTCCATGCTGGGATCTCCATGCTGGGATCTCCATGCTGGGATCTCTCCATGCTGGGATCTCCATGCTGGGATCTCCAGAGCCATGGGATCTCCAGAGCCATGGGATCTCCATGCTGGGATCTCCATGCTGGGATCTCCATGCTGGGATCTCCAGAGCCATGGGATGTCCCTGCTGGGATCTCCATGCTGGGATCTCCATGCTGGGATCTCCATGCTGGGATCTCCATGCTGGGATCTCCATGCTGGGATCTCCCTGCAGCATCCATGCTGTGATGAGCACAGACTGGAATGTTGTGCTGGATACAGAATGGTTGGACCCAGGTGATTCCAGCTCAGTGATTCCCCAGAGCCAGGGGCTCGAGCCCTAAAGTGACTTTGGAAGAGATTTACCTGTGTGTGTTGGTGATGGACTTTAAAGCAGTGAATTATATTGGCAAATGAATTCTCCTGTGTCTTTTCATCTCTAGCAAAGCAGTTATTTGGTGTGATTTTAACCTTGAAGGTTTTTATTGTTTAGTGTAAATATACATGACTATGTGTACAGACTTCTAGGGTGCAAAACTGGAATGTTATACTCAATTCTTATAGTTATGCTATCTCAAGCTAATGCTGAGAAAAAGAAAGCTAAGAGCTTGCTAATTTGTGGAAATAATTGCTCCACCATTTTTCTTAAGTGCTTCCATTTGTCTAATATCTCTGCTTTGGATATTTGGATAAAATGCTAGGTACTGTGTTCAGTCACTCTTTGATTGACAGCTTGCTTTTCACTGCCACCAGAAGGTTTCACTGAGACCTAAGCAAAAGTAATAAAATGAGTTGACTGGAATGGCAAGGGGGCATTCTGAGTAACAGATGTGGGATGAAAGAAAAATAAGGTGTAATAAAATTTGCTAAACCTTCAAGTGTGTGTTAGGAAATGCTTATTTTTGACTACTGGGCAGCACACTAGAGCTATATACTGACTCCTAAAAGAAGTGTTGTAGATGGAGGGGTGTGGTTTGTAATCCAAATTTGGCTTTACAGGCTACCTCAAAGAAGGGCCAGCAAAGGAGGCCTAAGCCTGTGAAGGTTTGGGTCCCAGTAATAGGTTGGAAACAGTTCTTCTTCCAGTTCTAGTTTAGCAGTTTGCTCTCTAATGCCCTCCCTTGCTCCCCAACCTCTTAGGGGTAAGCAGTGATCATGCAGAGGCAAGGGGGACCTGTATTTCAGCTTCAAGGAATTTTGGAGGTCAGTCCATAAAGGTTAATGAGGTGAGACTTGGCAGGCTGTTTGAGAATTGCTCCATTTCAATTACCATAGGGAAGCATATTGCTGCTCATGAAAATCAGAGTGTTGATTGGAGACACAGCTTATCTGGAGCTTGCTTTTCCCCAGAGACACCAAGACCAGCAGTTTGGGGTTTTTCTTACCCTTTCCTCTTTGATTTGTTCTGCTCAGTAAGATAAGCATGGAAAGAATAATAAGGGTCTGATGCTGTTCT
This sequence comes from Cisticola juncidis, assembly GCA_013400215.1. Taxonomy (NCBI): domain Eukaryota; kingdom Metazoa; phylum Chordata; class Aves; order Passeriformes; family Cisticolidae; genus Cisticola; species Cisticola juncidis. The sequence continues at coordinate 216,371 of VXBR01001154.1, forward strand.
TCCCCTGGTGAAATATCATTTGCTTTAGTAATCTTGTGCTGGCACATGTAGGAAGAGAAGTGGTGTTCCAGTCCAGGTTGAATGGCAGATGGATGGAGGGGCAGGCTGCAAGTGACTAGAAAAATGCTGGCATGGGTTAGTTTGGGTGTGCTGTATGTGAATGAAGCACTTCCAAAACACCAATTCGAGTGTCTTGGGTTACCAAGCAGGTTTTGGCCAGCTCACTGATGACAAAGTGAATTGCTTTCCTGATCATATCTTTAAATTACAAGTGATATGAAAGTAACTATAAGCTGTAAGTAAATCTATGAATGCTAGTCTGTCCTACTGCTGAGACAGTTTTACACATCCATAACTTCTCTAAATTTTTTCAAATTGTACTGTATGTGTTTTAAACAATAGAAGTGTCCTGTGTAGGACAATGTGGTGTATTTCTGTCACCAAACCTGGCTGCAGTTTGCAAATCTGTCTGCTACTAAAACAACAAAGCCCATCTCCCTCTCCCTGTCTTCTTCCTAAGTGCCAAAATGGTATCTCTCAGACCCTTTCTTAACCAGGTTATGGCTCATGTAGTAATCAGATTATTGCAAATGTAATTGGAGTCTGTGCTTTAGAGAAGCTCTGCCCAAATGTGGCAGCTGGAGTCGAGTGAGTTGCTGATGGCTACAGGGGTACTGGGGGAGTGTGTGTGTGAGAAGCCACGAGGACTGCCCTGCAGGAAGGGAGAATTGCTGAAATTCAGTGTGTTGGTTTTTACTACTGAATTGTGCCTGTTGGTATTACAGGCCTTTTGCATCGTTGTTACCATCTGTTATTTTGTTATTTGCAGTCATTTCACCAATCTCTGTAACTGCTGGGTGGGGTGGTTTTTTAAAAACTACTATTTATTTTATCTTGTGGAGGATAAAGATTATTTTGCAAAAGAGTAGATCCACCTCAACCTTCTTTCTTTTAAAAACAATATATTTTTAAAACCTTCAAAATTATCCCATCCTCTTCAGGAGCTTCTGCACAAGTTCTGAATATCCCAAATCCCCAAATTACTTGCAGATTGGTCTGTGACAACAGCACAGTAGCAACAGTGGCAGGCTGCTGTGGATAAGAATGTGAATACTGCGTGCAGTATTATCTGAAATCTAAGCAAGGAGGAGTTGCTTAATATTGAGGAATTTGTGTGCCTGGACTGCAGCTCCTCTCCTCGAGGTGTGGGGAAGTGCTCTGTGCAGCCTTGGCTCGCTCTGTGTTTACTTCTTAAGAACTTCAGAATATTCTGGACTGCACACTGAAATGCAGCTGCTTCTCTGGTGGGGTATTTACCAGCTATTCTGTTATCAGCAGTTACGTGCTCCCTTGGCTGCAGAGCTGAGGAAGGAGTGCCCATTTTGAACCCACAAGATGGGTGAGGCTGGAGCAGGCTGTTAGGGCAGTTTTAAGAAACCCAACACACAAAAAGCCACCAAAACCCAACAAACCCCTCAGCTGCCTACAGTCACATCAGTGTGTTCTTTTGAAACATGCCAGCAGCTTCCTAGAGTAATCTGTTCTGAAGGAAAAGACCTTATTCCCTGGAGCATCAGGCTCCAAATGGATTTGAGCTGCTGAAAAGTGAATGTGATTGGTGTGTTGGCACTAGGGAGGTGTCACATACAAACACAGCGCTGATTTGCTGCGGTGCAGTTCCATGGCAGGACAGCCCTGGCTGGGCTCAGCCTTCCCAAGGAGGTTACACTGTGGTGCTCACAGTGAGCCAAGGCACAGAACTCTTGTTTCTGTGACTGTAAGTCTGGCTGCCTCAATTCATAATTCACTGCTTCATCTTCAGTTCTGCTTCCTGCTAACCTAAAGCTGCTCCTGGAGTTTTTATAGTGGCCTGAAGTGACATTACTACATGAAGTTCTAGAAATCTGCTGATAATAATAATAATATGCTCAGAGCAGTAGATCACTGTTGGAACACTTGGATGTGTTTTCCCCTGTCTTTGCCTGTCACTGTCCCCTTTGTTTGAATCCTTTTAGGTAGAACAAGTATGGGAGTCCCTTCCCTGTCCTCCCAAGGACATTCTTGCTTTACACTCTCCTGAGGTTATCATTGGACCTCTCAGTCTGACAGGGATGAAATCACTGACATCACTCTGAGAAAACACAATAATGCCTCAACTGTCTTTGAGGAAATCATGGTATTTGGATGAATAAACTTGTCTTTGCCAGCTGTATTAATTACTTATTTGAATTTCTAAAATAGCCAGCAAAGAATGTCCAGTTGCAAAATTCTATTGCAGTTTTCCCACCTAAGCCTAATTGTGGTGGATACCAAAGGCAGTGCTTAGATGGGATTGGAAGTGTCCTGTAAAGGTGATGGGCATCCTACACTAAATCAGTGGCTACAGTGAGGAGAGCACATCTTACAGTCCATTCCTTGTTTTACTTCTCTTGTTTTCCTTGATTAGAAAGCTGATGAGTGAAATCTGAATTGCAAGTAGGAAGAAGAATCTGACAAGCTGTCAGATGAAAATACTCTCTTTAGCCTGGGGACATACACCACTACTCTAGTCCTAGTATTGATCATCTGTGGCTCCTGATATGGAGTAAATGGATATCAGGAAGAGGATGTCTTAGCCAAATCCAGAGCATTGTCTCAAAGGCTTCCTAAGCTGGAACAAAAACCTCTCAGCTCACATAAGCAACATCTCAGGGGCCCTCAGGAGCTTCTGACTGTGATAGAAAGCTGTGCACTTAATGTGAGCAATACACTGGGCTTAACAGTCACCTGAATAATTGTTTGGGTGAATCTTTTGTTCAGCCTTTTCTGGCTTGGCATCGTTCCTGAGGTACTTACTCAGGGGAATGAAGTACACTTAATAACTCATTTGAGCTCTCCACTGTCTGCTGGTGCCCTCTTTCCCTTGAAACCTGTGACTGTATTGGGCCCAGAGCAGATGCTGGTGAGCAGAACCCATGAGAAGCATGTGTGTGATCAGGTGAGGGGCTGCTGTGTGAAAGGAGGATTGTGTTTAGTCCTTGAGTATGTCCAGAAAAACCAGTGTGTGCTCAGCTCAACAGGGAACCTGGAAACCATTCCCTGTCTTACACTTACTCAGCAGTTCAGGTTTTTTTCTGGCAGAAGGGCAGACCTGACTGATGGTCTCCATGCTCTTTTCAGATGATAGGGATCAAGAAAATTCCCTGGGTTTCCTGTGGTGTTTCAGGTGGTGTATTGAGCTACAGGCCTGGCTACCTTCTTGAATTGATCTGTAGTGCACATGACAGGGATGAGAGACTGACTGCAATTTTGAGATGGTTCACATGGTCTGGTGCTCTTGCCATTCAGATGAGGGCTGGGTTCTGTTTCATGTGAAAGCAGAAAGTCTCTCATATCTTATGAATTTATATGAGGCCACAGTGAAGACAATTATTTTCCACTTTCCTGTATTTAAAGTGATGTTTTAACACAATGCAGAGAATGCAGACCTGTCACTGTTTAGGCTTTGGAGGGGCACTTCCTCTGTTTGACTTGCTGAATTTGAAGGTTCTCCTGAGCACAGCTGAGCAGTTCCACAAACCCATAAGCCTTTTCTTTTGTAGTTGTTGAAAAACCACACTGCTTTGTATAGAAATATTTACATAGGATTTAAACATCACTTTGACCCTTCCTAATCCAAATTGATTTTGCAACTTCTGTATGCACTGAGTGAAATGTGCAGTCACAGAGCTGAAGTCAACTTGCTATTAGCAGTTTCTCTGTATTGCTAAAAGGCTCAGTGTTCTCAGTAGGAGGAAGTATTAGGGAAGAAGGTATGCATTTGGAATAAGTAACAAGGAAGGAGCAAGAGAGCTTAACAAATTTTGGTTGATTGGTTGGTGGTTTTTGTTTGTTTGTATTATTGTTTTTGCTTTGTTTAATAGTTGAGCACACCAGTGGCTGCACTTCAGGCCTCTGACAGTGTCTTAGGAAAGACTTGACTGAGGTCTTGCTGATGCCAGGGGATTTCTAGTGATTGTTTTGTTCTGAGTGAAGCTCCACAACACTAGCTCTTTGTTTCTGTGTAACCACCTGAACCAGAATTTCCCAAGATACTTTGATTTTGAAGTTTGAATTCGAGCTCTGACTTCAAAAGAGGTGATAGGGTCTTCACAGGCTTAGATGATAAATGTTTTAAAACTGACATGCATGCAGGTTATGCTGTTTTAGTAGCAATACTGATGTGGCTGAGAGCTGGGCAGGTAATTCCAAACTATAATTTTGTTTTGAAGTTTCTTGTACCTCTTGGAGAACTGTGCACACTGGCCATATGTATCTGCCATGCCTCCTGCTTAGATGCTATGGAAACACTAATGTAATTTGGAAAGCATTTTTACTTCATTTAATAATTCTTTTAGCCACCCTGCATCTGCCATCCTGAAGGGGAAAGTGGCCTGACAAAGTGATAAAATGGTGTTTATATCAAAACATCAGATAGGTTCCTTCCAGTTTGCCCAGCCCTCTGAGCTAGGACTCTCTCAAAGTGTTTTTTTTTCTCTCTTAGGTTGGTTTTTTTCAGTATTCATGGAGAGAAAAGTGTGTCTGTGATGTCTCTGGTGCCCTCCTCTCTGCTGGGCTGTGTCTGCAGGCAGCAGAGCTGTGACCCACCCTGCTGCTGGCTCTGACCTGTGCTGTGTGCTCAGCAAACCTGCCCTAGGCCTGACCTTGACTGCCCAAATTCACTCAGCCTTGAGCACTGACCTATTCATAATTTGTTGTGGTCTCTGCTCAAACTGAAACACAGACTAGTGTGGTCTCAGCTCTGCTTTGTTCTGTGCTGCTAGGTAAACACAATAAAATTCCTACTGCAGATAAAGGGTTACACATCTTCCTCCAGTTGGTGTCATCCGTTCCAGAACATGTTAGAAATCTCAGTATCTCCACTTAAAGCAAAGAAGGAGACCTGATTATCTGTTATGGAAATGTGTTCTGAATATATATGTGCACAAGAAGAATATGAAGAGGAAGAATTTTTAACTTTGAATGTTTTATTCTGTAAATAGGTGTTTCAGACTGGTTTCAATGTATATGCAAATATGCACTGATGCAAAGATACAACCAAATTTAGAGAGTTCTACCCAAACTTTATAAGGAACTTTTCCTTGTAATTAGACTAACATCTGGTTAAGGAAGCATTCTGATGCTAAAACTGGTTTTCCCATTAATAGATACTTGCCATGTAGGGCTGGTGCACATTGAAACAGGCCTGTTTAATAGTCTTTAATAATTGGTTGCTTTGTGGTTGTGTTTTTTAGTTTGTAAGGAAACGAGTCATTTGCAAGTTTTTTTCCAAACACATGTAAAGAATGAAAAGGCAATTTAAAAAGAAAAACAGCCCTAGGTTTACAGCAAGCTTTTATCTTAATATAGTGATTTGCATAAATAAATTTCCAAGTGTGTTAATGAGGAAATATGCAGCTCAATCTTTTGAGTTGTTGAAACTCAGGGTTTTAGCTGAATTTTGATGAGCTCCAGTGTACTGGAATCCAATTCGGTGCTTTTCTCCTGGATCACACTTTAGTTAGTAAATTGATTAACTTCCTCTATAGGTATGTGTTTAGAATTGGTTTATATCCATATTTAACTTTTAAAGGAAAATACTGTCAAGAAAAAAAAAAAAAAGAACAAAACACAGTGAAAACACCTGAGTTCTGTTGCTGGAGGGCTTTCCCTTTCACTGATTTCTACAATTCATATGCTTGCTTACACTATTTCTTTTTTTCTGCTTAATTTTGTGTTCATATTAACTCATTCAGGTTCCTCTGTAAGTAAAAAAGTCCAGAATCTGTTTTTTTTTTTTTTTTTGCCTGTGGCTGCTGCTTGTGTGTTAATCTCTGGGTTTTCAACTTCTTCCTTTTTTTGGTTTCTTAGCTTAAAATTGGAAGCACGAGCTGCCTTGTCTTACAACATGTATCTGTGTATGTCTTCCAGTATTTTTGTATTATGCCCCTTGAGGCTAAATTTGATTTAAATTGTCTCTGGTGCTAAAGCCTCATGCTGTGACCTGCTGCCCTGTCAGTCGTGCCAGCAACTGCTCATTTCTAGGCTCACACTGAGAACTGGATCAGGGAATTTATCTGTGGCATTTTGGGGGTTTTGTTTGGTTTTGTTCTGAGCCCAAATCAATCAAAAATCACAAAACTCACCCAACCAAAGCACAAACCCCCTCTAACCATGGATCCTGATCTGGATCCCACAAATGTTGCTGGTGGAGCAGTGAGTGGTGTTGGGGCAGAGTGTAATGCCACAAAAGACAATTTACACTTAAACCCCCTGCGACTCCAGGGCTGCTAATTCAAATAACAATGGAAAGTTAATGCTGAGATGTCTTGTTTAATTTCAGCAATTTCCTTTGTGACTATCCAGCTGCTTTGGGGTTTCACAAAGAGGTTTGGGGTGTCCTTTGAGCAGAGTCCCTCTTCCCCAGGCAGATGCTTTGTTTCTGCCGCTGGGACAGCATGAATAAGTAAAAGCTGCCTGAGAGCTTGCAGGGATCTGAAATTGTTTTGTAGAATACATCTAAGTGGAGCACTAGGAGTGAAAATGGGAGTATTTACAGTAAGTATTTGCAAGACAGACCTGATGACATCCTGGTCTGTATGAGTGACTCCCCTTCCAGTTGCCTGTGTAAGTACTTTGTGGTTTTAATTATTACATCAGCAAATACACTGACTGCTTATGACCAGGAGAAGATGGAAAAAGAGATACAATTATTGGTTTTTACTCAGACTTCAAAAGGTGAGGAGCTTCTGCAGAAGGTTGTTTAGATCATAAATCATCTGGAAGGAGGACAGAATGGATGCCAGGTCAGCACAGCTTTTAGAGGTGAGGAAACTCCTTCAGTAATTTGTGTTTGATTTCTGAGAGTGTATGTGTGTGCTCATGGCTAAGATTTCATGCCATTTTTTATGATGTAATTACTGTAATCAGACATCTATAATATTACATCTTATGTGAATATTTTCCCTTGATGAGTGTTTTTGGGAAAGGGAAGTTTTAGAGGTAATTCCTAGGCTTTTTTACATTTGCTTGCTTTGAAATATAAAATGTCATGTCTTGGCCTGATAGTGCAACTAAGATTTCTGTCACATAGTGGGATTTGCTTAAAAAGCTCAGTTTTGAACAAGGAGAGGGCAAGAGTCACCACCAGGAGAAAATACACGTAGCTTGCAGCATTGAAACATCTCTACAGTTTCTCTGTTCAGTTTTATTTTGAATACTTACGTGACTCCCAGATAAGTCTTCTATTTTTACTGTGACTGCTGGCTCTGCAGAGATTTGTGAACTCTTCTGCCTTAACTGCTGAATTCCTGCCTGTGCACCAGCCAGGTGCTACATTTCTGGCTTCCAGCTTCTTTTGCTTTTTCTGTTCCTGTTCAGTCCACAAACATGGGAAAAAAATGCCCCACCCTGCTGACTCATTGAGGCCAGAGCAGTCCCTATATTCCCGAAATAGGATTACTATCTGAGGCACTTTGAGCAACTCAGCAGAGCTGGGTCTGCTTCTCTTCTGTGGAACCTTTTAAAATAGCTGATTTCTTGTTCTTGGCTGTGTGCTCTGCCTCAGCCCCAAGGTGATTTCCTTAGCCCGTATTCACTTAAAGGGCTTTTGCAACAAATGCAACTGTTGTAGAAATCAACTCGTATGCAGAATAATCCTTTTAACAGGTTTATTCTGATACTCTGCCGGGTATTTAAGTGGATTTGACTGCATCGTTTAATATGTCCTTGAAGATGGCTCCAAATGAAACCTGTCAGAGTGTGTCCTATCTCTGTGTGCATACCAAGAGTGCCTGGGAGATGTCAGCCAGTGCCCCAGGCAGTGGGGAGGAGCTGCTGTTTGTAGGGGAAAACTGGGAGTACAAACCATTGCTGGTGTTTAACACTGTGCTGCCTCCAGCTCAGTCTCTCAGCACTCAGAAAGTCTCTTTGCTCTGCCAGGACTCAGCACACAAGGACAAACTCATGTTTTTTTTGCCTGTTCTCCCTGCACAGCCTGCAGGTGTCCAGTGGCTCACCCCAGGGGCAGCTGTGCTACTGAATGTATCCCTTCAGCTCGGTTTGCTTTGGGATCAAACAACTGCAAAGATCAATTATTAATTCTTGGTTTTAAAAATACACAAAGTGACACACTTTTTCTCTTTGATTGAAGTAAACTGCAGTCTACTTTCTGTCAGCAGTGCTGTGCCACCCTGTTGAAATGCCTCAAGTTTTGAGTTTCTGCAAACAAGTACATCCTGGAAAGGGCCGTATTTGGCAGTGAAATAGTCAGCAAGATGCCTGGAAAAGAACATTACAACCTTGAGCACAGCCCTTTGGAATGTAGCAGGTTCCTGATAAGGCAAAAATTGGGTGGGTGAATGTTTTTCAGAGAAGCAGGCCTGGAGAAAGGAATAGCGCTGAAGATATTGGGAGTCCCATGCTTATAAAGTGCTGGGTTTTGTTTTATGTATATTGAAATATAGTTTTAATAATATGAAAGTCTGTGTGAAATTTGTGATTAGGGTCAGTTATTTACTTTTCAAAGGATAACTTGTCATTTTATCTTACAATGTAGTGTATTGGAGGTTGGCTTAAATTGCACAAAAGGATCCTATATTTGACATGGAAATGGAGAGGAGAAAACTCAGTCCAGTATTTTCTGCACAGAAGAGGAAAAATACACTTAAAGTTAAAACTGGAGTTTCTTTCCATTTCTTCTCTTGCACTGCTGTAATGAAATGGACTTGCTTGTTCTTGGGATGTGCAGGTCTGTCAGAAATGTGGGTACTTTCCCTGTCCATCAAGGGAAACTGAGGGTTTTTTGTCCAAGATCATCTACAGATGATAGGTCTGAGATCTTGACCCTCAACTTTAGTTTTTACTTCTAGAACTTGCTACATGCATCTCATCCATGATGAGAGGTGGTAACATCAAGGCTAAATTAGCTTTGTCCCCTCTCATCTCTGCCTGTGATGGTTAGATCAGCATGGTTTCACCTTTTTTTTCACTGTTTCTGGTAGAGCACTGCTGTGGATAGGGCCTAAAGGGCCTGAGTTAGTTAGCTGTACTCCCTTTTTGTTGGCTTATGCTGCAGTATTTGGATGATAAAGAATCATACTGGTGACCACATCTTCTTTTATGTAACCAACCAAACAGCTATTTTTTAATTCCTAATGCATGTAAATGAACTGGAGGTATAAAGCAGTTTGTGTCTCATTTCCAGGCTCCTTACTGGGAAGCTCTTCCATCTTTGTTTTTGTTCTCCCAACATTTCTATGGCTCTTGGCATGGTAGAATCCAGGAGTTTGATTTTTGTTCACTTACTACAGTGCAAGAGACACTCGTTTTGACCATAACTGGTGTTAATTGAATGGCACTTTGCAATACAAATTTTTGTGGCAAGAGAACATTTCAGAGAAGCTTGGTCTATTCTCCCACTGAGTTTGCTTAAGAAATCAACCAAGCCTTTAGCTGGCAACAATAAAGGAGACAGGAATTGAAAAAATTCCATTTTTCCTGTGCTACAGGATTGACTGCTGGACTAACCGGCTTTTCTTATTTGCAGTTCTCCAAAGGCAGATCTGTATGTTGGGGGGTTTTTGGGTTGGTGTTTGGTTTGGGTTTTTGTTTGTGTTTTAACTGCTTAAAAGGTACATTTCAGTAAAGGTAATTTGTGTTTCAAAATTATTTACTAAGCAGTAAGTTCGTGCCAGAACAGTACTCCCCTAAATTTTAAAGCCTTCCAGGTAGCTCTCATTAACATTCTCTTGCAAGATCAATGAGAGAAGCTGGTGTACTCAGCCAAGAATGCAACTGTCTTGTGATTTGTGCTATATTACCAAGCCTAGAAACTTTCAGTATTTTCCTTGCAGCAGCTTTGCCCAGGTTTTCCCTGTGTGATTGCTTATTTCTAAACTTTGTACATGTTATTTTTTCCAAAATTCCTTTATTGCATGCTCTGCTTGTTCTACCTCTTAAGGAGAACTTTAAAATCTGAAGTCGCTGATGCTCTGAATCAGCAGCTACCTAAACCAGTTTGGAGGTGAGTCTGTTTACAGTAGTATCAAGAAATAAGATGGCTCTGTTCAAAGGAAAGAGAAATCCCCAGCCCTCAGGGAATGTTGAGAGGAGCAGTTCCTGCACAGCTCTCTGGGCTCTGCTGAGCACAGCCCTGCTGAGCCAAGGCTCCTGCCTGTGTTCATTCCCCAGCAAGGCCTTTCATCAGCAGTGACACACTTTGCTAGAGAGGAATACACCCTTTTTTAGCTGGTGTTGGGAGGATATCTGCCTTTCCTATTGCAATGGAAGGGACAGCTGCCTTTATTCACTGGGAAATTGCTTTTGTCTCCAGTGTTATTGTCCCTTCTGCCCAGCTTGGTGGTCTGAGCTGTCAGATACTGAGCTTAGGATCTCCTGATGCTTTGCTGTGATTTTAGTTGGTTTTTTCTTCACTGCTGAAATATGTTTGTTTTTGCAGTCTCATAAAATGAAGGTTTCTTCTGCCTGGGAGCAGAAATGTATCTTCTCCAGAAGTGGTTGTGGCCATCTCAGTTCCTGATTTCTCTCAGACATTTTTTGGTTGTGTTGTTTTTCTCCCATCTCAGTGGCCTTTACTATTCTGGTATCCCTGGTGTCTGTGTGCCATGCATGATTCAGTTGCATGTGTAATTAGTTTCCTGTTTGGTGTTGATTTGTCTATCCTGAGCCTAGCTAAACCTTCATTGCTCTCTGATACCTGTGTAAGGACTCTTTCTGTGTATGATTTGCTGCTCCACACATCTGTACCCATTACACTAGCTTAGCCATATCCTGAGCTGTCTTAAAACCAGCTTTAATTTCAGAGTCTTTGTGTTCCTGTCTCAACACTTTGCTTTTTATCTTTCATTTCCCTCCATCCCTTGGCCCTCATCTGTTTCTACTGCAAGGCACTGTCACCTTTGGGGCAGCCCTGCACTGTGACTGGGAGAGGGGAGGGTGGGAAGGGAAGGTTGCAGTTACAGCAGCAGCCTTGAGGAACCCCAGACTCATGTGAATAGGAGCCTGTGAACTCTTGGAGGGGGCTAATGGACTTGGCAGAGATGCTTCTGCTGAAACAGTTCCTCTTCATCCTTCACAGAAAGCAGGAGTGTTTGAGTATCAGGTGATGGATGGGAGTCAGGCTGTGGTAAAGAATGTATGAACAGAGAGCAAAGAGCTTTGAGATATCTGAAAAGGTGTTAAAACAGTAAAACTGCCCTTTATTACTCAAAGTCACTTGTTGTTCTGTTACCCTTAACCTTTGATAGCTTTGTATTTATTGTCCTCAGGGGTCACCATACTTCTACAAGTTGCAGAAGAGCTGAGCTGAGGATCAGTGGAGTTGTAGGAATACACTGCATCTGAATTACTCAGTACAGCCTTCATCCAGAGGGGCTGGGAGACTGCTGCCAGCACATTTGTAAGCACAGGCTTAAGGAAAGGGCAGCAGTTCTGTGGATTGCATCCTTCTAAATTGTTGCCAGAGCCTTTGGGGTTTTTGTTTTGTTTTTTTCTCTGACTACCATTTCCCTGAAAATCACACATGCAGTACTGAGGTGGTAGAGAGACAATGCCTGCAAATCACCAGCATAACAAGAAAGAGTAGCTGAGTTCTGTTGCTCTGCTTTTGTCTCTAAAAAATGCTGTGGCACCATTTTTACTCCAGCATACAGGGAGGGGTTTTCCAGAACAAGGTGTTCATGATTCAAAATGGACCAGCCAGAGGGAGGGTAAGGAGCAAACCAGGGTAAAGGGGTTGCTTATCTGATCCATCCTGAAATGTCTGATCTGTCACAGCTGTCAGAATCTGTGTATATGCTGCAGGATAAGCCATATTTATGTAACATCTTGGAGGGTGTGCAAGAGAGAGGTGAGGCTGAGAGGGCAAGAAGTGACATTTAATCCCTTGCTTGCTGAACCCTAAAGGTTTGCTTTGTGTTGGTCTGCTCCCCTGCACTTCCCTCCTACTTTAATGGTAGTGTTGAATGACAAATGGAGGCAAAGCAGTGAAAACAGGAAACATAATCCCTTAAAAATAACTGGTGGGAAAGGAGGAAAGGAACTGTAAATAAAGGAACCCCTGCTTTCATGGGGCAGCTCCACAGGACAGTTGCTCATCAACATGAAGGAGCTGATATTCTCTGAGGTCACCAGAGAGTCTTTCTGAACACCTGGAAGGGTGAGGAAGACCTAAAAGCAGGGGAGCTGTGGTCTGCTCTGTGCTATTTTTGTTGTTTGTTTTGGTTTGGCTTCTTTTTTAAAAGAAGGTTTAGAGCCACTTGTCCTGACTACAGTGTGAGGTTTGGCTGGGATGTGATTTATATTCCCACACTGCTGGAGGCTGCAGAGGCCCTCAGTTTTCTGTGGCTGTGAGAGGCCAGCCTGGCTTCTGTATTGTCATTTAGTCATTGAGAGCAGCAGGGGTGGAGGAGAGGTGGCTGCAGCACTTGGATCTGCATGGGAATGGAGACATTCAGAGCAGTGAGGAGCTGCTCAGCTGGACCTGTGCTGCCTCACACTGGTTTTCTCACCTGGCTGTCTCTGGACCCTGGTTCTTGTTTCTGCTGTGTAAGAAGGGCTGGGAGTGTCACAGCTTTATGGCACACCCAGCAGAGTCACTGAGGGGTGACAGAATGAGTTATGGTGGGCACAACAAAAATCTCCATCGGTGGAGCATTTTAGGAGGCATCACATTAGTGCTTGGCAAGGTTGAAAGCACAAGATTTCCACAAACCTTGATCAAAGATGCCAGATGGAGACATCCTGCCAGTTCTGGTGGTTTATCTTGCAGGTGTTTTGATGCCATAGTTTTGGGTGGGTGTGGGATGGAGTGCCTTCAGTGGGAAGTTCTTGAGGTTGAATGAAAGTGAAGAAAGCAGAAAGGGGAATCTCTAGACCATTCTCACACCCTCTGTGAACAGCAGGTGCTGAGTAGGTTGTGGAGAAGCTGCTTAACCTGAACTGGTAACCAAGGTTCTGCTAGAGCCCAGCACAGCCTTCCCAGCTCCTGTCTCCTGATCACCTTCCTGGGGGTGGTAAAAGGCACTTGGCAATTTCAATTTGTCTCCTGACTGTGCTGGTTCCTGTTGTACAGGAAAGCCTGAAGGGAGCAGGATCCCTTTGGTACAGCTCAGGACACTGAAAGCAGGTGGGGCTGTTGAGGGGGATGTGCTTTACCTCGTTGCACCTCTAGCATCTTTTTGGGGAAGATGAAGATGAAGATTTTCTTTGTAAATTATTTTTAATGTCTCTTACTGCAAAGAGAGACCAAACCCATGGCAGAACTGCCTGTGGATGTGTCTGAAAGAAAATGTGGCAACTCCTTCATTAGGAACAGCCATGGCACTGCCAAGCTTTGCCTGTGTTCACATGTTCTAGTGAACTTTGGGTTGGATACCTGTCCTGAAGCAAGCCAGGCACAGCTTTCCTTTCTTATTCCCTAAATCTGTAAGGATGAGGGAGCTTGAGCAGCTCTGTAATACCTCATCTGAAATAGCTAGAGGAAGAAAATAATTGACATGGATCAGTACTTTGAGCCCTTTTTTCCCAAGTGAGCCCAAGTTAATGGAAAAATAGTTCCAAATCTGTGCCCAGGAACTGCTGGGTGAAAACTGGTGGCCACAGTTGCATGGGATGTGGCAGCAGCTTGGATCCTGCAGAGTCTGGGCTCAATAAAGGGATGCAAGAAAAGTAGGGGAAAAAGTTGGATGACTCACCTGTTTATTTCTTGTTTTCTTGGGACTTCTGTTAGTGGGATGTGGATCTATAGGAGTGTTAATTTAACTGTAATTAAGTCAGTGTTAGAGAAATTTGCCTGTGCATATTTTCACATAGTTTCAGCCACTACTTGTATGTTTGTATATTTTTAAAAAGTTTGAGAAATACTGTTTGTGTGGCTCTGGCATTCTGGCCTCTCTGCAGCTATGCTTCCATTCTGGAATTCCTCAGAGCACTGCTGCTTATACATTTGCCTCAGCTAACCCCTGTTAATCCAAGAATTTAGTGCTCAAACTTCTGCTGCCTGGCCTGCCCCTTAAGTTTGCAAGAGTACATGCAGAAAACAGCTGGTGGACCAGCTGTGACTGCATTAAAAACCAGAAGGTGCTGTCAAAGCTGAGCTGATGTTCATTACCTGAGCTGTGCTGGGAGTGAAACTCCCTGCTTAGCTTGAAAATTGCAGGCTAGGCCTGAGAGGAATGGGATAGGTGTCTGTATTTGAGTATCACTGCTTACCTGAGTTTAAAGTAGCAATTCTTCAGCTGAAGGAACACTGAGGAGCAGGGGAAGGCACAGAAGAATTTTAAAAAGGGAACACACATTTCATGTGTTCCCTCTGACTATGGTAAATGTTACCAGGCATGTTTCATTGGTTCCCCCATTGTCCCTCCTATGGTTACTCTGCCAGTTTTGCTTTTTATCTTATGTTTTATGGCCTGAACTTGGAGGATTTGGCCCCAGGGAAAGCTGCAGCTTTTCCTGCTGCTTAGAGTCCCTTTCTGTGGCCACCACCCTCCAAACTCACTGCACTGGGCTCCAGCTGGGTTCTGCTGAGAGCTGCCACCTGTTTGGCTGCTGCTTCTCCTCTGTGGCTTTGTCACTTGCCACTTGTCGTGACCCAGCTGTTGCCTGTGGAATGGGAGCTGTCACACACCCTGGGGTGGCATCTGCTGCTGGCTGTGGGGCAGGGCTGAGCCCTGCAGCTCCTGCCAGTGCTCGTGGCCACTTGGGCTTGTTCTAGTCCTTTGTCACCAGCACCTTCCTGAAGCCTGGCTGATGGAAGCTCTGTGTGACTCAGGTGCTTTGGCAGGCAGGCTTCTCTCCACTCCCTTTCCCAGAAAGGCTGCAGGCTGCTGAGATTGTACCGTGCTTCACATTTTCTTTTTTAAATTCTCCAGCCTGAGGTGGACTTGGAATTTCCCCAGCATTAGACATTAGCCCTCAGCATAAATAACATCAATTTGGAAGGAAGGAGAGGATGCCAATACATGGCCACACACAATCTGTGTGCTTGCTCAGTTGCCCCGTTTTCCTGAGTCCTTTTTTGTCCTTTGCTGATGCCCTCCCCTGGGTGTGCTGGGGAGAGCCCCCCTCTCCCAGCCCCCTTTCCCAGCCCCCTGGCTCTCGGTGCAGCTGCCAGGGAGGGAGGCACAGACACTGCCTGCTGTGCCTTGGGGACAGCTGATGGCTCAGCCGGGCTTGGGGACTTGTGCTGTGTGCAGGTGCTGGGCGGGGGTGAACACTGCCGTGTTTCCCTGGGACTGGTGGGAATTTGGGAATTTTTATCTGCTGCAGTGGGGAGTGACACAAAGGGATCCTCCACAAACACCCTTTGAGGGACCTTCAACCTTTTCCTGCCCAGGGTGGTGAGATGGGATTTCCTCTGCCTGCCACAGCTCAGTTTGCTAAAGAGCTGGAGATTTCTTCTGGAGCACGAGTGCCTTTGTCAAGGTGCACGTCTGGAACTGGGGTTATTTCTTTCTTAAGGGGAGGAATTTGGAGACAAAATTTGCATTTTGAAAGTTCTGTGCGTTTTCTCAGTGGTACCCTCTCACTTTTAAATATTCATCACCTTCAGAGAAATTAGTGAGGGTAATTCCAAGCCTTTCCTGAGAAACCTACCCTAGAAATCCACGTATTTGTGCAGCTCTGAGTAACAGCCATTTGGAATCTGCTGTAAATTAAAGTGTACAGGCAGATTTTGTCCTTCCATATATTTCCTATAGGGAAGGTGGAGAATAGTAAGAAGTGGAGAGGAATATGGAAGACAGTACTATTTTTGATTGTGATAGGGACACAAAGAACTCCATTGTGTAAAGGCTGGGATGAAGGAGTATTGCTCTTTGATAAGAGCCTTTTTCTCTGTAGTCTTTGTGTTAAGGCACTGCTGAGACCGTGCCATCTCCAGGTACAAAGGAGTGACTTAAGGACAGTGGAAAGTGTGACAGAGAATTTCTGCTTGTCTTTTAAATGGAAAACTGTCACCTTATTACATGAAAATAGTTGGATTCAAAAAGCTTGAGAAAATTACTGCTTGGATGAACAGTCATTAAAAGCTGTGAGGATGAAACAAAACTGAAATTGTCTTTTCTTGTGTTTGTTTTCACTGATAAACTTCATGCATCTTATGGCAAGAAATTAATGCTCAACAGGAACGGAATATTTGGCTCTCCTGAGGTGTAGTCAGTTCTGTAACTTCTGCACTGCTGAAGCCAATGGCACTCAAAATGACACTTTGTATCTGTTGCCACAGTTTCTGGGTTTAATTTAGCCTTTTTTCCATCTCCCCGGCAAAACAGGAGCTGGTTCTTGCATTGGCTTGTTTCTTTTTTTCAGCTTAGTGGGAACCACACCCAGAGTTCAAGTCCCAGCACACTTTACATTCCTAATTCTTTAACTGCTGAAATTCTGGTCAGAAAGTGCCAATAAATTTCTTTGAGGGAGTATTTTTTTCTGCATGAGTCTGAAGTATCTGGGAGTGTACTGTAACCTGAAAAATCGAAATGTGTCACCTACACCTGTGAAACCTGATAAAGAAGGTTCCTCAAAGCTCTGCCTGGCACATTTGAAGCACTGTCTGTGTGAAACTGTGATTTAGGAAATCCTTGTAGTACCAGCTCTGAAATCCTGTTCATTTTCTCATGTTGATTTGTCCATGTGAACATATCAGAGACACTTGTTCAGAAGAGGTTGTCTACAGAGTATGACATCATAGACTGAGGTCTGATTCCAGGATGTCTTAATGCTGAATTGTTACAACTGAATATGTATCTTCCCTTTGACTGACTCTTAATTAGGGATACATGTCCTTGGGAGAGTGTGTCCTCTTTAGCTGCAAAGCTAGACTTAAGAATGAAAATTATGGTTTAGCTGAATGGAAAATCTGTATCTTTTGGTTTACTTTTTTGTATCATTCCTCTGCGGGTCTTAGTCAAGGTCAGATTTTATACTAAGGCTGAAAACCGGTTTGAGACAAGGGTAATTTATTAAATTAATTGTAGTGAGGCTTTCAAAGCCCTGATTTATCTCTGAGCAGGAGGCCAGCTCCTTGTGCTGGTACAGCAGTGGTGTTCCCACAGTGCTGTCCAGCTGGACTGGCAGGCTGTGCCCACTCCTGCCAAGGGATGCTCCCTCCAGCCTCCCTCCTCTCTGGGCATGCAGTTCTGCTGTGATCAGAACTGATCTGCAGAAACACCTACAGCATTTCTTAATTCCACATGTCAGAGGAGCAGCATGTAAAGCCTGTGATGTTGCCTCTTTTTTCCTGTAGTGATGTGGAATTTGTGGCCTGGCATCAGGCAGTTCTTCCTTGGATCTGGCATCCATTCTTTTTGCTCTGTGCTGCCTCTGGGGTAGCTGTTTCAAGAATCATCTCTTGGCTACATTTCTGCTCTGTTGGTGCTGACTTAACCAGACTCAGGGCTTGTTTATTGTCCCTTTCTTTGATGTCCTTGCTGTCACTGAAGGTGATACAGAGGGAAAGAGGTTTTTATCACTGCAGTAATCCTCAGACAGCTGGTTCTGCTAGTGGTGAAAATCTACTTCATACTCTCCAGGAGGCTAATGTCTTCAGAATTTGTTGAATAACTGTGTTATGACTGCAGGCATAATGAGCTATAATTGCAGATAAATGCATGTACAGGTTGGTGACTGACACCATTTTTGTGCATGCATAATGTCCTTATCTGTGTTCTTTTGGTAGCTGTTGCAGTCTGGTCTCACTTGCTCTGCTGTGGCAAAGCTGAGAGGTTTCTTCCCTAGGAAATCTGGTTTTACAAAGTTCTGACAGCAAGACAGACAGACTCCTTCACGTGTGCTATCAAAGATGTGCTTCTCATGGTATGGTTTGCTGTGCATATACCATCAAATGTTTTAAAGGTCCTGTGGAGAGTGTTAATGGTTTTTGTGGGGTTTTTTGGTATTGCTATGTGCAGAATATTTTATGGTTCAAGAGTGAGGCCTTTGCTCTTCACATTTTGTGGCACATAAAGCGTGAACTCATTTGAAACTCTTGTGTCAGAAAATACACACTTTTATTCACTGACATGCCAGGTTCTGACATCCAGTATTGTTTGTATGCATAATGTAAATTTGTTTGTTTAGTCAGCATGAGAGCTCTGCCCCTGGAAGGCTTTGGCACTGCTTAACTGTTTCCTGCTTGCTAAATGTAAAAGCCTGGAGTGGTTTGGTCACCTGGAGCATCACAGGTACCCAGGAAAGGTGAGAGTTCTCCTTTCTCAGGGCAGAGGCTGATGCAGAGCTTCTCTTCCAGAGTCAGTGTAGGGAGGCAGTGTAAGCTCTGTGCAGGCCCTAATTTCCCTAAATGTTTAATTGCAGGGTGTGTGTTGCCCATGGCTCTGTGTGTGTGTGTCTGTGCTGTCTGTGTGTGCTGCTCCTGCAGCCTGAGCTCCCTGTGTGCCCTGGCACAGCTCAGCCCTGTTCAATGCCCCAGTCACTGCCCCAGGGTTACTCCTCCTCCTCACTGAGGGGCACCTTCCTGTTTGTTTTAATTATGGCTGTTTCTTCTTTCTACTTTAAACAAAATGCTGTATCTTTTTCTTTCTAAATTGACAGCTAGTCTTGTAGTACACTGTTAGGATTAAATACATTGATTAAACCAAATATTTGGATTTTCTTATCTAAGTGGGTTTGTTTTTTTTTTTTACATAAACATTTTAAAGAATTGCAGTAGGTCAAAGGATCTTCAGATCTTAGCTGTGCCTGCTTGTACATACTGAGAGCATCTTGTGTTTCTGGAGGAATGGTTTTGTTGTTCTAATTTCTAATTTTCTAATTCTAATTATTCTGAAATTATTTTCTTGTCTCAAGTAATATGTGCTTCAAAGCACTGGAATACTTTACTTTCTAGTGTTTCTTCTGACAGAATGTTCTGAGATATAGTCCCACTAGCTTCAGTGAAAAAAAACTTTCTTAAATGAATTATTAGAATATTTTTCTGGTAACAGTTTTTTCATATTTCTTGGTCCTGGCCCACAGGTATCTCAGGCTTTTCAGTGTGGGTAAAACCAGTCTCTGAAGGAGAGAGCAGACATGTACATTTTTAAGCCTGCAGTAGTAAATATTTCAGTGCTTTATGTGTAGGAATCACCTCAGGATTTCAGTTTATACTGTCTCTGAAGTGTAGACTGTCTGCTGGAGATCAGGGCTGACAGAATCCACACAGGATTTGAGTTAACAGAAGAAACCAGCTTGGAAGTGGAAGCATAGAGAAAATCTGCTTCAAGTGCTGGGCAGCATTTTGATGAACAGAGCACATTATTCAAGTGCAGAAACATTGTCTCAGCTGTTTGACTAAGAGTTTCCAAATGTTTGATAGTACAGACTTGTTTTCTTGCATCTCATTTCTGTGACCTTATTTCATGTTCAGTCTAAAGATGGAACTCAGATTTGTAATGGCAATTGCCATGCTGAGAGCTGTCTTTAGGAATGTGGCAACAACTAAAAAACATTGGAGAGTGCAGCACATGAGCAGAAATGAGAAGCACAGTTGTTGGAATGGGTTTAGGAATTCACTTAATCTGCTTCTGTATTTCTCCAAATGCTGTCTGCCTTTTGTTCCAGGGGACAAACATTATCTGTAAGGATGGGCAGGGTCACAGCAGTATTAAAAGTGCATCTGTTCTGTTATAGCTGGAGGTGGTAAGAAATCCAGGCTTTACAGGGCTGTGATGTTTGGAGTGCATTTTCTTTGCCTGTGGGCAGCAGCACAGTTCAGGGGGACCAAGTAAGTTCTCCCACACCCTTCTTAGATCATACTATTGTATTTTGGGACAAAATAAAAGGCAGGACTTGGGCACTTCCTGGCATTTGTTAGAGTACTAGAAGTGCAGTGTATTTTAAATGCCCCCCAGCCTTCTTTTTTTGCTCAGTCACCTCTCTGATACTCTTTAAGGGCTGCTGCTACCTGTGCCTCCCTGTAAAGGATGAGGTGGCAAAGCTTCCTCATCTGTTTGTCTGTGGTCTTCAAATTCCTTTGTGTTAATGGGAGTTCATGTGGCTAAAGGCTGGTTTGAAAAGCTTTGCCAGGAAGTGTTGCTCTCCAAAGAAAGATTATGCACATCAGCTATTCACCCTCAGTTTTCCTAGGGAGAACTAATTTTCTTTCCTGCAGAATTAAAGATTTGGTTACTTCCTGAGCCTAAAATAATGTGCCCTGCTGCTTAAACCTTGTTAGCAAAGCTTAGACTTGCTGAAGAAGCATTTGCTGCTTCTACTCCTCAACCTGTCAGGTTTTCAGATTATCCTTGCTTGTGTCCTGCTCGTGGAGCCAGGTGGAAAATAATAAAGCCCCTCTGCTTATCAGCAGTGACTGAAAGGGAGAGCTTATCTCAACTCCCCATGTGTCCTGGAGGAAACCAGGCTGAAGCAATGAATCCCCACTCCTAACAACAGGAAAACCCAGAATTTGACTTAAAGGGGGTGATTGATGGCAGAAGACAAACAAACAAGACACCAAGTGATTTGGGTTGGTGTCAAGTGGCTGCAGCTCCATTTGTGGCCTGCTCAGGTGTGGCAGTGCCCAGCTGCCTGCCCAGTGCCACTCCAGAGCTCCTTGGGCTGCTCCTGCAGCCTGGTTATGTGTGCTGGAGGTCACAGCAGTGTCCCACAGATCCATTTTTATTTGTTTTGTGAAGTTCCATCCTGGAGAAGCATGTACAGCAGGTTTGAGCTCAAGGAAGAGCAGAGGGGTGGTGCAGGATGTGTGCAGGAGCTGGCTCAGGCTTTGTTCACCTTCCCCACACGTCAGTGCCAGCAGATGTGATGTTGTATTCCAGGGCAGGATTTCAGGAGAGCTGCATTGTGTGGGAGGCCTTACACTGTGACCTTCCTACCTGTAAGCTCTCAAAATAATAATGCAGAAGTGTTCAAGGGGATGTCAATGACTGTGTAAGCTTGTCTGAGGACCAGCTGCTGGGACTGGCATCCATCAGGGAGCTGCAGAGGGGTAAAAACTGTAAACACAATGAATTGGAGACTGAGGCAGATTTTTCTTCGTGCCCTTGCAGCAGCTTTGACTAAAGACTTGGTAGTAGAAAAGGTAAAAGAGGAATAAAGCACTGCATCCAGAAGAGCTTGACTGCAAAATACTGCCTTGGTGGGGATAATATGCAAGATTTTGGGGGTCCTGGATTTGTGTCATTCTGAAATTCTTCTGTTGTGCATGAAGTGTGTGTTGCTTGTTTCTATAGTAACTTAAAGCTGTCTACTTCTCCTTAACTCAAAAAGCTGTTCCTGAGTGATGCTTTGGAATTTCTCTTCTTTGCAATTAAATAATTTGGCCCTTAACTGTACAGGTTATCCTAATTCACTTACCAAACCCTCCCTGCTATGAAAAGTGCAAGTGAGAAGCCTAAGAAAAGTTACACCTGTAGGAAGTGACTCTTTTCCAAAAAATTGCAAATATGTTTTTTTCTAGCTTTACTTTACAGTTCTGAGTATAGTAGGATATTATCTCAGTTTAAAATTGGAGAAAGTCAAGGCATTGCTGGATGCTAATCTGGATCTTCCTGGAGTTGAACTGTTCACCTGCAGGACAAAAGACCCTGATCTCAGCTGTTATCTTTCTGTAACATGTCCTGAAAGTAATGAATGAAATAGTAAATTCAGCAAATCTATATATGTTAAAAAACAATGGAAGAACCTGGATAGTTGTTTAAAAAGCCACATTTCTAAAATATCCTGGCTTTTCCCTGTTCCATGAAAGGAGTTGCTGTCCCAGATGGTTGGAGCTGGAGGGGTTTGGTACACAGCAGGATTTTGTGCCATGTATTGTCTCAGTGAGCATGGTGCTGTGCTGTCAAACCTTGCAGAAGGGTTTCCTAGACACTTTCCCAGTGATTGCTGAGAATCACTGACTCCTTTTTTTTTTCAGTCAGGCTTTGTGCATCCACAAGATCCAGAGAAGTCCAAGTTCATGGTGCCACTCTCATGAAAAATGAACTGCCCAGGTGATACTGGAAGCAGGGATATTTTTTGGCAGTTTCCAGAGCAGTCTGGTTGCACTCAGAGAGCTGTGATGTTATAAGTAATTGAATTTAAGTTACTGGAATACTTCTAATTTCCAGCAGTCCTGGGGGTGTGGAAAATGCTTTCTGCCTTGGATCTGCTGCATGCCAGGGCTTCTTTTCTCCAGCTGTCATTCTCAGAGAATCCACCTTCTCTTTGCCATCCGGTCTTTTTGGATTGGATTCTCTGTTTGTCACCAGCTCTTGCAGCCTTCTGTGTCTCCTTAGCTGAGACTCTTGTTCCCAGCCTTGCAGACAGAAGTGTGCCTAAATTAGGCTCTAGTCCTCCTGATTTGCAGCTCTAGCTCAGCATAAAGCTATTTCCCTGTAAATTAATTTTATCCTTTTTGATGTAATTCTGGTGTTATCAGGATCATTTATTAGCCACTGCCAGGAGAGGCATTAACTTGCATGGATGTATAATCTATTACAAAGGTGACATTGAATGTGTTCCCAGGTAAGGGAGAAAAGGTTTCAATTCCTTTAATGGGGTAAAAATCTCTGTGGCCAGGAATGCCTGACTCTTAAATGGGATACTGAGAGAACATTCAGAAATGGCTGGGATTTATTTGCTTGTGTTGAAGAAAGTTGTTTGATATGTTTCTATTTGAAGCAACTGTTTTTGAACTTCTATTTCAAACTTTTTCTTCACTCTTTTCTTCCATTTCTTCTGGACAGTTCTGCAGGATGTCTGTGCTCCATTTCTTGCAAGGAATGGATGGCATCCCCAGAAATGCCATTTCTTCTCCATGTGTGAGCTCTTTTCCTCCTTGCTCTGCAGGACCACACTCACAGGCTCTGCTGTTTAAAGAATGGAAGAGGTTTTGGCATTGGTTGCCTTTGGTATAAAACTCCTTGTACCTGGCATGAGAACAGAGGGAAGGACTAGCACTGGGAACAGGGAAATGGGTTTGACTGGACCTGTTGTTACCATTTAGAGAAACTAAGCAGAAGGGGCCTGTCCAAGGTGGTTTCCTCCTTCCCTTTTATCAAACTCAATAACCATGGACAGTGAGAGATTTAAATTACCCAGAAAATAGATAGGGAGTAACTCCTGACATCAAAGCTTCTATTCATGTCTTCTTTTCCTCCTTGCTTCACTTAAATAATATGTATTTTATACACAGCTTTTGGGCCTATTAATTGAGCTGGTTTTGGGAGGTTCAAAATGGGAATGTGGTGTTTTGAGGCTGGGAACTAAACCACAGGGCTGAATTCACTGAGGAGTGCCTGGAGTTTTATGGCCTTGGCTCCCTTTGCTTGCCTCCCTCCAGATGTGGAGGGCTGTGTGCATGAGCCACACTGGCATTCTTAGCATTTCTGTAATGTATGGACAGCACTCAGCAGGAAAAGCAGATTATTACAGAATTTGAAGGAGGTGGGATCTTCACTGAAAGTCTCCTCTTCCAAGTTTCTGACTAAGCTGCATGGGGCAACCTGCTGTGCTGGAGGCCAGGGTTTGTGGCCTCTGTGCAGCAACAGGGTGTGACATTCCTCCCAGCATTTTGGTAAAACAAAGCTAGAGAAAGAGGAATATTCATATCCAAAAACTTTTCCAGCCTGTTCCAACCTTGTGGGCTAAGCAAGAGGAGTTCCAGCTTTTTGGAAGGCAAGAAAAAGCTTTACATTCTGTTCAGAAAGAAGCAGTGAGGAGGAGAGGCAAAGTTGTCATCTCTAGAGGGCAGAATAGAGGGAAAATACTGTTACTGGGAGAGAGGGGTATTTTAATCCTGGGCTGTTGATATGCCTGAAAGGGGAGTTTTGGTTTGAATAAGAGGTTGTACATCCACAGGGAAGCTCATTCTGCAGCATGGTCATTCCAAGTTTTGGCTGAGGAGTGGATTTTAAAGCCTGTCTTTTGAAGGCACAAGCCTGCCCAAGGCCAGCTGGTGCCCATCTCCACATTCCCAGTTACAGGATGGAATTTCCTGAGCTTCCATGTGACAGTGGTACCTGCAACTTGTTTGTCACTCCTGGTGAAGGGCAGCTTTGGTCCCTCATGTCCTGGTGCTTGGGATGCCAAGACCCACCCGTGCCATGTGCCTGCCTGGAGGGTGGGAGCTACTCTGGGGTTCAGCCCCACCGGGTGCACTGCTGAGTTAATTCTGCCCTTTGAGGAGACCCTGCTGCTGCTGTGACTGCATTGCCCTCCAGCCCCAGTGAGCTGGGCTGCTGTAGCTGGGTTCCCTCCTGTCTGTGCCATCCCTCCTGCCAGGACAAGGGCCAGCCTCATTGAGGAGCCCCTCTGAGAGTAGCTGGTAGCCAGTAATCCCTTTAGGGAAGTCTGTGTGCTGTGAGAGCGTTGGGCTGCAGATCCCACTGTTACTGAATTTTACATTTCACCCTTGGCTTTGTGCCACGTCCCAGAGAGACCTTGGTTTGCAAGAAGCAGTTGCAGAAAAGGAATAGTGGCTACTCTTTGCTAGGGACCTGTCAGGCAGTGCTCATCCTTCCCTGGGAGGAGGGAGGCAGCCCTGGAAGGAGGGATCACATGTTGGGCTCAGATCCTCCTAACCCAGACTCAGCAATAGCAGGAATACTCTGTGGGACTCAGTTCAAAGAGTCCCTTGTGAGAGCACTTCAGGTCCTGGGACTCTCACTGCTCCTGTGACCCTTTGTACCTCTCTGAGGCACAGCAGTGTGTGCATGGCTTCAGGGTAACTTCAGTTTATCCCAGACTAAATCTCCAGGCTAGGGAAGAGGGACCTGGCAGCTGAAGGTCCTGCCATGACCAGCAGAGACCAGGGACAGTGACTAAGGAGCCAAGTCCCTTGGTGCAGGTGCTGTGGTGTCCAGGCCATGGCAGTGCCACCCTTTTTAAGGCTCAGCTGTGCTTTTTTGGATTTGCTCTTGTTCCCTTCCCATTTGTCAGCACTGGGTGCTGATGGTAGGTGCTGGAGAGCTGCCTTGTGACAGGGTTGATCCTTGTGGGTCCTGGTGCTCCTGCTGCAGAGGGACATAACCAAAGGCAGGAGACCCCTGAGGACTGGGTGCTCTGAGGTGTCCTGGCTGGGCACAGGGGTACTCTGGCTTTACCTGGGAAATCCTCACCTTGCTCACTGAGTTTGGCCTTCAGCTTCATGAAAACTGTGCTTAGATTAATACACGTACATCAGCAGTGCAGGTGATTATGAAGCTTTACTTTTTTTCTGAGCTGTTACACTCAGGAGTTACATGCAAATAGAGTGAGTTATGCTTGTTTTGTTTCTCTTCTTCTCATTCCCATCTGTTAAAAACAAACCCTTAAAGAAAAATGAAGCTGTTCCATCGTCTTTCATCTCTACCAGGCTGCTGTTAGAAGACAGCTTTGCCTTTATAGAGTACTGAGGTCCAGCCCATTTTTATTTTAGGATAGAAGAGACACAGACTTGTTTCACTTCCTGCAGCTCCTGCTGTGTGCAGCCACTTGTGGTCCCCGAGCCGAACAACTTAAACGGTTGTGATTATTAACAGGAAGAAAGTGCCTGAGGATATTTGTCATCTCTTTTGTGTGAACTGTGTTTCTTCCATTACAACTTGATGTCATTCTCTGTGGCATCTTTAACACCTGCTGTTTTAATAGTCTACACTTATTTGATTGAAAGCTTCTTGGCCAAGGATCCAGACTAAAATTTGTTCAAATAGCTTGAGTCTGAGTCTTACTTTCATGAGTTATTTGGGGTTGTGAGGTACCAGTGTGGTCCTAGAAAATCCCCATTTTAACTTACCTTCCCAAGATTCCTTCTTTTTTATTTGTAATGTTTTTGGGTTTAGATAATATTTGGGACAGAAAAAGAGCCTCTTGACGGTGGTGATTGTTATTTTATGGTAGTGATATCCTGAACAGGGTTTCCATTGCCACATCCAGCTTTTGTATTGAAATATGTGCCCAAATATGTGCTGGGTGGGTGCATTTTATGAGCTATAAAAAATCTGGTCTGGGGCATACCCCACTCCGAGGAAGTAAACCAAATCCCCAGGTTCAGGTTTATTTTTTGGGGGACTGTCTGTCAAACCCTGTTCCTGAGGCACCATCAAACTTTTTGCTTTCTGTGAGTGGATGCCGTGCTTGAAATAATTGGCTGGCTAGTCCCATATGGCAGCTTACAAGTAGTGTTTCTGTCCACAGCTGTCTGCTGTAGTAATATTGACAGGAATCTTGACTTATCCTATGCATTCTTCAGGATTTCAACCCTATCAAAGTGTGTCAGACAGTGTGGTTGTTGTTGGGAATTGCTGTGGGAATTAAAGGAAGCATTAATGCAGGAAATGTAGCGGCGTGCAGAGGTTTGGAGCAAACACTGACTGAGCTGTGGAACAGTATCTGCTCTGTGCAGCTCTGAAACGTCACAACTGCTATTTCAGGGCTGTGGCAAATTGCTTGGAGCTTTTTAGGGCTGGACCAAGCATCAACACAACACGTCTTCCAAGTTTCTGTAGCAGTCCCAGTAAAGCAGGATCTAAATATAGTGCTGATGTACAAGTGTTCCTTTATTTTCCCCTGTTATGTTTTACTTGCTTCTGGTTGTACGTGTATTCCATTTAAAGATGGTTAGGCTTTTCTCTGAAGTTTTCACTCAAAATATTTGACTGTCTGCAAACACGAGATGAAAGGCAAGAGATGAAAATAAATAAATACATTTCCTTTAAAAGGAATGAAGATTGGAGGCAGCTGTGCTGCATGGAGGAGTGCAGCCATCCTTCTGGGCGTGTGCTCCCCTACTGGCACCAGGATCAGCTGTACATACAATTTACTCACTTCAGAGCAGCTATCTGGGCCTGGCTGATCTTTTTCCCTTTCAAAATGGTCCAGTCAAGTCAGAAACCATGGCCTGGATCCTCTCTGTCTGTCAGGGGGAGCATAACTGTGAGGATTTCTTGTGCTGACAGTGATTGATCCCCTTCCAGTAAGCACTTTATCCCATCTAAGATTTTTGTTTGCTTCCGGACGTGCCTCTGGGCTGTGGAAGGGTTTAGGTTGACATAATTTCTAAATCAGTTTCTTGGGGGTAGATGGGATTGAAGTACCTTCAACTGCAATACAAATTGCTGTGGATTTCTACATCCCCACCTCTGTTAACTTGGATTGAATGAGGCCAAAGAGTCATTTAGGTCCATCCTCTTTCTAAGGTGTCTGGGTAAGGTGTCAGGACCATAT
Source organism: Cisticola juncidis (assembly GCA_013400215.1). NCBI lineage: Eukaryota > Metazoa > Chordata > Aves > Passeriformes > Cisticolidae > Cisticola > Cisticola juncidis. The sequence goes on from VXBR01001154.1 coordinate 243,548, forward strand.
GTGTATTTGTAATGCATTTTGGCACCAAGTTCTGTTATCTCTTGCCTGACAGAAAGGGCAGGCAAGCTGAAGCTCAGTGTCTGGAAGATTTTGGATCTTGTCTCAAATACTGGAAATTTTTCTCTTTGTAATTACAGATTGCCCTCCACAGAGCTTCTCTTGGTGTTTCTGTGCTGGTAGAGCTGTTGTCCTCTCAGTACTGATTGCAGGGTCGGTTCATGCAGAACCCAGGCAGGGTTTCCACGGGCCCTGGGGTGGTGCCAGGGACTGGCAGGGGAGAGCCCAGGGCTCAGGGGTCCCTGCACAGGGGAGCTGCTTCCCATCACTGCTGCCCTCTGGGGCTGCCCTGCAGGGATGTGCCTGTGCTGGGGCTTGAGAGCTCCTGAAAACAGCCCCTGCTCCTGCTACTCCCACACACTTCCCTTTTTAATGCTTTGTGCTCTAGCAAAATGTTGCTTGTAAAGGTGGGGGGGAGGAGATCCCAGGCTATTATCTGCTAAGTAGGTCGTAATTCTGGTAAATAATTGATTTTTTTTCAGGCTTGAAATCAGAAGCAGGCCTTAAGTGCCATGTCAGACCACTGTGATTATCACTCCTTCTGGAATTTCAGTGCTTCAGCTTGGATAGTTGTCTGATCCTTTTGGGAGGGGTGTGCCACTGGAAATAAAAGGAGAAAGTAATTCCAAAACCATATGGAAGAATCATTTCTTTTGCTGCTGTACTGGTTTTAAAGTTTTCTTCCTTTAAACTAGCTCCTGTAAGAATTCTCTGCTTCTGGCTTCTGTTATGCTCTGGAATAGCTGCTGAGACTCTTCACCTGTTTTTATTAAGCAGTGGAATTTGGAAATGCAAGTGTTAACAGCAGAGAGGATCATCATTGGCTGTGTCTGCTCTGTATGTGACTGTCCATGCTGCACTGCTTAATCTTTTAAAATCTTACCCTGCTGTGCAGACTGCTCAGTAGGAGTCTGCTGTGGATTGCTTGGGTTCAGCCTGTATTGGGGCTCACCAAATCCTGCTCCCAGATAGCTGGGACCACTGATCAGTCTTCTTCTGGGGGGTGTATACGTGTATATATATGTATATATGTGTGTGTGTGTGTTTATGTACAGACACTCGGTGTAGATATTTTGTGATTTTTAACTCTGTGTCCAGAGTGTTTCCTTGGCAAGCTTTTTTCACCTCAAGGGAAAGAGGTCTTGTGCAGGGGTGTGGGGTGTGGAGACACAATCCCCTGAAACTCTGTTTATTTGTGACTTGCCTGGGGTGAGCCCTCACTGTGGGCAATCCTTGGCTCCATCACCTGCAGTACAGCAACAGTGCAGAGGCTGCTCTGGGGCCTGCAGAGGACAGAGCTGTGGTCACAGGTAAGTCCTTCTCTGCTTTGCCCTCTCCTCCACCAGCTGAGCTGAACTGCAGCTTCTGGGTGCCCTTGTAGGATGTGTGTGTGTGTGGCAGTCACAGCTGCCTGTTCAGGCAGCCAGGCTCTGATCTGCCTGCTCTGTGTGTCTCTGCAGACCCACAGCTCCCCTGGAAACACTGGGGAGCTGCAGGAGCTCAGTTCTTGGCTTTGGCAAAGTTACTGAGTGAAACCCTCAGCCTGCTTTGGGAGCTGCTCTCTGAGCAGGAGCTCTGCTTTGTCTGTCCAAGTCTGGGTACAGAACAAAGCTCCTGGGGGACACCTCATCTACACAGGTTGTTTTGTCTTAGTTGGGGCTGATGTGGTTCTGTTTTCCTTTGGCTGAAATTCATTGGCATTTTAGTGCTTCCCCTTGGCATGGCTTCAAAATCCCTTGTTGGCTCATTCATGCTGTGGGATGTCAGGGCTTAATGAAGTGGTGGTGTAACACATCTGTGTTACCAAAATAAGCTGCCTCTTATCCCATGTTTTAATAAAATCTGAGCAGCAATGAATCAGTCAATGATGCTGGAGTGTAAACCAGCATTGTTGGTGTCTGATGAAGTACACCATGAGCTCAGACTGAGAGGTCTTTCCTCTCATCTGCTTTTTGGCTTCTCAGAGAACTCTGGCACCACTGTGCTGCTTCTTCTTGAATCATGTTTTTCTAAATTTATTCTTCATAATAATTAGAGGAGGACTTCCACTTCTAAAAGCTGGTTCCACACAGAAGCAGATGGTTTGTGAAAAAGGTGGTGTGGTATGTCAGCTGAGAACTTCCTAACCCAGGGCAGACCTAGACCTTCATCTTACACTGTAGTTTCAAGGGGAAAGTGATGGAGAGAAGATGGTTTCTATTAATGCAGGTAGGAAGCTCTGTTCCTTCAGCATCTTTAATTAAAAGAGTTCCTGTAACTACCTTGCCATGATTATGAATGACAAAAAAGTGTTTTTTCTTCTCCAGCCAGATGACAGGAAGACACTGAGCTTGGGCAGCAGCTGTGTTCGGAGAGGGTTGTCAGTGGTGTAGGCAGAGCCATCTGCCTAGCAAGGCATTTAGCTGGGGTTGCTTTTTCTAGGCCAAGATAGTAAATCAATAGCTTATTTTTCACAGTGTTACAAGTAAAATGTCAATGGGGTAGATTTACAGTGTAAACAGGAAGAGGGCAGATACCTCTATTGGCTTCGTAGTGTCCCAGCTGCACTAGTGAGAAAACAAAATAATATTGCAAAAAATAAAGCTAAAGGAACTCATCCTGTAAGAGGCTGAAGAGCTAGAAACAAAACAGTGTTCTTATCAGACATTTTACTGCTTCTTTTAAACAGACTTTAATACCCCCCACTGCCTAGGGCTGACCCTCCCTTCCCTTCTCACAGAACTGTCAGCTCAGTTAAACTCTTGTTTGAACAGGCCCTTTCCTCTCCACATGCCAGGACTGTTGGGCTGCTCTAGTTAAATACAGGAAAAGGTGTATATAAAAATGGGGAGGGGTTTCAAGAGAGCATGAGGTGAGAATTGCTTCATTTTATTTAAATTAATTTTATAATCTACTTCTTTGGAGATTCCTGTTGCCAAATGTTGCTGGAAGCGACTGCAAAGCTCAGAGACAACTGTGAAGAGCAAAATAGTAAACAGCATGCTGGTCATGGCTGGAATTTGCTTCATTCACCTGGCAGATGACAGAGCCACAGTGGGTGTGAGAGCAGCAGCCCCCCCAGCACAGTCAGTACATGCAGTTTCCACTTGGGCTTTGTTCCTGAGGTTGTTTTTAGAACTGAAATGAAGGCTGCACTTTGAGCACAGCAGTAGTGCTGACCTGAGCACTCACATTTGCTGCTTCCCACCTCTCTGCTCTTACACTGCTGCATCGTGTGGAGAGGATCAGGGAAAAGGAATAGGAACTGCTCTGGCTTATCAAACAACACTCTTTGCAGTTATTTCTATCTTAGCCAGCTCCTGCTGTGGTCTGCCATGGTCCCTGCAAATGTGATTTAGGGGACAGTGGGTGGACATGGACAGGAACCTACACAGGGGAAACTGCTTGAATCCTAAAACTTTAGCCCTCAAAATGAAGGCCCTGCTTTGTTGGGAAATACTTTTGACTTCCAGGTTCTTCTCCTTACTGCTGTAGAGTCCATGGTTGTTTATTTGTTTGGTTTTGCTCTTGGTGTTTTTTACCTTATTTTTCATGGAAACCTTTTCTCTCTTTCAGTCAGTTTGCACCTCTGATGTAGTGAATGCTAAAGCTTCTGGTGCCTTTGGCACAAAGCCACATGTACTTCTGAATGTAGCTGCCTGTCCGTGTATCTCTGTGCTGAAAAGTCTCTCCCTGTGAACAACCAGGCCTGAAATTTGCTTTCTGCCTGGTAGACTTGGAGTAAATGAGGACAGCTGAACTTGGTGCACAATCCTGAGTCAGGAGTGGAAAAGAAAACTGCAAGGGTGTTCCAGTGTGCTTTGGGGTTTCCTTTGCCAAGGACATCCAGTGGCCTGGCTGCCAATATGAACTGAACATGGAAACCTTTCCACCCTGCATGAGAAAACATAGAACAGGAGAGGAATCTAAAGACATAGATACTGTAAGGAAGGAGATTCATTTTCTGCTTTCTAAGGCAAGAACCTGAGATATTCATCCATGCTATGGGGTGTAATGTTGTGCCATTGTGACTCAGTGGTAAACAGGAGGAACAGTGCAGAAAGCAAAAAGGTAACAGGAGGTTCACTGCTTTGGGCCCTGGCCTGCACTGTGAGTATTCACTGTGATATTCACACCCCCATCCCTGAATGGATGGTACCTGTGTAATTCAGCCTTGAACAAACTTCTCTCTTTACCTGTTGGCAAGATATTTGCCTTGTCCCTGGATGTGTGTTTGCCCTTTCAGGGCTCTAAGGGGCGAGGATGTGCAGCAGCCATGGGGACACAGACACTGGCAGCTCTCACAGAGCTCAGGTCCTGCCTTCTGCGGTGCACTGGGTGTAACTTTGTGTCCTGGTGTTAGTCACACCCCACTGCTTGTAGTAAGTGTATCCTGGGATTTACTAATGGCTCTGCAGACACCCTATATTTGAAGGCCACATCTTCTGAAGGAGGAACCCGTTCTGCTCCTCACCACAGCTGTTGTTATCGGCTGGACTCCCCTGTCTGGTTTGGGGTGTGCAGTGGTTGTGCTTCCCTCCCAGTGTTTCAGCTGGATTGAAGCTGCTCCCAGTGCCAGATGTCTTGGGGAGATGGGAATTCCCAGCTGTGCTGCTGCTGCTTTGCTGCCTGCTGTGGCCTTTGTGCAGGCTGTGAGGTGTGTGTGATTCCCCAGCAGCAGGGAAGGGAGATCCTTGGAATTTGCTGCAGAGAGGCCTTGTCTGGACTGTGCTGGATAATCAGGTTAGCTTCCTGCATTTCTCTAATGACTCTCAGGAGCTGTGGTGAGCAGCTCCTTCTGTCTGTGGGAGGATGCCTCAGGTTTCCCTGAGGTGCAGAATGGCTTCAGTAGCCCCAGCTTTGACATTATGGGTGGATGATGGAAGCTCCTCTGCATGGGCATTAGATCTGCATGGGTGTTTAATCTGTCCCACAGATACACCAATGAGAGCAAATGCAACATGTCTCAGTAAAAGGCTGCAAACAGATCAGACCTGTCCTCTAGTCTCTGCATGAACTCTTCATGGAATATATGGGCAGATTAAAGAACTCTGATCTTCTTTTTTAGATGTTTAATGATCTGGGTTTGACACACCTAAAAGATTAAAAGTGGACTGCAGTTAATTCATCTCCTAAAGACTTAAAGGCTGTCTGCTATGGGGATAAAGCTCATCTGTGGCAGAGACAGAAGTTTCTTGGAGGCTGGTTAACATCCATGGCCTGGGATCCCCTGGGGAAGGGAGGGTGGAGAGAACCACCAGCTGTCCTGCTGCTTCCATGTGCAAGGTGCATTGCTTTCCCCTCCTTCCATCTCAGAAATAAGGTGCAGCTCTCAGTCTGTGCATGCACACACACACTTGACTGGCATGTGAGAGCCTTACCCTTCCTTAGCAGACATCCAAGCATTGTGTAAAATTTATGTGGGACAGGTCTTGTTTCTGCAGCCACTCCACCTGATTGAGAGTTATTTACTGGCATGAGAGGGCAGAGGATGCAAACCTGAAATGGATGTTGGTAAAGGTGGGAAAATCTGCTGAAATTTTGGGTTCACAAACCCCTTCTTTGCATGCTGCATAAGCTGCAGTTGTCATTCTAGTGTTCAGCAGTATATTTAGAGACCTCCCTTCCTGGGGTGCTGCTTCCCTTTAGTTCTGTTCCCTGGAGAGGGTTCCAGTCTCCTGCAGAAGGGACAGTGCAGCCTGTGTGAAACTTGTTTAACCCTGGGTTTGAGCTGTGGCTGTCCTGGGGTGAGCTGGGTGTGTTTCACTGCAGCCCTGCTCCCAGTCAGCCTGGTCAGCAGTGAGGGGTCACCCTCTGGACATTCTCTGTGGGCAGGGATGGGGGCCTGGGGAGAGTCTGTCCTCACTGAGCCCTGGCTTCACTTCATGTGCCTAAAGCAGAAACAGCTCTGAGGCCATGGGCAGGCTTGGAACTAACTTGGGATGGTTTTGCCTTTGATTTTACCTCATACTGAAGAATGAGTTTACAAATTAATGGGGCCTTTTGTTGCTAAATGAATTGGTTTTGTGCTTGAGTGGGAGCTTGAGTATTCACTAAACATCCTCACATGTAGGTGTGCTGTCTTTAGATAGAGAGGAGATAGAAAGGATGAAGAAAATACTTTGTTTTGAATCTGTTTAGCATCCATATGAGAAAAATAGTTATAGTGATTTGACATGGCAAAAGTATCTGTTCTTTTTCTTTGATATTTGATCTTTGTGGCCTGGGGGACAGGCTCCTGGTAAAGATAAACACCATAATTATCATTTGTGGATCTCAGTTTTGTGTGAAATTGTACATATTGAGTGTGCTATTTCCTGGGTTTGGAGATGATGATTCAGGATATGTCAAGGAAATAAGCAAGATGTTTAGCTTTCCATACTTTAGTTATTACATCTTGTAGAGAATGGTGCTGTATTTCCCAGGCAACTGCATTCACAGCCCATCCACACTGATCTACATTGCTCAGCACTGGGCCTGAATCCCTGATCCTTCTCCAAGCAGCCTGGCCAGCACCAAGAAATAAAATGACAAGTTTCTGTATTGTTTATCACCAAGTAAACAGTGATACGCAAAAGCTGGAGCTAAGGTTGGAAGGCACATTAGTAACTTAAAGGTTACAAAGTAAAAATAAAAATAGAAGGGTGTGCATTCCGGTAAGTTATCCCTAAAGCAGCCACGTGTAAATCCCAGGAACTGACCAAGTTCCAGCCTGAAGGAAAATGAAGCAGTGGTTTGCTGATTTGTTCTTCAGTTGAAGCTTTTAAGTGTACCCACCCCGTGTCTACTGTGCATGTATCCTTCCAGTTTGGATTTCTGAGCCAAAACTAGATCACAGAGCTGATCCAGCTTACAAGGGAAGCATCAAGGATATTTTCCTTTGAGCTGGCTGAGTTCTTTATCTGGACCACAGGCATCTGTGGGGTTGCAGAACTGAGGGGATAAGAGGGGAAAGGGCAGTGGAGTGGTTTATGACTTGGTGGGGGAAACCTAAAACCCTGTTGCTGCCAAGACAATGCATTGTCAAACCATGGCCTCACACATTCCCTGGCACAGAAACACAGGGGTGCAAACTGTCCCAGCTCTGTGCTGCTCTGCAGCTGGGGGATGTTTTTGGAGTGAGTGTAGACATTACAAACTTGTGCTAGCCTTGGTACCATTCACAAAGAAGCCACAGTGATGTGGGGCTTTGGCAGGATGTACAGTCCCTTCCCCCTCCAGGATTGTAGGTATTTACTTAGGCAGGCAGGTCTGAGCTGCTGTGGCTTCACTGCTCTTTTAGCAGGATTAGCTGGAGCACAGCTCGCTTGGAATCTTCTCTGCAGGCTGCTCTAAGCCTCTCAAGCAGTATGGATGTTGTGCTGCTGTGAAAGTATGACACGTGCATTTCAGCCATTGTGTGGCTGTGGATTAGATGCAGATAATCTTTCTTTTTACTTAGAAGTTAATTTCTTTCACCCTTCCTGCTTTCACATTGGGTCTATGATTTCATATTTCCAAAGAATGAATGTGGCACCCAGCAGGAAGGGTGTAGGCAACAGGACAAGGGAGCAGTGCTGCTGTGCTCTGAGTGCCTGTGAGTTTGTAATTGTAAATTTGTTAGATTCCTCCTTACCCCCCAGCCAGGTGAAATTTGAAGCAATGAGGGAGGGAGGGAAGAAGTTTGGAAAGGGGGGATGCACAAGGTCACAGAGGAAAGGAATATTTATGTTTGAGAAAAACAAAACAATGAAAATGGGATAGAGATGAAAAACAAGATGAGAGGATGGAAGCAGTAACTGAGGAGGGAAATGGTAGAACAGACTCATATAAGCTGAAGCAAAGCAAGGCCAGGCTGTTGCTGTCTGCACAAAAGGTGAAGTAAATGCTTGAGGGTTTTTTTGCAGAATGTGAGAATTGATGATGAGCCTTGGTAGCCCCAGGTGGTCACAGCCCGTTGTGCTGGTGCAGGAGGGTGGTGCTGTAGGAGAATGTCAGAGGGCTGGGGTGGAATGAGTTCCTCTGCTGTGCTGGGAGGGCTGTAAGTCCCAGCTGCTGCTCTCTCCATGGGATGAAATCTCTTCCAGGTTACCCAAAGGGGAGGAGGCAGGGCTGTGCTGGTGTGAGCTGAAGCAGAACCCACGTGGATCCGTGTCCTTGATGTCTGTCCCTGCTGCTCTCTCAGCACAGGCGTTGGAGCCCATCAGCCTTGTTTGCCTGCCCTTCTTGTCAGCACTTACCTGCTCTTGCTGTGATTCATCTTCCTCTGGCCTTAATGGCAAAGTTATTGACAGTAACTCTGAGACTGGCTGGCCTTAAAATGAGAATAAGAACCCTCTTAATGCTCACCTTAGCAGAGGCACTGGCTAAGAAACCAGGTGCTCTTGCCTGGTTTGTGCTGTCTCCCCTTGCCATTGGCACAGCAGCCCCAGAGCAGCTGCAGGTGGCAGAGCAGGTGAGCTCCTGGCTCTGATCTCTGTGCTCTGGTCCTCTGCTCCCAGGTGGAGGCTGAGCAGCCTGTGAGTTGTGCTGGGCTGAGGAGATGTGAATAACCCAGTTTCCCTGGCAACAGCTGCTCTTTAATCACAGAGACACAAGGCTACCTCTGTTCCTGGTGCTCAGGCTTGTGTAGTGTGTCTGGCTATGGCAGTGCTTGGCTTTTCTGGGAAAAATGGCAAATAAAAGCAAGAAGGTCTTTCTGCCTTTGAGATAATTAAAATTTTCATAGGTAGATTTCAGTGCTGTATTCAGCAATAATAGAAGAAGGATTATAACTACTTCTAAGCTTTTTAATGTGTGGAGAATCCCTGGAGGATACAGAAATAAAGTTAAATTCTGTGTGGGGCTTTATGAACAGATCTCATAGCAGTCTGTGACACTGATAGATTAATTCCTTGGCAAGATGACTTATTTTCTTTTTTATGGCTAGGGAGACAAAGTGGTTCAAAGGTAGACTGAATCTTGAATTTATTCCTAGCTAGGAATAAATATTCCTCTGAGCTGATCTCCTACCTGGAGTTTCCTCCAGTTCAGGTAAAGGTTTTCCTGTGTAGTAGGAGACAGACCACGCTATGGGAGGTAGAAATATGAAGCTGTTTTTTATCCAGAGAAAGTGAGGAAAGTGGAAATACTGTTATTCACTGCAAGCCTTTCTGCTGGTGTATTTTAGTCTGCATTTACTCCCCCACTAACAGAAGCAGAGCAAACCATTCATTTTGAGAGTGAGCATTGGGAGTGAGAAAAATACTCCTGCCTTGATTTCTGCTCAGACTTGGTCTTGTTACTGCGTGAGTGTGGCGAAATTGGTTTGCATAAGGACAGTCTGAAGAAATCTCTGCAGGAAAAGGGAACTCTTCCTTGGTGGGCTTGGGGCCAGCAGAAGTGTCCAGTACTGATGTTCCTCCTTGGATAACACCCATGTTCACTTGTCAGTGATATATCACAGGCTTCTTGGTTAGAAGGTTCTTGTTTTCAGCAATTCCCATTCAAGCTGCTGTTGAGAAAATCAACTTATGTGGTGTTTTCTGAATGGTTGTGGACCCTGGAAACCTCTAACATCTAGATCACAGTTCCTCTCACAGAGGAGATAGCCCTTCCCTCTGCCCTTGTTGCTATGATTGTGCACAATCCAACAAGTTTTCTGAGGAGCTCTGAGAGCTTGAGCACAAGGTAATAACTCGAGCAGGTGGGTGACATAAAACTCACTGAGTTTGTTAAAATAATATTGCCACAGTCCTTCAGCAGCCTAAGGGCCTTGTACCAGGCTGTTACTTAGCTGGGTGGCATTTGGTACAAGCTGAGACAGAGGCTCACATCTACAGTGAGTTTATTGTTGGGTTTTCAGTATATTGTTTGTGTAAATTCCCCAGACCAGCTCTCCCTCCTGAAAAAGCCACACAGATCAAGTTTTATTCTGTTCCACATAAAGTTCACATCTTTTACTGAAATGAGTCATGCTTTAACTGAGTTTACTGTGAGGGAGGAAAGTAGGCTTTAAAATGTTACTCCTCCACCCTGCCTCAGTGATGTATAACAGGATTATTAGTATGCTTGGCAGCAGCTGCTTATTATTTTCACAGAACCTGGATATTTGGGAAAACAAGAAATTGCTTCTGCTTGTGTTCAAGTGTAACTGTTTTTCTTTTTTTGATGCCTTTGTCTTCCACAAGGCTCACTGGCTTGTGTAAAGGCAGATCTGGCTTATCTCCCTGGGGTTATTTTCAGTTTGGGGAGAGGGGTGGCATTCTGTGGCTTGTAGCTGAAAGAGGAGGAGCAGCTCTACATTTGTGGACAGTGGCCTGTGCAGGGCTGGTCCTGTCACACACAGGGCACTTCTGGGCACTGAGGTGAAAGTGCCTCACAGGCCCATGGGAATTGTGGTGCAGTGTCACTGTAGACACCACATCTGGCTCCTCTGTGTATTGCTTTGTGCAGGGAGTGAAAAGCCTTTAGCTTGTGGCAGAAGGAGCTGCTCAGTGTGTGTCCTTGTTTTTGCAGGAGCAGTCTCTGTACACAGCAACTAAAGATGTCATAACCAGTTTTGCTACTCATTTTCCTGCAGAAGTTCATTGCTGTCTCATGCAGCAATGGTTAACTTGACTCCTCGTAGCACCATCCTTTTCTGCTTGTGTTTTAGGGTTTGGATGTGTTTTAGGGTTTTTGGAGAAGGGGAGATGGGATGCGTGGCAGGAAACAGCGTGGTGGTTTGTTCATTTGTTTAAGGGGTTAAGCTCAGAATAGGAGCGGGAGGACCTTTTAGGATTTAATTTTTGGCAGCAGGTTGTTCTGTGGACATGCAGGACCTTTCTTTCCTACTGTTCTTGTTGCTGAGAGGTATGGAGAGAGTTACAGTTCTCCCCTGAGTTATGTATTCTCATTCACAGTTATGTATTTCTCTTTCCCAAACTGGCAGGGGCATCATCTGCTGGTGATGGCCAGAAAACCCCGAGTCTGTTACCAGCAGGTTCCTCAGCCCAGACTGGTGACTTCTCAATGGCAGAAGCGTTTATTTTGATGCTAATGCTTGTGAAGGAAAAATGTCAGGGAGAGAGCTGTCATTAAATGAGCACTAATGCTAGGAAGGACTTTGCCTTTTAGGACATAGAATAAGTGACACGAACTTTTGGTGACACCGTGAATTGAGTGACATTTTCTGCTCTCCCTGGTGTGTGTTTAACCGCGGCTGGCTCGGGGTTTGTGTGACTGTGACTGGATTTGTGTGACTCTGACTGGGTTTGTGTGACTGTGACTGGGTTTGTGTGGCTGTCCCACGGCCGGGGCCGTGCCCGTGCTGGCTGAGCAGAGCCTGTGCTGTTTGTGTGTGTGGCTGGGCTGTTTGTGTTTTGCTGTTTGAGCGTGTGGCTGGGCTGTTTGTGTTTAGCTGTTTGTATCTGTGGCTGTCCCAGGCCGGGCCGTGCCGTGCTGGCCGCGGGCTGAGCGGAGCCTGTGCTGTTTTGCTGTTTTGCAGATGCCCCGTTCGGGGGGACCCCTCCGGGCTACGCGTTCGACGCGGAGCGCGCCGAGGAGCAGCGGCGGCACCATGACATGATGCCCTACATCGACGATTCGCCCTCGTCCTCGCCGCACCTCAGCTCCAAGAGCCGCGGCAGCCGCGACACGCTGTCCTCGGGCTCCCTGGAATCCACCAAATCCGTGAGTCCCGCCTGCCCTCTGCCCTCGGCACAGCTCCGGGGCGTGCCAGGGGTGGGGGCTGGCGCTGCTGTGGGACATCACATCCCATCCCAGTGTGACACAGCACTGCCTGCTTGTGCTGTTCATTAAAGCTAAACTGGGCCTAAACTTCAGGGGCCAGTGCTGTGTATGTGCCCTTTGAGCCCTTTGTGCATTGAGGTGGAGAGAATTGGTGCCTAGCTGGAGGTGAGGGGGTCTCTAAATATCAGATATTCTGGAGAGGAGACTGTGGAACCAAGCACATTCATAGGTCTCTGCATGTGAGCTGTCATTGCCTTTCACAAGGAAAATAAAAGTTATTTTCAGGTAGGTTAGAGGTTTTGATCAAGCATCTGGAAGACCTCTTTTCTTCACCCTAGGAAAATGGAATAAAATGAATTAGAAGTGCCAGCTCTGAAATGGTGACTTTGGGTGGGAGATGGCCACTACTTGTAATGCATTTGACTATTTACTAAATAGCTCTCTTTATAATCAATTATCAGTAAAATACAGCAAATATCATTGAAAATACAGAAGGGACTGCCTTGGCTGACCTGTGGCTTAACACAGCCCTTCAGTCTGCCTTGCTTTGCTTTTGCTTCAGGTTCAGGAGCATGGCTATAGATTGGAACCTCAGGAAAATTTCTAATTTTGGTTTTACAATATTCCTTGCACCTGCATGCCTCGGTAAAGAACTGTTGGCTCTGCTGTCTTCACAGTCCAGAATGTCTTGGTTTCAGCTTGGATTAGTCTCTTTGACTTTCAACCTTTTGTTTCTTTTTATACTTTTGCAATAGATTGCACAGCACTTGAGTCCCAAGTTGCTGTTTCTCAGAATATCTTTGTCATTTTCAAACTTTTGGGTTCCCCAAATCATTCATAAAAATGTTCAATAGCACAAAGCCAACTGTCACTTCCTTCCTACAGTACTTCTAAGAAAATGTGCCAAACAACCTCGAATTCCCACACTGGAAATGACACTTTGAAATCTCTCATCCAAGTGTTCTAACTTAGGTGTTGCCTTTATATTGTTCTTTCCTGTTAATTAAGACGTCATGGAAGATAATTGTGGATATTTTACAGATATCAGTGTAGGTGTAAATCAACAGCATCACCATTAACAGGCAGTTTTATTTATCTTGCCTCAAAAAGAGAGTCTGAGAAGTGCCACAAACCATCAGTGCTCAGTGTTCATTATGCACATCCTTGTGCTTTTTGCTGGTTTCTGTCACAGCTGGGCTTACTCCTTCCAGGATGAGTTCTGGGCTAAGAATCCTTCCTGGTACAGTGTCCTCCTTCTTTATTTATAAAATTCATTGTCAAGATCTCTTAAAGCATTTATTGAGTAGTTTATTGTTGGTGTTTGCTTAACTTTATTTGACTGTAAAGTGTGGAATCTAGTTAGCTGCTTATGGTTTAGTGTATTCATTTTGAGATGCTTTCTTATCTCTCAAGATGAGAATCCTTGTGGTATGTAAGAGGCTTTTGAATGAAGAAATTATCATTAGTAAATTCAAAAAACTCCAAAACCATTTTAGTATTGGCCTGAGATTTTCAGGTTATGTTTCTCCAGATGAAGGAAAAACACTGTGTGACTGCACATGGCTGAGAGTTATCTTCAAAGAAGCAGTTCTGACAGTGCCTGTGACTGGAGGCCTGGAAGAGGCACTGCCTAATAGTTAATCTTGTTCTTTATTTGTTTGAGTATTGCCTCAAAAGCATTTAACAGTTGTTAATTTAAAAGTTACTTTATTAATGCTTGAAGGCTGCTTCTTCAAAAATAATTTTTAACATAAATTGCTGCTTTCTTTTCTCTGAATATAAAAAGATATTTCATGGCTTCCAAAAGAAAGAGGTCTCCTGATGCAGATTTGACTTCTAATTGTGAACTTCACCTGCATCACTTGATCCTGTCTGTACTCAGTCCACATGTGACAATCTCTGCACAGTCCATGACAGGCAGGAAGAGACTAAGTTATATCCAGTTACCTCCCAAACAAGTCAAACTTCCAGTCATCCTGAGCTGTGAAATGGCTTTTGCTGAGCTGTGTTTTCAGCTGTAGTGGAAAGACATCAGTAACAGAATTAAGTGTCAAACTCACTGCTGAGCCAACCAGGTAACATGTGTGGGACCAGAAATACCAGGACGTATGTCTGTTCTATTTGCTAAGCTTGATTAGCAGAAAACATGTTTTGTTTAGATGTGTTTGCTTTTAAAGTTGTCTTCTTGCCCTTTCACTTTTAACTGAGGTGCCTGCAATTACTCCTGAAAATTTCAGGTTATTTTTATGACCAGAGTCTGGAAGTGCAGTGAACTGCATGCAGCAGCACAGCACCTGCATTGCACACACCCTGGCAAAACATTAATGTTCTAAAGTCATTCAGGAGTTAAGAAGTCTTGAATCTTCATGATAACTTTGAGTTACTGAATTGTCCCATCTCTCCTGTGGGCTCCTGCACTGTGCAGGGGATGGAGGGAATGATACTCCCCAAATTCAATATTTCATCTCTAGAGCTGCACCTTATTCACAGGACACTGCAGACTCCAGTCTGGGCACAAAAGCATTCATTTCCATTAACTCCAAATACAGCTGGAAGGCCACACAGGTATTCATTGTGCTTGCAGAGTTCCTGTGGGATGAGAGGATGGTGAGTTCACTAACCACAGGCAATCAGGGCAGACAGGTTATGGGAGAAGCACCTGCTCATTTTGGGTGCTTAATGTGAGATGTGTAATGTTCTGCAAAACCAGGTTCTGACTTCTAACACAGCTTTCTTCACATTAAAGTAAATTTCCTTTAATTTTACTTTGCAATCAAGAGTTAACAGCATTCCTGTCAGGCACCCAGAAAACAGAAATTGTAGCAAACAATGATATTTTAAAATTATTTTTTATAAATATGAATCTAAGTAATTCACTTATCATCACACAGGCATTGCAGCATTTTGCTGTGATGTTCATCAGCCTCTTGGGGACTGCATTGCTGCTATCTGAATATTGAGGGCATTTGGCTTTCACTGATTTTTTGGGCTTGCTCTGAGCTGTGTGTTTTCCTGCCAGGTGTTTGGCTGAGTCCTTCCACCTCCCTAGAGCAGCTCTGGCCCTTGGCTGGGCAGCACCTCAGGGCTCCCCTGCTCTGTGCAGCCACCACAGAGGAAGTGCAGGGTGCCAATTGCAGTGTCTCTTGCTGGAAGGGAATGAAGGGAAACCTCTGGGCTGCTTGTGAAGGGGCCTCCTGCTGCTCTCTGGTGTGCAGGGCCACCAGCTCCCAGCACTTTCTATTCCAGCAGCTGAGCCTTGCAGAGGTTTGTGTTGTTCACCCTTTGTCACCTGGGCAGAGTTTTCTGTCTCTCCTACCCGTGTATCTCACAGCAGTGAGGAGGAGCTGCCTGCTGTGCCTCCAGGCTGTGCCACTCCAGCCAGGAATGTTCCCATCCCACCTGGGCCCTGCCCAGGGAGGAGGAGGAGGAGGCTGCACCAGCTTTGGTTTTGTCTGTGACCCAGAGAGGGACAAGCAACACAGACATTTGTGGAGTGCATCTCAGCAGCCTTTGACTTGTCATTTGTGTGGGAAGGAGGCCTTAACAAATGTTTGTAGGGTCTGACCCAACTTGCTCCATTTTTTCTGGCTCTTCTAGAATCCCAGGCTGGGCTGCTAATGCATGTCCTGCCATAAAACCAGTGCTTTTGCCAAACTTTGCTCTTTAGCAAGCCTGCAGGGACAGAAGAAAAAGGAGAAACAGGTTCCACTAATGCTTCAGTTGTTTGTTTATTTAACTTGAGAAGAGATTTAATTTTCCCAAACCTTCCTTTCTGTAACAGCTGAACTGTTGTGATTGAACTACACAGAAATTCTGGAAACGTCTCTTGGAAAATGTCAGCCCAAATGTTTGCCAGATAAGACAGTGCTGGTACCTTCAGAAGGTGTCAGACTGTTGGTAAAAAATAGTGATAATTCACTCCCAGAAAGAGAGAGAATGTGTCTGTCTTTCCCAAACAGTGAGGGTGAAGAGCAGAGAAAATACCTGGATAAAGTTAGAGGAGGACAGAGGGAGAGCTTGCTGCAGTGTTCTGAGGCCACAGGAAGGTGTAGGGGCAGCTGGAAGATCAGACTGACACCCCTGAGGAGAGAAGAGTTACTGCCAGGAGTTCTGGGGTGGGTATTGCAGCCTGGAGGGTGCAGAAGGCTGGGAGAAGGGGGAGCCTCACTCCCTGCCAGCCTGGTGCTGCTCCTCATGTGAGGAGAGGCAGCAGCCTGGGAGTGCAGAAACAGGAGAGGCCTTTGAGGATGCTCAGCAGCAGAGAAAGGCTCAGAGATGTGCCTGGGCTCTGTGGGGGTGAGTGCAGGGCAGACAGGGGGAAAGCAAAGCTCATTCTAGCGCCCCAGGAAATGAGGGGAGTCCCTTCTCAGGAATCTGGAAGATGAATTTTTGACAAAACAGATCTCTGCAGTTCCTGCATGTGTCAAAGCAAGGGAGGCAGGAGTGCTAAAGCTGAGTGATTACCTCCTACTGTCTGCTCTGTATGGAGGAGAAGCTGCTGGGACTTACAGACTTGCAGGTAGAATTTCTCTTTCCTTTTCTGCTGTGCATCTGTGGCTGATGCAGCATTGGCAGCATTGCCTGTCCTCTGATCAGATCCCTTTGTTCCTGCTGTCTGCCAGCTCAGCAGGAGCGGGGCTGGGGCAGAGCAGCTTGTGGGGTTTGCTCCTAGATGGTCCCAAGGGGATGCAGAGAAGCTGACCTGTGAAGCTACAGCAGTAAATGGGATTACTGCTCCTCTTGGTACTACTCCTGCTAGCTTGTCCTTCCCCCTCCAGCATTTCCTAGTCATTCTCCTTTCTTCCTCTCAGTACTTGAACTGGTTTGTTTGTTTTGTTTTACTGTCACTTTCCACTCACCACCCCCAACAGATGCAGATTTTCCTTTTTATTCTCCAATTCTTTGCTCCTTAAGGGCTCTGCCTGGATGTACAGCCCTTCCTGAGGAGAGCTGGCACACCAGTACTGATGTTATAAATAATGCTGGCTCCTCTCCCTGCTGCTTCCCCTCCCCACATGGAGCATGGTTGGCTTGATTACAGAATTTGCCCAGTTTAATATCACCAAGACAATGAGACACCTCCAGCAGAAGCTTTCAAACATATTTACACTTTAAAAATCAAACTGAATGTTTTTCTCCTTTGTAGGCTGTCAGCTTCTGTATGAGCTTGGGAAGCCTTGCCTTTGAACACGTTCATTGGTGTATGAACACCCTGTACCAAAGGAAGAGTTAAAGTGCCTTTTATACGCCCACTTTGAATCCCTGATTCTCCTTAGAGAGCTGTGCCAGCAGCAACCTCTTTGCTAAATCTTACGTATTGTGGTTTCTAGATTCTTAATCTGTGCTCTTCCAACATTTGCAAGAAAACAATTATTGCTGTTAATTTAAACAAGAACCAGGAAGCCCTGAGTTCTTGAACCAGAGTCAGGACGAGCTGAATCTGTCTAACCCTTGGAGCTGGTGAATGTCAGCCCTGCAGTAATTGAACACAGCACACGATGCCAACCTGGTTAGTAAACTAAAGCACTTAGGCTGACAAGCTGTAAACACACCCAGCCCAGCCATGGCCCGGGGCCAGCCTGTGTGCTCTGATATCTCCAGAGCTTCCAACCCCTCTCACGGGCCGAGGTTCAGGTTGCAGGATTGCTCTGTGACTCAGTATTTTGATTTTTAAGGCTCTGGAATAGGAAAAAGCACCACCCAGTTGAGAAGAGAGGAGAACACTGGGATCTTATAGGCATGAGATGCCTGTGTAATTTCCTGTAGCCTGCTTTCCACCTTCCTTACTGTTTTTGTGGTTTTTAAATGTAGCTCCTGAGGAGTGGAAGCAAAGCACTGATTGCTTGTTTGTTCAGATCTGTCTGGGTGCTGGGTCCTCACAGCTCCTGTGGCAGGGAGACAGGAATGCTCTGACTGCTGCCCTGGTACAGCCCTGTAAGGTTTATTCTGAAATGTGTGGGTACAAGGTAGCCAAAAGCTGGGAAGGCAGTGGAGAAAGGCTAGACATGGATGCTGGCATCAAAGAGGCAGGGACAGTCAGAGCATGAAATACCAGTCAGGCTTGTACAAGTGGGAAACAGGCTCACCAGGCTGGGTAGGAAGCATGGGGTGCTCTGCTGACCACCTGGCACTCCCTGCTGAGTGGTTGCAGTTTGCCAATACAGGCTGCTCCCACTTCCTGCTGGGAACATCCCATCTGCACTTGGGTAATAGGTGTGTTTTCCCCATCCTCTGTGGTCTGGTAGATGTGGGATCAGCTCCTCCACTTGCCACAAGCAGCTCAAAGATTTCAAACTGCTCCCCTCTTGCCAGGGTAGGGGAAAGGAGTCCTCAGCCTTGGCAGGTCTCCCTGTCCTGGTGGGGAGCTTGATGCCAATGCCCGGGGTGTTCCCTGTTAACTCTCCTGGCTGCAGGGCAGGAGCAGAGGGGCAGTGGGGCTGTTGGAGTCAGAGTTGCTCTTTGTTTCCCTTCTGTGTCAGACACGGGCAAAGCAGAAATTCCTGGGTCCAGAGTGCATCACGGTGGGCAGGGTGGCAGGACAGCCCCACAGTCTCTGCCTGCTCACTGCTGTCCTGTTCTGGGGAGCAGGTGAGCTGGTTCCCAGGTCTGTAAGTGAGGAATGTTGCAGTATCAAAAAATAAACTTATTTTTCTTCCTCCTCATTTTGGCACCAAGTGAATGTCTGAGTCTTGCAGTACATTTCATAACAAGTGTGAGTTGAAAGGACCCCGAGGCTGAAGAAGCCCTGAGGCTTTTCCAGATGTTCCTGGTGCTCCAGGCAGCCCCAGCTGGCTGTGAGCAGAGGCCTCCTCTGCAGGAGCTCCTGTCAGGACACGGCTCCCGGGAGGAGCAGGAGCAGCAGCACAATGCACACAGCAGCGCCCTGGTGCTGCATTGATCCCTGAGCAGCAGGGGCTGGGATCATCCTTTCACACTGGAGGAGGCTGTGTGGAAATTTGAGGTAGTGCACTGGAGATTCTGTGATGTGCCCTGTGATTGTTGGATCCACTCCCCTGAGGGTTTCTTGAGCAATTGCTGTGCAGAGCCTGGAGCAGCCGGGCCCTGCCCTGTGTCCTGGCTGGCTGTGGCCGAGGCTGGGCTAGACAAGCATCACACTTGGAAAAATGCCCCTGTTAAAAAAGGGTAAGAACAAACCCGTGGGCTTTGCACAGTGGCCTTGTGGTAATGGCAGGAAGGAAGGGCTGCAGTGTGTCCTGGGAGATGTTTGTCTCTCTGAAAGCGCATCTCTCAGCGGGAGGAAATTAACATTCCGGCAGAAAATGCCGTCCCCGTCAGCTGACGGTGCCCAGCAAGAGCTGCCTTGTAAATTAAAGCTTTTACTTGTGAAGAGGAGAACTGTTCCCAGTGCTATAAGGAAAACTGTTGTGGCACGGTCGTGATGGGGAAGTTTAAGTAATTTAAATGACTTGTCATTGTGTGCTGCTCTTCGCAGATGTTACAAACGTACCCAGCTGGTTTTTAAATCCTCACCTCCTCCAAGAGAACCTGGTAAAGATAATTATAGTGCTGTGTCAATATTGACCAGTTACCTCATCCTCAGCAATGCGGACTTTGGAGCACTGTTAGTTTTTCTCAATGCTTCTTTGTGTAGCTGCACTTTTTCTTTTGTGAGTGTTGTAAGAAATTTTTGGAAACCAAGAGCAATTGTGTTTTTCTTGCATCAGAGCTGCCACATCCCTTCCTCTTTGGATGAAGAAAATCTTTGTTAACCATCTTGGGGCTGCCTGTCTTGATTATGTGTGTGTACCATGCCTGACAAACTGGTCCATGAGCTGGACATCAGGCACTCCTGGCACAGAGAGCAGAAGGAATGGGCACAGCCTTGCTGAACATTTCTGTGCCAGTCACAGAGGTGCTCCATGGATGCAGTCTGGGGCAGTGTTCATTTTACCATGTAGTTTGTCACTTGTGTTTTTCTGAAGTCTTCTGAACATTGACTGGTAAATTACAAATTTCTGCCTTCTTTGACATGCCCTTTCAAGATTTTAAAAGGCACCTGTGGTTCTTACTGAATGTCACTGAAGGGTGGGATGCAAAGAGAAGTTCTTGTTCCATGTAGTACCTAATGTGTGTGTAAATCTTACTCATTTCCTTAGAACAGCTTCTGTCTGCCACTTTTATTTAAGAAGTGGTGGTGGTATTTGACTCCTCACAAAATTTTTATGAAGTAGTTGCTGCAAATCTTTTAGGCTAGAATATAGCTTGTGAAATTTAATGAAACTGTTCAAAAATCAGGATGGTTATTGATGAGGCAGAATCCAGAAATATCTGGGAGCGTGAGGATCTGTTTCTTTCTTTGTGTTGTGCGTAGGCTCAAAGTCGCACTCAGGATGTGATAGTTCCTGCAAACTGAGCCCCCAGCCCAGGTACCTCATCTGTACATCTGCAGAGCACCCTAAACTAAAGTGGAGCTTTTTTGGGGGCAGCTCTAGGGCTGCATATTCAGTATATTCAGTCACTAGAGCAGAGTGTGCTGCTGTGCTTCCTGATCCTCCCACTGGGAAATCAAAAGCTGAAGATTCCTCTCAATAATAAGAGTAGGATGGAGCCCCAAAAAACCTTCCCAAATCCCTTGAAAAGCATGTACCCTTTCAGAGCCAACTTCTGACTATTCTTAGAGACACTTAACAACATAAAAAGGTTGCAAGAGTTTTAAAATGCTATTTCTGTGAATGACAGAAATAAAAAGAACTGGGAATAGGACTCTGTAAAAGGGGGATGTTTCTCATTATTTAGAACCTTCATTCTTGACCAAATTTTTAAAGAGTTTTTGAAAGTACTCAGTTTCATTTTATCAGGTTAAACTCTTTCTCAGGTAACGGTTTTGAGAGGAAGGATAATTGAAATTCAGCACAAGGGATTACTGCTCCTCTTAACACTTCATGCTATCTTCCCCATTAGCCCTTGAACACAGTTATGTGGGGCTTTTCTCCCTTTCTTTCTTCAGTTGTTTTGGTTAAGAACTCCTTCATGGAATCCCAGTAAGCAAATCAGTGTGTGTATTCCAAGCCATGCTGATTATTCCATCCTCTCACTAAAAACAGACACTGTGTGAGCTGGCACTGAAAAATAATCGAGGGAATAGGAGAGAGGGGGAGGAAGAGCAGCCCTGTGGAGCCGGGTCAGGCTGTGTTCCTGCACACCTGGGGAGTGCAAGGGAGTGATGCTGCTCACAGAAACACAGCTTTGGAGAGCTCCCAAAGGAGGGAGGGCATTGCACTGAACAGGAGCCCTAAGATTTGTTTAGGAAGATGAATTCTGAATTTTTAAATTCCGTGTTTTGAATTTCGTGAACTGGTTTGGGCACCTAATTGAGACACCACAGTTGGATAGCTAAAGCTGAAACTTGTAAATAGTCTATGTGGTATCAGTTGCTGGAAAATTAAAATTTCTTTAATGTTTTATGTTTGCATATTTCTAGAAACAAGATGCTGAGCACAGGTGGATGTTTTTGTTTGGTTTTTAGTCTGAAAGTAAATTGAAAAAACAAGTGTGCTCTGGTTAACTGAATGGTCTTTTATTCTCCATTCTCATTCTTGGAGTTTTTTCTTACTCTCCCTGCAATGTGTTCTTTATTTTTAATTTATTTTTCTCCTAAACAACTTCTTTTAGAGTGAGCCAGACCTGGAAAAAGGCCTAGAGATGAGAAAATGGGTCCTGTCAGGAATCCTGGCCAGTGAGGAAACCTACCTGAGCCACCTGGAGGCCCTGCTGCTGGTAAGGCTGGGGCCACTTCAAATACTTGAATTTTCACTGCTGCTCCTATCCAGAGTTTCCCTGAACTTCACATACCGTGGGTTACAAATTGCTGGGTGCAAAAGGTGCCTGTTACTCCTCCAGTAGAGAGAGAGGCTGAAAGGAAGGACTGGATGTAGCAGAGTTTGGGAGTTGTTACTGTGGCAGTCTCCAGGAGCTGTCTTTAGGTATCCTGTGCTAATTATTACAAGTTGCTGTACAGTTGGACAGAGATTAGGGAAATGGAGTGCAAAGAGATTTTAATTGCAGCGTTAATATCCAGGGAAAATCCATCTTATAGGGGTGGCAGATCCCCATGAGAGAACTTGTTCTTGTCTAGCTTTAGGAGTTGTGTGAATGCAAATCCCACTTTTTATTAGGATGAAAAATAACTCTATGGAGGGATGTGTTCAGTGTGGCAAAGGTGAATGTTCATGGTTTGCATGGTAACACTTTCCTCCTTTCCTCCTTTCAGCCCATGAAGCCTTTGAAAGCTGCTGCCACCACCTCCCAGCCCGTGCTGACCAGCCAGCAGATTGAGACAATTTTCTTCAAAGTGCCTGAGCTCTACGAGATCCACAAGGAGTTCTACGATGGGCTCTTCCCCCGGGTGCAGCAGTGGAGTCACCAGCAGCGCGTTGGGGACCTCTTCCAAAAGCTGGTGAGTCAGGGGCCACCACCAAAGGTGCTGCCACCCCTCAGCCATCTCACAGTAGCTGGAGGCTCCTTTGGAACTGCAGAGACCAAAGGGATCAAAGTCTGTGACTGGAATAGGTGAGAGGTTTCTCACCTCCTCACTTTGGAGACCCTACAGCAAAAAAATGTCTCTTTCATTGTCTTTAATTAAAGACTGCAGCAAGCTGTGGTGCTAAAATAAATACAGTTTCACATAAATGTTGAATCTCCAGGGTTTCTGTAGACTCCTCAAAGTGTTTCCTTTAGATGGAGAAGGGAGAGTAGCAGTACCACAAAGTGAACTTTTTAACCCCATCAGTGAAGTGTTCCTCATTACTGTTGACCCCACACTCTCTGGTGCTTTGCTCTACCTGGTGCTGATTTATGGTCATCACCATTGGCTTTGCTCTTCTGTCACTGTCCTGGCCTTTCTGTTCCCCTGGCTTTATGCTGATGCAGTCAACCTGCAGCTGAGAATCCTCCAAGCAACCTCAACAAAATTCTCTGAGTGCAGAAAAGGACAAAGACATATACAGCATATTCCTGAGGCTGAATTAAAATTGCTGAGTTTCTGAGCCAGATGACAAATTGTTTGCATTCTAGGAGGTTTTTTTGGCCCCTTTAGCCTCTCCCCGAGCATGTGCAGAGAGCAAAGGATTAAAGGAGCTGTTTTTTCCTTTTTAGAAAGGAAAAGAAGCTCTGCATTCCTGAGGTGCCTCTGGTTCTCCGGGTAGGAGTGACATTCCAGTGAGGGGTTCATTGGCTGGGGAGTGTTCTTTACCAGGGTCCATCAGTTGTTAGCAGCTGTGTAGCCCAGCATCAGCCCCATCCCCTATGGAGCAGGGGGAGCTGGCCTGGTGGATGATGATTTCTGTACGTGCCAGGAGCTCAAGATGAAAACAGAGGAATCTGCTTTTCACTGCCAGCATGCTTGAGCCAGGAGGGGTCAAGCTGGTGCCTTGGTGAATAGTTCATGGTATGCAATGTGAGCAGCTGGTTTGAGAGGACAAACCCAGCTGCTGCTGCTGGAGCAGACACAGAAGCTGCTGGAGGTGGCAGCCTCACAAGCTGCCCTGGACGTGTGGTGCAGCAATGGAACAGCACTAACTGGAGAAGAGCAGAACAGTCCTTGGCAGGGCTGTCCAGCAAGGCTCTCCTCACTGCACAGCTGCTCAGCTTTTGTTTCAGACCATTTCTTGTTGCTAGCTGGTCTCGGGTGCAGGAGTTCAGCCCTTCCTCTGCTCTTACGCTCCCCTGATTTTCCTGCATTTGTGACAGATTTGTTGATTTTGTTGGATTAGCATTGGAAACAAAGGAACAAACTGCCCTAGTGCAGGAGGCTTTGAGCTGCCATAGCAGTTCCAGTTTTGGGTGGTTTGGTACAGCAGCAGTGGGAGCTGCAAACTCTTTTCTGGACGAGATAAAGCTAATAATTGTTGGCAGGCACTGGGAAGCAACTGGATGAGACAGACAGCAAGAACATCAGGCTTTATAAGGCATCCACACTGGATGTACATCAAATCTTCTGGTGCAGACTGTTTGCTCGTGGTGGTGTCATGCAGTCTGATGATAAACACTGAAATACCCACATGGCCCTGGGGACATTCTTTTTTTCTTTTTCTGTACTCTCACGCAAAAACCAGCACAGTAGATTGAAGTTACAGATAGTGGGTGCAAAGAGTTTTAGAATTCTGTATCTTCTGACACACAGTACGATCTATTTGCAGCATCAAATTGACCATTATTACACCTTTTCCTGTTGAGAAGAAGAAAAGATGCCAGGCATGTGGGAGTGAAATACGCTTCTCATTTTGGGGGAATATATTGTACATATTTTTTTATAGCTAGAAAGGAAACTCTTTAGAGCTGTTTTTAGAAATGAAGAACTATTTAGCAAACATCCTCACTGATAGGCCTCAGAAACAGGAAAAAAAAAGTCCCAAAGCCAGCCATTTCTACCGACTCTTGTTTCATTTTCAGTGGGTTCTTTTTAATTGAAAAAAAAATTAAACCAGCATGACAATGTTGTGTGAGTATTATTGCTGTGATTGGGAGCTCAGTTTTTAATAAAAAAGATGTCTTTGTGATGACACATTCAGAGGAGGAAAATGAAAGCTTAGAAGGCTGTTCAGGAGTAGCAGGAAATGAAAGAACTGCATGGGAGTGGAGAAACTTTAAATCTCTGCCATGTTGGCTGGCATCATCCAAATCTGAATGGCCTAAGCCCTGCAAATGGGCAGTGATTCTGACAGCAGCCTCTTCACAGGATTGTGCCTCAGTGGCAAATACAGATTTCATTCTCCCCATGCTGCTGGGGATAAGTGAGCACAGTTTTCTTCAGCTTCAGTCATAACTGTGTAATTTTGTGTAAGGGTTCAGATTGTTTCAGTCAAATGTGACCTAGGACATTGCTCACTGTGTCTCAGCCCTGATAACAGAGTTTGTGCAGGCCATGTTGTGAGTGTGGCTTTTTCTCTTCCACCACCTTTTGCACAAAGCTGCACAGAGAATGGGGAGCACCCTGGCTGAGAGAGGCAGCAGGAGGGGAAGGAGCTGTGTGGAGTTCCTGCCCTGCCTCTGGCACCCCTCGGGCACAGGCTCAGGAGGTGCAGCAGTGCAGGGGTGGGTGCAGCCCTGGCAGTGTCTCCTTGCTGCCCCCTTGGCTGCAGCCTGGCACTGCAGCCTGGCAGCTCTGCAGCTCAGAGCCGGCTCTGCACTCCAGACAAGCTTGGAGGCTGCCCAGGGATTCCCCATGCTGGATCCTGTGTTCTCTGGCATGAGAATGGCTGCAGTTCCTAAGTCAGCAAACGGGATCAGTGCTAAGTCCCTGTGATAATAATGCCTTACTACTGCACTCTTAGGCCTGTTCCATCCTCTTCTGGACCAATTCCATATTCCTTCTGCTGGAAAAACTGCCATTTTCTGTCACCTAGTGCCCCAGTCACTGCCATCCAAACAGATTGTGCTCTGGATCTCTCTTTGGTATTTTCAGCACTCTGCTGCCCTTATAATAATGCTCACTAATGGAGATTTGGGTAATATCTGGGTTTGATCTAGTATATCCATCATGCAAAGACCAACAAGTAGCTTACTGGGGTCACATTTGTGCTGTTGGGCTGAATCATTCCTCTGATTCATGTGTTGTGGCAAAAAGCCAGCAGCTACAGTTACATCAATGAGCTGCAATATTAATAGATACTAATCTGGCAGTTCAGAAGGGAAAAATAGATGTCAGAAATAAGGATGTGTCATTCTCATAGGCTTTCACATCCTTCACAAGTAAACTTGTTCAGCACAGGGTGGAACTGGGTGCATGGGGGCACCAGGGCTGGTTAGACAAAGTCAAGAGGTCAGAGATGTTCACTCTAGGCCTGCTCAGCGTTCCCTGCAGTTGTTTGGGGTGAAAGAAGCATGACCTGATCATTGGATACCAGGACTGACCATCCCAAACTGCCTCCTTCCCCAGCATTTATTACATTTTGTTTTGCTTCCTGCAGGCCAGCCAGCTGGGAGTGTACCGGGCCTTTGTGGATAACTATGAAGTTGCTATGGAGACAGCAGAGAAATGCTGCCAAGCCAATGCTCAGTTTGCTGAAATCTCTGAGGTAATGTCACGGTGCTCAGACACTCGAGCTGTCTGCCTCTGACTAATACCCTGCCCTGTCACTCTGTCTGTTCTGCAAGTACCTCTGCAGCCCTGACCTCTGGAGGAGCTGAGAGCTCCCACAGGCTCCTGCCTCAGCCCTGTTCTTACTCTGAATTGTACCCCAGGCTGGTCACAGACACAGCTTGGTGTGCTGTCCCCACCCAGGGAGTCTGGTAGAAAGTGACATTGCTTTGAACTTCTCCAGCTCTGTGCCACCTCATGCATTTCTAGAAGGGAAAGCTCTATGTGAGTTTTTCAAATGTTTCTCTTGCTAATGATGATTCTGGCTGTGGTATAAAAGCCATCCTTAATGGCTTGCACTGTGGCTGTCACTGGGATTGCAGGCTTCCCTGGCATGGAGAGGAGAGGATAACTCTCTCTTGAAAAAGGCAAGTGTGTCAACCATAAATCTGTAATACTATTCTTTGGCCTGTGCTGATTTCCTCCCTGTCAGAGGAGTACCTGTCTCAAAACATTTTGAATATTTTTTCATCAGCTTTCCCTGCCATGCATGGTCTCATTGACTCTTTGTATTGCAGTGATTATTTCCTGAAGAACTCAGTTGTCAAGAAAACATGAATTTCACATGTGTCTCCTTAAAAACAATCAGATAAATCATCAGAGCTGAGTACTAGCAGGAGCATTTAGAGCATTTAGCAGGAGCTCTGAGAAAACTCCTGAGTACATTCTATATCACCTGTCCCTTGAGACTTTTATGAGAAAGAGGTTAAAATAGGATCTTTCAGTTTTGCTGTTTCTGGCTAATAATTTTGCATCAAATACAGTATCTGCTGTATTTGGAATGGTGGTGAGGGCACTTCTGCATCTGTGTCCTGGTGAGGGTTTTGGGGCTGAGCACATTAATGCATGGCATGGCCCTGGCAAAGAGCAGAGACACAGACAGAGCTCCTTTGCTGCTGTGGAAGAGCTGACGTGTCCAAGGTCACCCAGCTCTGAGTACAGGAATAGGAAGTGTAACCTGAGGGTGTTAATGCCAGTCCTGTATTTATTTATTGGTGCTGGGTCAGTGGCTGTGTCCTTATGGACTCTTCCTTCTGCAGGTGATTTAAAAACTCCCCCATCCCTGGTGCTGTAGGTGGTTCCCTGCTTTGCTGCCTGTCTATTGACAGGTGCTCCTAAGAACATTGCTTAATACTGGAGATGTGTGGGTGCCTGTGACATGGCAGTGATGGATTTACCAAGAAGGAAAGCACATTTTCCCTGTCACTGGAACTGTGATAGGGCTCTCCTCCTTTCACATCCAGGCCTTCCCCTGGAGGAGCAGATAGTCTGTTGTGTTCCCATGTGATATTTCAAGGTGATTGACCATCTGCTATGTGGGTTTTCTTTTTCTTTCAGAATCTAAAGGCCAGAAGCACAAAGGAATCTAAAGATCAGACGACGAAAAATTCCTTGGAAAGTGAGTGATCCATGGAGAGGAGACTGCTCTGTCAGGGCTGTGTGGAGGCTGTTGCCAAACCTCCACCCTCCCTTTTTCTTCTCAAATGCTGGAGGGTTATGGAGTCTGCTGGCTCTGTCAGTTCCCTTTTGCTAAGCAGCAGAGTCGTGCAAAGTGGGCTCCCTGCATGGGGAAGTTCCTCCTGCCTTCAAACCTCATCAGTGCCTTTGGGCAAAGCCAGCCCAGCCACAGGGCTGCTGTGATTTTAGGAGAAATATGCTCCCCAGTGATTGCACAGAACCCCAGCAGTGGTGGGTTTGTGGGGACATTGAGAGAGCCTGGTCATGCATGGTGCTTGTCTTTGTGCATGGGTAGAAGACACCCATGCCAGAAGGAGCTTCCACACTCCCTCTTCCTGATGCTCCTCCTGCTTTGTCTCCACAGCTCTGTTGTACAAGCCCGTGGATCGAGTGACCCGCAGCACACTTGTCTTGCATGTAAGTGTCTCAAGGGACGTTTTCAGACTTTAGACCCCTGCCCTGTTTTCTTTGACCTTCAAATTTTCAATGGAGCTGCAGGACTGCAAAAATAAACCTGTTGAGCTGCATAAGAGCTCTTCCCTTTGCACTGTGGAGATGGAGTCCATGGATAGGATGCTGCTATCTTTGCAGTCATGCCACCAAGAAGTGCAGGGTATTATTATCCTCTAGAGATAAAACCTTGCTCTAATCTGTCTGAAAAAGCTGGAGCATCTTGTCCTACAGCTCTGATCAGTGGTGCTTGAGCCCTGCTGCCATCCAGTGCTGCCCATGACTGTGTTCTCTGTGTTCTGCTGTCAGGATTTGCTCAAGCACACTCCTGTGAGCCACCCTGACCACCCCCTGCTGCAGGATGCCCTGCGGATCTCGCAGAATTTCCTCTCCAGCATCAACGAGGAGATCACTCCTCGCCGGCAGTCCATGACTGTGAAGAAAGGGGAGGTGAGTCCTGCTCTTGTTATTTTCTCACTTTCTAAATGCTGGTTATGTCTTTTCTGTAGATCTGACTAGGAAGTTGTGCTGTTAAGCTGTTTGTTGCTAAGATACAGTTTATGCAGTGTCCTTGTTCTCTAAAGGATGTGGTACAGCTCCCTCTGTTCAGAAAACAGTTTGGAAACTGAGAGGGAAGTATGATCAGAGTTTTGTCCTCAGCATTGTTATAATCATTTGTCATACATAATTTCTGTGATGCACATTGCCATGCACTAAGTGGATTTGTATTTTACCTGCAAACTGAAACAAAATGGGAAGCCTGGGAGGAGAAAAAGAAACATCAGAAGTCATGAAAGATTAGGAAAAGCTGTTTTCCAGAATCTTCATTTTCACCATAAAATGAATTTTCTGCATCCTTACTCTAGAGGAGAGTGTTGTAAATATGACTGGAAAGCAAAACAGATGGAATGGGTTGGGAAAGCCAGGGAGATGACTGACTCCTGAGCGTAATGTTGCCCTTCTCAGCTTTCTAAGGAGCTGGACTGTACCCAGAAAGGTCTGAGGTGTGCAGATCCTTCACCTGCATGCAATGTTGTGCTGGGAGGCCACAGAGCTTGTCTGTGCTGGAGTCTGCATTCCTCAATGGCTTGATTCAGCTGCCTCCTAATTCTGTTAAAAAGGGATTCAGTCCCTCCTGATAAAGAAAAGCCAGGACTGGCAGAAGTATTGAGAGAGGGAAGAATGTAGGAGATTGGACACAGAGAGGTGCAGCTCAGATAGTAAAGGTGTAAGAAGAGCTGTGGCAGCATTTCAGACATGGGGTGATCAGCAGTGACCCAAATTACCCTGTACAAAAACATCTCTTGCAAAGGCCAGGAGATTGTTAAGATACCATGAACCTTCACGATTTATTCCCAAATCCTGACAGCTAAACATGCTTGCTTTTAGCTGTAAAACTGATTTTCAGCTGACAAAAGGTTTGCTGGAAGGTGCAGTTCTGGGAATTTGGTGCACTTTTTCCTGCAAGCCTTGCTCATTGTCTCATTTTGTCAACAGAGGACACCTCTAGCTGAGAAAAGAAGAGGAGGGGCTGAGCCATTGGAGGCTGAGGTAGAAGCTCAGCCATCAGTCACAGTGCCCCAGTGACAGGGGATGGCCTCGTTAAAGTGGCTGCTGATTGAGCCATGGCAGAAAGCACAGGCTGGAATGGCCCTCGCAGGGGAGGAGCAGTTTGTGTTCTCTGGTTGTCTGTCACCATCTCAGTGAGGGATGCAGGCTCTCAAACGAGTCATGCAGAATCCTAATGAGGTGCCAAGGCCCAGGCACAGGAGCAGGCTCAGGAGGATGAGCCTGCTGATGGCTTTTTGGAGCTGTGTATTTGTCAGATCTTGGAAAGCAGAAGGGGAGGCACGGCAGGATGGGCTCAGCAGGGCTGCTCACACTCTCACTGGTGCTGCCCTGACTCCAGGTATGATGTGGGATGGGAGAGAGGGGATATGAGAGAGCTGTGAGAGAGCTGCTGGGGGGGACTGGGAACCCTTTGTGCCCTCCCTCCCTGCACACAGCTTTTCCTGAGCCCAGGGAAGAAAGGGATTTGCCTTCCTCTCTGGGAATCTGAGCATGAATATTTTCTTTAGTCATTTGGCAGCAATATCCCACTTCTGTCAAAGCTGTAGTGCCCCAGTTGAACCCTCCATGTCCTGAGAGTAGGTATGTTCACTCTCCATGTAGTAATGCAGAGACACAAATCTGCTCCCAGTTACTCTGTGTGGGTTAGTGATGGCTGTTCTTTCCTGCAAGCTGCTCAGCTTGGGGTCATAGCTGGGTTTTGTTTATGCCTGTAAATCTTTCCTTTTCTACTTATCCTTTCCTCCCACTCGCCTTGCTGGTGCTTCCCCCGGGGTGACAGGACAGTGTGTGGATTGCATCTCCTAATTGACTGCTCTCAATGCATAATGCATTTTTTATTTTAATGAATCACCAGCTTGCTTTGATGGCTTTTTTCATTATTTGTCTTCCTCCCATTGAAGTTTCCTTGGTGGAAAGGAAGGAGGGTAAAATAGCCTTTCCCCTTATGTATTGCTTAGGTGCTGATCTCAGTTATCTTTTTTCCCAGTCCCTGCCTTTTATGTGGAGTATTTTTTCCTTTTGAGTGTGTTGTGGGGAGGAATCAAATCTCCTTTGCCAGCCTCTTGCTCCAGCTCTTTTTTCAGGATTGCTTTGAACTGGGGAAGGCAGCCAGTTGCTAATCTCCCTGGTGACAGGCTGCTGAGGAGGGGAGTGCAGGCCAGGAGAGTGCAGCTCATCAGCACAGGGTTGTTCTCTCTGCAGAGGTGATTCCTGCTTTGGGAGCAGTGACTCAGCCTGCCCTGCCCGCTGGGCTCCCTGTGTGGGGCCAGGTGTCCACCCTGCACTCCACACTCAGTTCTGCTGGGCTCCAGAGGCTTTGTTCTAATCTAGACTTCTGCATGGGAACTGCAAGACTTCTGTCATGTGGTTTAATTTGCTGGGCTGGATGAGTATTTCAGGTAGTGCAAAGAGATGGGAACAAAGGGAGTAAAATCCCTCTCCAGAGGGCCAGAGAGAGCTGCAGCAGGGACGGCAGAATTGGTGGAGTGAGCCTGTGAACAGAGAGTTTGGTCCCTGCTGACTGCAGCAGAATTTGCTGAGGGCCACTCTGCAGAGGAGCCAGCAGAGCCTCAGGGGAGCCAGGGGGCATCTGTGCCCTTTGGGCTCTGTTTCCATTCAGCTTGATCCACTACATTCTCTTGCTCCCTTCTTTTCATCCCATCTTTCTACTTTCATAGTTTTACCTTTTTTACTGTTTTTTAATGAATTATCTACAGGTATGCACTTTGCTAACCCTCCACATAACCAAGCAGATGGGTGGAGGGGAAGGGGCTCTTAGTAGCCCTGTACTTTGTGATTTGGAATGTGAGTGGTGGAGTCACCCAACCCTTGGGGCCATGGAAGAGGCAACTTCTTGTCACTGCTGATCTTTCTGCACCACTGTTGTCTTGGTTTAAGTAGGGAATGAGGTTAAGGTTCTACTGGGGATGGTGCTGTGGGGAAGAAGGAAAACAAATGCTTTGGGATGAAGGATGGGGCACTGTTCCATGCAGCAGGAGGGCAGTAATAACCCTCTCTAGTCTTATTAACAGAGCAGCTCTGGGTACTGCATGTTGGGTTTTTTCAGCTAAGCCCGGATGCAAATGACTGTAGTGCTTGTGTCTTTGCCTGCCAGAGGTCAAGGCTGGTGTTTCCTGCTAATTCAGCGCATTTGTGCAAAGCAGGAATTAATGAAACAGCAAAGAATTGCAGAGTTCACTTGGGAGGTGGTGGTTCCTTTCTTGAGTGCTGCTCCTCTGGTGCTCTTTGCACGAGCGCTGTTCCAGGGCAGCTCAGACCAGCCTGACCTGCCCTGGCCGTGTCCTCCCACCCTCTCTGAAGTGTTCATGCTGATATTTCTGTGATCCCACAGTGGCACAGAGGGATGGAGCCTGGAGTTTGGGGTCACTGCTGGCTGAGTGGCCTCATGTCTGGTCTCATCAGCACCAGTCCAGACACAAGGGATCTGCCAGGCAGCATTTTCTGGGAATGAGCCCAGTAGGTCACATCACAGGTCAGCTTGTGCTGCACCTTTGTCCTGGCCCTGGAGAGGAGAGGCTGCTTGGCAAGCTCCTCCACTGTGGTTCTAAATGTGGCCTTAAACTGCAGTTGGGGCACTGGCTGTCATTGCCTTGTGCTTCTGTTTGTCCTCGTAGAGGACCAAGTGTGCTAGAGAAGGGCAAGGACAAGGGACATGTGCAAGGGAGCACAAGTGCAAACTGAAGCCTTTGGAAAGCTGGAAGAGAGGCTTAGACACAGCCATGCTCAGTGTGGGGCCTGGTGCCTACTGCTGCTGGAGGCCTTGGGCAGATGTTGGAAATACAGCACTCAGAAATTATCTTGGCTGCTTCACACTCTGTCTTACAGCTGGAGCCAGAGGGCTCCTGGTGACAGGAGCTTGGGGAAGAAGAAAGAGGCCATTAAAATGCTCAAAGAGCAGCCAGTTTAACTCCCTAGGCAGAGCATCCCTTTTCTTTGTTGGTTTTTTTTTTGTTGTTTTTTTTTTTTTGCAGTGCTGGTCTTGCAACACACTTACACACACGAGGAATCATTTTCTTCCTACGCTCTGCAGAAAGCCAAACCACCTCTTCCTCAGTGACATGTGCCAATCCCCATCTCCTGGATTTCCCCTCCTCCACGTGTCCCAGCCCTTCCTGGGGCTCTCTCCCCCGCAGGCCCTGCTGTCACCACCTTGGATGAGCACGAGGCCTTTGGTGCAGCTGTGGGTCTGCTGGAGCAGGATTTTAAATTCCACTTTTTGTAACGTGTCTCAGACAAGCTGGCCACACTTCCTGGAGTTAATCAGGCTGTGACAGCAGCAGGATTTATCATATGCAAACAGCACAAAAACACTGTAGGATGAATAGATGAGCACACAGGTAGTCGTGAGCTTGGTAGCAGAGGAGGGGAAGATGCTCAGTGACAGAGGTAAGAGGAGGAGGAGGACAGCAATAGGCAATCCAGAGAGGATAACCAAGCTCTCAAAAGGTACAGGGAGAGCTCTTTTGTTCAGAGCACTGAGGTGGGTGGGAGGAGAAGCAGATGAAAACATGCAAAGAAAAGCAGGGCCTGAAAAAGAGACATGGAACTTAAATTGCACCAGTACAGGAGCTTTGCAAGAGCCACTGAAGTTAACAGCACAGGCCTTGTGTGAGAGATTAAAGATGATCCTAATTCACTCTATTATGATACAAAATCAAGGCTTTCCTCCCACACTTACTGCAACATCTTTCTGAAGCTTTTGAAGCATCTTTCTGAGCTGAGCTACTGTGATGGACACCTGACAGTCTTGGGGCCTGTTTGTGGGAGAGAGGGTGTCACTCTGCCACTTTCTGCCACTGTCACCCTATCACCCTAATCATGCTCTCAGATGTTTAATTGGTGTTTCTGCAGTCAGTGTTATTTCAGGGTATTATAGGAAATCTTGAGTAACTCTGGGAGCAAGGTAGAGAGATGGTTCCTCATGTGAGAACTAGTATATGTCACATACAGCAGGCTCACCCATCCAAAACCCCTTGTGTTTCAGGAGACCCCATTTAACAGGAGGCCACCAAAGGAACAGCTGTTGGTGGCCCTGGGTGGGAGGAGGTGACCAAAATGTTGGTTCCAAAACTGCAGAGCTGAGGTGGCACAGGCCTCTGAGTGGCACAAGCCCTGTCTGAGGGGGCTGCTGGCTCCCCCAGGGTGGGAGAGGATGGGCTGACTCATGTCAGGAGGTCCAGGAAGGTGCCCTTTGCTCCCACACTGGGGTTTGGCAGGGATCTGGTAAGCCATTGGGAAATCCTTTTATTGTTTCCCTCTGACCTGCTGAACCTCCCAGCAAGATGAGTCATTTGCAGCAGAGGATGTGCCCCTTTGCTGGAAGTGCCCCTCCTCAGCCCCACGGATGCTGAGCAGCCTGGGGCATGCCTGTTCTGCCCAGCCCTAATGAAAATTCCCTTTTCCAAGAAAAGCTGGTAGTGAGGAGAGATTTCCTGACTGGATCCACAAACGTTTTCTCCTGTACTCTCCTCCCCAAATGCTTGGTTGCTCTTGTGGCAGTTCAGCCCCACTGCTTGCTGCAGGGACAGCTTCCCAACAGGCTCCCTTGAGCAAGAAGAGGAAGGAAGGGTTCTGGGAAACTCCTTATTTCCTTCTGGCTGACTGGAATATCTCTCTTTCACCTCTTTCCTTCTGTTCCAGCCAAGCTTAGGAAGTAGGCTCGTTCTCTTCCACCCAGCTCTCTTTGTGGGGTTTTCTGCTGCCTCAGTGTTGCACTGTGTCTGTGTTAGTGACAGAATTTGGTTCCCAGGAGTGCTAACCCAGATAAGCTCAGTGCCACCTCAGCCCCAGGTGGGAATGGGGGGCTGTTGGGTCATTTGGCATGGAGTGGCTGAGCTTTCTGTTGGGGTTCTGGGGAGATGTTGAGATGCTCTCAGCAATGTGCTGGGCTGGGGCTCTGGCTCGTCTCACACGCTGCCAGTGCCTGGCAGCAGACAGAAGGTCAGGGCAGGACTGTGCCCTGTCCCTGCAGGCAGGGAAAGGACAGTGCCACATCCTGCTGGGTAGCAGAGATGAGTAAGCTGTGAGAACGTCTTTACACCTACAGACAATGAGCAGAGGTTGAGCTGGCAACAAGCAGCTATTCTCATTTCTCCAGAGGAGCTGAGCTGATTTGCAGTGTAATTAATATGCATCAGATCTAGAAACCTGAGATCAGGGGTTTGGCTTGCTCAGAAAATCTCTTTCCCTGCTTATTATTTCTCCCAAATGAAATTCTTTGCAGGATGGGAGTGTTCTTGCTACTGACAACGTACCTCCTCCTGTTTGTTTATTTATTTTCAAAGCTCAGTGTTTCTGGTTTCCCAGCTGGGGCCTGCTCTCCCAGGCAGGAGGGGAAGGCGTGTCCAAGTGCCCATCAGCAGCAAAGGCATCAGTGCAGGCAGGAGTTCTCTCCAAAACCACTGAGCAGCAGCCAGCAGGATCACACCCACCTAGGAATGAACACTAACATATGTACAGGCCTTTGTGAGCTGAATCACTGCTGGATGGCAGCTCTCCCCACAGTCCTGCCCAGAGATGGTGCAGCAGTCTGCCAGGGAGCAGCCTGGCTTCCTGCAGCTCTGGGAAAGGTGCAGCTTTTGCTGCCCTGCTCACAGATTTCCAGAGCTTCCTGTAATGGAAGGCAGCACCAAGATGAGCTGCTGGCACTCTTTCATGTGCTTTCTCTGGTAGCTGTGGTGCTCTTGTAGCTGCAGATGGGAAAATGCAGGCTGCTAATCCCTGTCAGGAAGTGTAGGTTGCTGTGGGACAAGCTGTGGAAAGAAGAGTTCTGTCTGCAGGGGCATTTCTTTGTCATGTGTTCCTTACCATGATGCCTGCCAGGCTCAGGACTGGTGTGGTTTGTTTTCATTTTGGAGAGCCAAGATGGGAAGAGTGGCAGGCAGGAAAGGCAGTGTGGGGTTTGCACTCCCACACCCTCGGTAGGGAACGTGTTCAGGGTTTGTTAAATCATGCAACAAACACAACCCAGGGGCATCACCTGGGAAATGGAGGCATCACTCCTGCTGTGGGTGTCCTGACCTTGCCCAGGGGAGCTGCTCCCGTGGTGCTGCCCCATGGAGACCCTTCTGTGTGTCCAGTGGGGGGGTCCCAGCCATGGGGCAGGGCAGCAGGGACTCAGGGGTGAGTCCTGAGCATGGGCTGGGCAAGAGGGCAGTGAGGCAGCTGGGGAGGTGCTGGGTAGCCTTGGACAGGGTTAGCAGAACTGTCCTGTCTGCAGGCACCTGTGGGATGTCTGATGTGTCACTCAGTGATGGCAGAGGAGCATCCTCTGGGCTGGAGTAACAAAGGAAGTGCAGGTCAGGGAAGAGTTCCTTAGCATACCTTAGCATGTGTGGGGAAGCTGATGGTTCCTGTTTGTACTGGCTGTGAAGTGAGGCAGCACTGACAGTTACACATCTTGGTGGAAATAAAACTTGCCCAGAGCTGAATGCCCTGAATTCTGCTTGAAAATCAGGGAGAGGTGTCTATTCCAGGTGTGCACTGAGTCCTGCTGGTCCTGACAGCACAGTGGAGGACCTGACAGAGCAGGGCATGAAACTCCTGTTGTGGTCACTGGAAGGAGCACACAGACACTGTCTACGTGCCAGCATTCAGCCTTTGGGCTTTGAACTAGGGAGTGACCAGTCCTGCCCTCCCCCATAAGGGAATTAGGAAGGCAATAGTTCTGCCCATCAGTGTGTGCCCCTTCTTTAGAGGGCTGTAAAACTCCGTGGAACTAGAAGCAGGATTAAAGGAGTCAAAGTTGTGCAGCTTCTTTGCATCTTCTAGGTTTAAGAAATCTTTATATGATATATAAAGAAGATTCCAATAGGCACGTGGTGAGGGTACATCCAGAAGGTCCTTTTAAAGCACAGGCTGACAAGGGACTCCCAAGAAGTTTGCCAGATACACATGTTCAGGAATTATCCCTAACAGCACTTGGAATGAAGAAGCAGCAACGGCGTTCAGCTGTTAATGTTGACAAAGTCATTCTGTAAATGGGAGAGGAAGGGGTCGAGGAGAGCTTCGCTGTCCCAGCTGGGGTGGCTGAGGCTGCTGCAGAGGTTGGGAAGTGGCTCTGGGAGAAGCGGTGTGTGCTGCTCCCTGCTGGCCCGGGAGGGGACGATCCGCCGGCAGGGATTCAGGGACTCGGGTACAATCTGCACTTGGGCTCAGGAGCAGGTGATGGAGAGAAGCCCCAGGTCTGACCCAGCCCAGGCAGGGGAGGAGATGCATGGCTCTTCCTGCCTCTGGGACAGAGGGCTGCAGCAGGGAGCAGAGCTGACAGCAAGGAGTATTTAGTAGGCTTTTTCATTTTTCTGAATTACACAAATGTACCGAATTTGCTCTTGTAGGAGTCATGTCTAAGGACTGTGTTGCCCCAGTGCCAGGTTTGCAGGCATTGCACTGACACATTTTTCCTGTTTCTCCCCAGCACCGGCAGCTGCTGAAGGACAGTTTCATGGTGGAGCTGGTGGAAGGGGCTCGCAAGCTGCGTCATGTCTTTCTTTTTACTGACCTCTTCCTGTGTGCCAAGCTCAAGAAGCAGATTGGAGGGTGAGAGTTTCCTTTTGGACTTTGGGCTTTGCACCTCAGCTGGAACAGAATCCTAGGTTTAGCTTGCAGTTTTAGTTGCATATGGATACCCCAGGCCTGGGTAACCATAGTCCACAAGAAGAACTTAGATAAGAAATGATCAGAAAGGTAGGAATTTTTACTGTATGAGATCCTGTCTAAGTGCTGACCCCTCAGGAAAGGTAATTCCTCCCATCCATGCCCTGAGCCTACCTAGGAGAGCAAGATAAGTTGTAGCTGCTGGTATTCTGGACAAATGTAATTCATTTTTCTACTTCCACTTTCTTTTGAGGTGATGTTCTTCACTTTTTTAATGATCAAGGTGGTTAGTTTTGGCTTTGCAGCTACAGTCTATTAACAGTTCTACAGAAAAATGGCAAAGGTGCAGTAAACAGACTGTGTTAACCCCAAAGGGCAGCTATAAAAGCAGTTTTGCTGACACTTTTCATAAATGAGGAGGGAGGAACCACTACCAATGTACTTGCCTTAAATAGGGCTTCTCTTCATTTGATAAGCATTTGGGGAGATGTCTCTTATCTTCTTGCCCTCCTCAAGCAAAAAGTTACACCTGCCCTTTTGAAAGCACGTGCTTGTGAGGAATGGACCTTCAAAGGAGTGCGACATTCCCCAGAGTGGATGTTCCTGACAGCAAAGGTGAAGAGGGAATAAATGACAGGAAGCTTTAAAAAAGTGAGCTGCTAATCCTGGTGAAACCCCTGGAGAATGGCAGCTGTGAGCTGCAGTTTCTCCCCGCTGGTTGGATTACACAGAGGTTTATATCCACTGACTCACCTGTCCCACCTTGGCCCCAGCTTGGGCAGGAGAGACCCAGGTTCAGATGCCAGGAGGCCACCAGGTCACAGGTGTGGCACAGCTTTAGAATTTTGCCACACCAGAGGCTTCAAAGAGAGAACATGCAGGACCAAAATTCTCTGCAGGAGGTGGATGTGGTTTCTCAGGATGAAAAGAACTAGATAACAAAATGAGTTGCCTTTTTATGTGCTGTACCAGCTACTGGCCCTGCTAGGCTGTCCTACTGAAAAGCAGCCTGGTGCCAGGCTTTTTCCATATGGGAATCATGGTGAAGTTGGGCTGGTGTCTGCATCTTCTGCACTGTAGCAGGGAAGAACTTGTGGGAAGGACTGGGTGTTGCCAAACACCAGTAGGAGTAAAAGGTTTGGACCTACTGCCTTTCAGAAAAAGCCAACAATACGACTGCAAATGGTACATCCCTCTCACTGACCTCAGTTTCCAAATGGTGGATGAGTCTGAGGCAGTGCCCAATATCCCACTGGTACCTGATGAGGAGCTGGATGCCATGAAGATCAAGATATCCCAGATCAAGAACGACATCCAGCGGGAAAAGGTAAAGGAATTTACTGGGAGAGCACTCCCTGGCAATGCAGGCACAGGGTCTGTGCTCAGATGAGGGGCTGGTGGCAGCTCTCCCAGGGCTGCACAGTTCAGGAGCCAGGCTGCAGCAGACTGTTCAGCAGGGGCTTGTGATAGCCAAGTGCTTTGTTCATCTGAGTGTACAGCCTGTGAGGAGACAGAGACAAAAAGACCCTGTGGTTGTACCCAGCAGCTCCTCTCCTCAGCAAAACCATCTATGAGCATCCGTGTGGAGGGCAGGGATCTTCTGCTGCAGACATCAGAAGGACTGGGAGTGTTATTTGCCAGATTCTGGGTGTTAAATTATGATCCTGCCTGTCAGTTAGGCCTTTGAAGCTTTTTCCTGCTTCACTGATGTCAAAACAGCAGCAAATGTATAGAAAACAGCAATTATGCTGACTGGACAGTTGGACATGGACATGATGTCTCTGGCCCAGGCTTCTTTTTGCTTGCAAGATAAGTGTTCTGAGAGCTACTAGATCCCAAACCTTCCTGGAGCCTAAAACAGAAATAGGAGTTTGGACACTGGTGGTATGTAAAGCAGGATATGGGTAACATTGTTCCTGCTGTGGGAAGGTTATTCCCCACATTTTCAAAGAACACACTTCTGTCTCTTGGCCCTGGCTGGCTTTCAAAGAGGGCTTCCTGGAAAAAGTAAGATATTAGGAAGAACACTTTGTGGAAGCCTTTTACTCACCAGCTGCAGGTGTCTAAGATGACTGCTTTGGTACATCAGTGCTAAACAATACACATGGCTGGGATTGGGACTGGATTTTATCCAGGAAAAACTGTATTTTTAGCAGACCTCTGACGAAAATGGATCAGTGGGCAGCTTCTGTAGAAGTTGCTTAGAGTCTCCTTAGTTAAGAACACTTGGGGGGCCTGGCAGTGCTATGGCTGCCCAGGGACCTGATGCTACTGCAGCCTCTGGAACAGAAAATACAGGGTACAGCTGGGACAGTGGCCACACACCCCTGCACTTCAGCTGGGACAGCTGGAATTGGGGAACAGAGCCCAGTCCAAGTGCAGAGATTCTGCAAATAACACCTTTCTGTTCACTGGGAGTCCTGTGGATCCTACTGACAGCATCTCTTCTACTTTGGGGCCATTTACCTACTCACAGGGTAGAGACTGTGGATTTCAAAATAGCTGTTAGTGTAAATGGGGGCAGATTTGGAGAATAACACATGTCCTCTCTCTCTCCCAAACCCTCCAGAGGGCCAATAAAGGCAGCAAGGTGATTGAGAGGTTGAAAAAGAAGCTCTCGGAGCAGGAGTCCCTGCTGCTGCTGATGTCTCCCAACATGGCCTTCCGGGTGCACAACCGCAACGGCAAGGTGAGAGCACCATGGGGCCATGGGGCCATGGGCTGTGGGGGCTCCTGCACAGGGAGGGCTTTGTGCCTTCTGCTGTGTGTCCTCAGAGCACTCTGCAAGCAGCAGACACCTCACCCTTGGTTATGATGGCATCCTATAAGGCTGTGACTAATTTGCAAACAAGACTGGCATTTAAGAAATGACCACGGAAATGAATCCCCTGTCCCAGCCCTGGTGGAGCAGTAGGAAGAGCCCTTCACCTGAGATCCAGCTCTGCAGCAGCTTCCCTCTGAACTACCCTGTGGCTTCAGGGCTTGGCACGTTCAGGGCAGTGTCCTCAGGGCTGCCCCTGCTGGGGTCATGCTCTGCCAGGGCTGTTCCCTGCTCTGGCAGTGCTGTAACTCTCACTGTGGCCTATCCATGCCCATGGCCAAGGAGTCTCACAGGATTGTTACTGCCCAGTGAAAATCCATCAGCTGCTCACTGCTTCCTGTCACTGCTTCATCAGTGGCTAGGCCTGTGCTGGAGGCTTTGGCACTCCTGGTGCAGCTGAGTGCCTGTTGTGAGGAACAGCACAAGCTGCCCTGGGAGCTGCTGCAGGGCTCTGTGAGCCCTGACTGTCCATGTTGGTACCATGGCTGCCTTGCCAGAGCCCAGCCTGTCTTGAGAGGGATGTGCTGCAGGGTAAATGGCAGGAGTGCCACCAGAATAGTCTGTCCAGCAATTTGCACAGGGGGGGGTGGGAGCAGGCAGGCCCTGCCCTCAGCAGTGCATCAGACTCATGCATACCCTGTTTTCTTCTGTGTTCCTGGGTAGAGTTACACATTCCTCATTTCATCGGACTATGAGAGGGCAGAGTGGAGGGAGAATATCCGGGAGCAGCAGAAGAAATGTGAGTATCCCTCAGCTGTCACTGGTACAAATACTGTCACCTTAAGAGAGCAGGGCTCCAGAGGATGAGGTGTGGGATAAACCCTGCCAAAAGAGAGATCTGCTTTGAAATCCACAGCATAATATGAATTTCTCCTGTCTGAGTCTGTTTGGGAATTTCTGCTGCAGTAACATGTGATGAATGTGTAGAGAGAGCACTTAGTAAATAAATGTGTGTGGAGATTCTCCCATTTACTCTAGAGATGAGAGCTCAGTGCAATTCCACCGAGAGGGAAGAGCCGCACCCTTTTCCCTGGCTCCATTCAAAAGAAACTTAGTTACTTTTATGGCATGGGGTTTTTGGCTTTGCAAGGAACTAAGAACCCCTCTATTTCCTGTGAGCCATTCTGAGACTTTCCTTGGAGGAGTACCTGAATTTGCCCCTAGCAGAGCTGGGCTGCAGCTGCAGCAGTACTGCCCTGGCCACTCAGTGCTGCTGCTGAGCAGTGCCCAGGGAGCACTGCCCGTGTGTGCCCAGGGTGAGGGGTCATGCATCCAGCCTCTCCTTGGAATTTTTACTCCTGCCTCTTTCAATCTCCATGGCAGGCTTTAAAAGCTTCTCCCTCACATCAGTGGAGCTCCAGATGCTGACAAACTCCTGTGTGAAGCTTCAGACAGTCCACAACATTCCCCTCACTATCAATAAGGAAGGTAAGACCTCTGGGTTTTGTTCTCACATGGTGTAGCTGCAGTGAAACTCTCCCCGTTCCTGGTGCTGTGCTTTCCCTTAGAGCTGCTCTTACTGTTCCCTCTGGCTGCAGGTTGCAGGCATCCTCCAGTGTACATTAATCAGCTATCAAATGGTCCTTGTATGCTGTTGTGCAAGGTGTCAGAGTGCTGGTGGAGTCCTAGCCAGCTTTGGGACAGCTTTGAGCTGTGTCTGAGAATCCTTTGGAACAGCACTAGTTGGCCAAAATTGTGTCAGGAACCATCCTAAATTACTACCTTATCTGCTAGATAGATAGTAGACTTAGCCTCTATAATTTACTTTATCTCCCTTGAATTTCTTTCATGTTGTCTTGCTGATCCCAGCACTGTCACTGTAACAGCCCCCCAGTGCCAGAAGGTGTCACAGGTGCCAGCTGTGGAACAGTCTCCTGTCCTGCTGAAGGGGTTGTTCTGTGCTCCTGCCATCCTTGGGCAAAGGGACTGTTCACCTCTGCTCATTAATATCAGTCTCATCACTCTCACTCCTGGCTCCACTGTGAATGTAACCAAATCCCTTGGATCTTTTGCACAGATGATGAATCTCCAGGTCTCTATGGGTTCCTGAATGTCATTGTCCACTCTGCCACAGGATTCAAGCAAAGCTCAAGTGAGTTGCAGTTCTGGGACACCCAAGAGATGCTGATAGGGGTTGGATAAGCCATGTGCTGGGACAGCTGGGCATGGACTGCAGCATCTATGATGGTGCTGGAGAGGTGTTCTGGGGAACTGGAAGTTCCTATTCTCAACTCTCAAAAAGATCACCATCAAGGATCGAGCACACAGCATTTATTTTTAGGCCTAAGGTTTTTAAGCAGTGTTTGCTGATTACCCAGCTGTTCTAGAAACAAATCAGGCCTTATCCTGAATTCTTTCAGCTGTATTTTGTTTTACAATGAAAGAATGGAAGATGTTCTCTGGCATACAGAATTTTTGTTGGGAAGAAAGTGGTGTTAAAATTCAGGGGAATGACTTGACACAAGGATCAAAAAGGTGACAGAGCTTCTTAAGGACAGCTGGGCTGATCAGGGTGATGAGATTTGTATGAGATGGTGTTACTGGTACTAATACAGAGATGATGGAAATGAAGGCATGCTGTGCAAGTGAGTAATGCAAGTTAGGAGATTCTAGATATTTTTTTAAAGTTTTGTCCCTGTCTCCCCTTCTCAGATTTGTACTGCACGTTAGAGGTGGATTCTTTTGGGTATTTTGTGAACAAGGCCAAAACTAGAGTTTACAGAGACACCACAGAGCCCAACTGGAACGAGGTAGGTTTGATATTTGGTGTGACTTGTTCCATGTGCCAAACATCAATGCATGATGGGCAGGCCTGCCAATGGGAGAGGCTGTGCATGCTCAGCACTTGTGCTGCATATGCTGCTTCTCAGAAAACACTTTACTGCCAGGTTCACTTGGCTGTCAGGGCTTGCAGAAGATTTTCTGTTGGATTAGCAGTAGTTAAACAATTTTATACAAATGAGTCTTGTCCAGTATTTCATCTTTTAAACAGATGCATGCTTGATCATTTTTTTAAAGATACAAGTAAAAATATGTTGAAGGATATGGTTTTGTTTATTTGTTGAGAGGGGGAAGAATTTACTGCAGACATTTTGCCTGTTTACAGCCAACTCAGACCTGCTGGTGAGCAAAATTTCTTACAAGGAAGGGGAGCAAATTTGTGTCTGAATAATGCTTTGCTGAGACCTGTGAAACCTGACTAAGGAGTGAACCATCTTAGTCTCCAATCTGACCACCTTATAGATACAAAATATAATTTCAGCTTATTTCTAGACCAGTTCCAGTAGGGAGGAGGTTTGGCCAGTCCATAAGTGT
Organism: Cisticola juncidis; assembly: GCA_013400215.1. NCBI lineage: Eukaryota > Metazoa > Chordata > Aves > Passeriformes > Cisticolidae > Cisticola > Cisticola juncidis. Next base: position 286,603 of record VXBR01001154.1, read on the forward strand.
TCTGATAAGTACTAAGGAGACTGTATTGATAATTCTGAGGCTGGTGTCCTGTTGTGATTCAGCCCTTGTTCTTTCCTTTCCTGGTGCCCTGCAGGAGTTTGAGATTGAGCTGGAGGGCTCACAGACACTGCGAATTCTGTGCTATGAAAAGTGCTACAACAAAACCAAGCTCACCAAAGAGGATGGAGAGAGCACAGATCGCATAATGGGGAAAGGACAGATCCAGGTAAGACTGTGCTCAGCTCATTCCTGATACCCTTACTGCAAAACATCACTTTTGGAACCTGGAGTTCACCACAGAGGCTTTTTCTGCTTTCTGATTGTCTCAGCATTGAAGTTTTTTCCATCTGATAGTGAGGTACAGAGTGTGATTCACAGGCAGGCAGGCAGCAGCCTTGTCCCTCTTGCTGTGTGCCCTGTGCCTGCTCCAGCACCCTTATGGAATAGCTGCTTGTTTTGATCTCTCATTTGCCCATTAACTTCAAAACTTCCACACCAGTGTACAGGAACTGCAGTGCCCTGGGCACTGGTGAGGAGGCTTCATTTGTGACAGGAGGACACCAGAATATTCTGTCTACTCTGTAAATCACGTGCAGAAAGGCTGCCCTCTGTGTGTGCTGGGAGTTGATGGATGTGTGGCCAGGCCCTGGGGCAGCCTGGCTGTCCTGGTGCCTGCCATGGCCAGAGTGTGGTGTCCATGAGAGCAGGCAGCATCTGAGGAACATTTCCACTGCTGAGGATTGGCTTGGGACACTTTGTGTGGCAGATGTGGAATACAGGGGGGGAGGTGATGATTGCAAAGGGCTGCTACTCCTGGGGAGCTGCTGTGTCATAGAGCACTAAAGCTGGATGTAGCAGAAATCAGGCCGTGTGTGAGGAGAACATGGGGAACATATGTCCCCCATCTCGTTCCAGTTTGTTGCTCTGACTGTCCACAAGTTTAGAAAAGTGTTTAAATGTCTGCTCTGAGGATGAATTCTTTGTGTTGGAGTGGCTGTTGAACAGAGCAGAGACCCTGCCCAGACACCTTTCTTAAAGATCTCACCAGTTCCCCTCCATTTAGGTCTGTCTCCCATCTCCCTGTGGACAGCAACTGTCCCTGGCACTGGAGGGATGTCACCCAGGCCAAGGCCATCTCTGGGATTGCAGCAGCAGCTGGGGGTGAGGATGGCCTGTGGGATCACATCCCCCCTTGGCTCTGGCAAGGTTCATTGCCTAAATGACTTTGGTCAGGCCTTCTCCTCCCTCTCTCCTGTTTTCAGGGAGATCTTTTTCAAATGGAGCTCATGTGCAGACAGTAAATGCCAGCACACACAGCAGCCCTCTGCAATCTCCTGTGTGTGTCTCGGCTGAGCAGAAATCCCTGTGTCCCTTCAGCTGACAAAGGCTATTTTCCATCGAGCTGAGCAACTACAAAAGAGCAACTTTTCAGCCCTGAAATGCCCTGGAGATTTGTGTGCTCATAAAAGAGAACCCTGACATCACTGACATGCTAAATTCTACAAATATTTTATATAGAAAGACTAAAAAAAAGCCAAATAAAATCTTTTAAATTTTTGGCAATTTTTTTCTTTCTCATAGCTGTGGGCATTTTTATGCACAGCAGTTGTATATTCTGTAAATATATTTTATACTGTAGTAAATAAAAATTCTCTTTGATAGCAATTAAATATTAATTGCATCTTGATTCTTTTAGAGAGACCTACACAGAGGGAAGGTTAAAAAAGTCAATTAAAACGTTTTTAATTCATGTACAAATGTTGGATTCTGTTGTATCATAAAAGGCACATGCAAAGGTCTCTTACTTTCTGTAAATCCCCTTTGCAATTTATAAAGAAACTTGATGAATTGCCAGAACACCCTCTTAATTTTCAGTGATTTCTGTCCTATCATGGATTTGAAGCACTGTTAAAACAAAGAGAAGTCATATGACAGTCTGGTAATGTTTTGGATTGATAAAAATTATTAAAGGTTTTGATTTTGATTTAGTTCTATTTTTGAAGTAAACATAATTTCTCTATTAAGAAACAATAATAATGCAACAACAAAATCTGATTACAGCTGTGACTGAAGGTTGGCTGTGTTCCCATGTGCTTTTATATCAAATTTTGTTTACCTTGGAGTTTGTAGTTTATCCTGGGCTTTCTGATTTGTTGTTGCACTGAAGTTATTCAGCCCGAGTCTGTCTGTCTAGAGGCAAGGTCTGTGAAGTTGGGTGAGGATTTTTGTTCCATAAATTCCCTTTAGTTAAAAACTCTGTGAACATAAAGAGTCGCGTCTGCATCCTCCTGTTGGTAAAAGCAGAGAAGTTTCTCTGTTGGCTAAATTGCAGTGTATTGTTAAGCCATGTATTATTGTAAATATGCAACTTCCCACTACTGGGAATTCTGACTCACCAAATACTGAGCCTCAGTGATGAAGACAATCAAGGAGATGAGGACTGTTTTGGTTGTAAAAATGTTTATTAAATCTCTCCGCTGCATTATGGCAGTGAAGGAAGGAAGGCTGGAAATTGGTCCATGTAGTCACAAGTTTCCAGGAATGGGCAGCAATTTTAATAGCTCCCATTGCTCATATTTTCTTTTCCTATGGAATATTTTATTGTCTGTCTTTATAGCCAGATGCAAGACCTGCTTCTTTCTTGCCAGTCTGCAAGTTTTTTATGTCAGAAACATAAACCCATGAGGTTTTAGTGTGGGAGAACCTCCTGTAAATGTAGAAATGAAGTCCTAACAGACCTGGGCACAGCAGTGCTGGGTGGGCAGTGTTGAAGTGACTGGCACACATGGCTGGAGGCTTCTGGTGCACCTCAGGCAGGAGAAATACCATTCCTGGGTACCCTGGGAAACTGAAATTACTGTGGGAGCTGGAAGAGGGTGGAATGGACATCACATGATGGAGGAAATGTGAGGCTTCGTTCAGCTGTGGGCATAAGCCCCTCTCACTGTGAGCACCCTGGGCTTTTCTTTCTGTTGATACCTTTGGCACCTGGGCTGGCCCCCTGGCTCTGTGAATTTTGCACTCCCTGTGGCAGACAGGTCCCCTTGTTTGGAGTGTGGCCCCTTTTCCTTGGCTGTCCCTAAGTGGGCCCATTTGTCAGAAGGAGCAGCTGTGCCTTGGGAACAGTGAGTGAGTGAAGGGATAGGATACCTCACCCTGGGATCCGGCTCCTCCCACTGGTGCCTCCTAGAAATGCCTTTTCTTTTGCTGCTTTCTTTTTTCTGCATGATCAGCTCAAGCTAAATATTTCCTTCTCCCTCACAGCAGTGCTGGAAAATCAGGGAGGATGTGACCTTAGATCACTCATTCTGTGGAGCAGCACCATTCCTCTGTTGCCTTGCAAAACTATCACTCTTATCTTAATTATCTGGGATGTCTCATAGCAGTGCCCATGGCTATTTCAGGCATTAAGTTGTTTTCCATGTATACTAAATTATCCCATGCTGTACCTCCCAAGTGTTAACTTGGAAACCTTCTACTCACTCAAGCTTGTTTCAACAGTTTGCTGAAGCAGAACATTGTCCCAGCAATGAAAATAGGGGAAAATGAAGAAGGCAATGGGTCATGGCTAAAGGGTGATGGTGGGAAAGATTAACCTGTCATTGGGGAGCTGTGACAAGAATGGGGTTATGGCAGGACTGGGAGTTCCCAGCAGCAGTGAGACTCTGACAGCATGTATGTCACATCAGTTACAATTCAGAACTGATGGAGTGTAAAGTTGCCTGGAAAATTTAATAAAGGGAAGAAGTAATGGGAATGAATATATAAAACACACTAACCTTAATGTTCCGCAGTCCATGCTCTTTTATTTCCACTGAGGCTTCTTTGTTTTTCCCTCCTTCTGCATGTTTTCTTTTCTCTCTGGGGAAAAAGAAATCATGATCAAGCTCTCTGTGGTGGTTTCCCAAGGCAGAGCATAGAGACCCTTCCTAGTGCCTGGTTTGCATTTGCCAGAGCAGCATTCCCTGTTTGCCTTTTTCCAGGTTCTCTCCATTCTGCTGTGCACTCTCAGTCTTTCCTGACTGCTGTGCCCTGTCTGAATTCAGTGCTGAGCTACAAGGGCCAGAGATCTGCATTCAGAAACCCCTGTGGTGCTGAGCTGCTTTGTTCTGTTGTGTTTTGGGCAGGATACAGAGAGGTATTGGCTTGATTCATTAGTGAATTTGGGTATTTGCAGCTTGCCACTGCAAATAAAAAAGGCCACAAGGGGACTGGAGGGAGCAGCAAACAAACAGAGTGGTTGGTTTGTGTTTTCCTGTTCAGCACGAGCTTTTGGTGGGGACTGCAAACAAGCCCATATGATACAGTCTGTGAGGCTTTTAGTAGCTCTGCCCTATTTGCACAGAGCATGGAAACAACACAGTGACTCTGCTTCAATGGAGATGGGGCAGGTCACTCAAACCAAGCAACTGTTTGGGGGAACTGTGTAGAGGAGCAGTAAATTCCACTGTCAAATGCAGAGGCAGCAGTTTCACAGTGCCTCCCCTGCTTGAGCTGGCACAGCTTGCTCAGAGCTGCCTCCCTTTGCCATGCTGGCCGTGGATTGGATTCTTCTACTCAGTGTTCCTTCTTTCAGGTCACTGATCTCCAAATCAGGCCACAAGACAGCATGGCCCCATTTGTCCCCTGTGCTGGAGCATGGCTCTTGCTAGCTCACTGTTCTCAGTGTGCTCTCTCCCTGCCTGCTCCAGCTGCCCTTTCCCTCTGTTGCTCTTGCTGGCCTCAGAAGGTCAGTCATCAGCTGGGACCACGACTGGAGCTTCATTGAAGTCCCAGTGACAGTTCTTGGTTTCCTGTTGACTCTGTTATGTCCTACTGTGACTTATCAGACTGTTAGACCTGATCTTCCTGTCTCACTCAGTGTTGCTGAGAGTTTATTCAAGCTTTGCTCTTTAAATAGCTTCCATCGTTTTGCTTTGTTATTTAAAAAGCACCTTGGAGAAGTTTGGGTTTTTTTCGCTTTAATTGCTGTTGTTATTGCCAGTGATTCATGCAGGATTGGCTGGGTCAGCCAGCCCTGGTGCCTGTTCTCCCTGGCTCTCCCCATTCAGTACAAGGCATTCTCCAGCAGGAGTCCAACAGTAGGAGGGAGTGCAGGGTCCTGCCAGCTCTGCAGGAGTTCAGAAACAAGAGAGCAAGAGGCAGCAGCAGGTACATGGAGGTTCACTCGTAGTCCTGGATCAGCCCCAGCAGTTATCCAGTGAGGAAAAGTCTCTGTGAGCTCTCAGCTGCAGCAAGGAAAAGTCTTTGTGAGTTCTCAGCCCCAGCACTCAGCTTCTGCTTGTCCTTTGCAGCAGTGTCAGTCACTCTTGAGACCAAGCAGGATGGTGTTTGGCTCATATTTTTTAACAGCTATTGCCTTTGTTTTTGTAGTGCCAGGAATCCCTGGTCAGTAGTGAGACATACCCAGTAATACCTGTTAGCTGAAATAAACCATAACTGGATTCCGCTGGACTCTTCCTTCAAAGTTTTTGGCAAATATTCAAACCCTCTTTTCCCTTTAGTCTTAAGCTATAAATAATATAGCTCCTTGCTATAAATAATACACTCAGTGACTCTATTCTAAAAGCATATGGAAAACTGGTTCCCAGCAAGAGGATTGGCTGTGACTGTGCCCATCAGCAGGGTCAATTTGGCAGCTTAACCAGATGACTCTTTAGAGGTGGAGATAAAGCTTTCAGGAATACTTAGCATGGTTGTCCTCATAGGAAACCAGACACTTCAGAAGTGGTTTCCTCTTGATTCTGGGAAAGAATTCAGTTGTTGAAAGAAATCGAACTTCCAGCACGGAAGTTCAGGGCAGAACAGCCTAGAAACTGGCCAGCCCTAGGGCCCTTGGCCAGCCCCACAGCGGGGGCGGATCTGCTCTCCCGAGTTAAAAGCGAACCCCCTTGGCCAGCACTCCTGTGTTTGGGGTCGCTGAGGCACTGAAGCCGAGCGCTGCTGCCCATTGGCCCCTGGACCTTTGCAAAGCCCCAAAATGTGGGGGCTGCTGGTTGCTGACAACTCCTTGCAAGGGCTCTTCAGCAGTTTGTGCCGGCGTTGCAGCTACAGGAGCCGGTCCAGTTCGACAGGGAAGCACGTGTGTGCTGGCAGCCTCCCGCTGTGGGCTCTCGTCCGTGACAGAGCACGCAGGGATAAGGTTGGCCTCGCTTCTTCTGTTGCTGCCTGGGGTCTCTGCAGTGGGAGGAGGCAGGGAGGAACTTTGCTGTCTGCTGCTTGCCTTTCTTTGGGGAGGGGGCATGGGGGGCTTGTCTCTGTAGCTGGCAGCAGCACTGGGCTGCTCTGTTGATGATCTGAGTGTGACCATAACCGTGTCTAAACTCTCCCAGAATTTCCTGCAGCTGCCATTGTTCCAGAATTTCCCTCCCCTGCCAGAGCTCTCTGGTCCTGCATGGGGCTCTGTGAGAGGCGGGAGCTGTGCTGCAAAGCTGCTCTGGTTGTGACTGTTTGCTGACAGCAGTAAACTCAAAACAGAGTTTGCTGCAAACAGAGTTTGCTGCAGTTACCTCCTCCTGGTCTTACTCTGCCTCCATGTTCAAGAGCCAAGTGTTCCAAAGCAGTCTCAGGAGGCAGTGAATTCTTGCTTTGGCTGGTTCCAATGGCTGATCAAGCCCCCAAGCAGGCAGCTCCTCCTCTCTCTTGCCAGTTTCCCTGGAGCTGAGTGCCACTCCTCAGGCCTTGGATGTGTTTGGGCTCTCCCAAGGCAGTAGTGGAATTGCTGGGTGACATTCTATCATTTCAGTCAGCTGCTCCCCAGCCTCACAACTGTCCACTCAAAGCTGAAAATGAGAGATTGGTACTTATTTCTGTTTAATGACTGCTTGCAATAGCAGGGCCTGGTGTTCTCCCTGTCTCTATGCTCAAACAGAAATGAAAAGGAATAGGCTGATTCAAGGACAACTTCCCATGATTTCTCAGCAGATTCAAACATTGGTTGTGCTCCCTAAGGTTGCCTTTGTTGAGCAGACACTGCTCTCATGTTGCTGGGTTTTCCATGTGTATGACCTTCATCAGCCCCGTTTAGAGAACTGCACAATATCCAAAACCTGGTTTCCCTGAAACCAGGGAAACTTTGGAGTGTGAATTTTCCTATGGAAGGGAAATAACAAGGTAAAAGTAATCTTGCTCTTTCCCTTGCAGAAGCCTTCTAGGCTAGCTGGTTTCTCTGAAGTCTTTTCTTAGCTCCTAACTTCTGTTTTGCAGCTGGACCCTCAGGCACTGCAGGACAAAGATTGGCAGCGCACAGTCATCTCAATGAATGGGGTGAGTGTGGCAAACAGAAATTAGTTCTGCTTCTGTACCTCCTGTGGGCTTTCTTTCTTTGCCCTTCATTACAGTATGAAAAAAAAGAAAAGAAAATGTTTAAAAAGTAACAGCTGTTCTCGTTGGTTCAGGTGGAAGTGAAGCTGTCAGTGAAGTTCACCAGTCGGGAGTTCAGCCTGAAAAGGATGCCGTCCCGCAAGCAGACGGGCGTGTTTGGGGTCAAGATTGCCATTGTCACCAAGTGAGCTGATGGGTCACGTTTCTCCCCGTTGTGTTTCAGGAAGACAACTGGCCAGAGGGGTGCACCTGCCTGTGTCCCCCTGAGAGGTTTGGCAGTCCAGCCTGCTCCACTAGTGTAGGAGTGTAGATGTGGCTGCAGACAGGAGATGCTTTACAACCTCTGAGCTTCATTTTTTGGAGAGATAAACACCAGTGTGCACACAGGCTGTTTACTGACAGCCTATCGCTCCTCTGAATTCCGGAAATCCCCCTGCCCTTGCCTTCTCTGTAGTTAGCTGACATGGTCACATATTTCCAGAGCCACTGAACAGTGATGTTTCCTTTCCATAATCAAAAATGTTCAAGGTCTTTGGATCCCATTGTATTATTTTAACCCCTGATCTTTTGTCATGAATCATTTGCCAGCAGAAACCTGTTTGTTCTGTTGTATGGTTTGGGAAGTGTGGTATTTCCTCCCCACGGAATTGCATCAGTTTGAAAGCAACAGTTGCTATGTATCCACGGGCTGTTTGGGAATCCTCTGATTACCTGGGCAGAGTCGAAGGCTTTAGGGGCACTGGGACCTGGCCAAGAGCTCCAGTGCTCAGGGAAGCTGCAGAACAGCCAAAGCCAGGAAGCAGTCAGAAAACAGTCAGGAAACCCTCTCCGGTTTTAAAAGGAGCTTTTCAGCTCAGTCCTGACTGCCTGCTCAGATTTCTTAGCAGCCCGTTTTCCAGAAGAGGTTTGCACAGGGCAGTGCTGGGGTGCCCGTGGCTGTCCTGGCTGGCTGGGGAGCAGGCACGGAGGGCCTGGCTGAACGGAGCTCTTGTGTGTGGCTTTCCTCAGGAGAGAGAGGTCGAAGGTGCCGTACATCGTGCGGCAGTGCGTGGAGGAGATTGAGCGGCGCGGGATGGAGGAGGTGGGGATCTACCGCGTCTCCGGGGTCGCAACCGACATCCAGGCCCTGAAAGCTGCCTTTGATGTCAGTAAGTATTTGTGTCTGACTTCTGCCTTTGCTCTGGGAGAACCCGCCCGAGCTCCCTGTCAGGTGGCTGTGCTATTTTTAATCTTATGTTGCCCAAGAAGCATTGAGAAGTAGAGATTCTCACTCAGGGAAAACGATTTTAACCCTGGCTGCATATTTTATTTACTGATCTAACCCAAGACATAAAACAGGATGGATCCTTGTACCAAGCCATGCTTTTTTAATTCTTCCCAGCAGACATGAAACAATGGCTTTACCTGCTTTGCCAAATCTTTGTAAATGGCAGACACCTCTCTCGGGGGAAACATCAGCAATCAGAAGTCATAATTTTTTTACTGTTGTGAGGTGTCCAAATTAATAGAAGTCTTTAAAATAAAGAATGTTTTTTGAAAGCCAGTGTTTCTTAGAACTAGGAGGGGTGTTTATGAAACTGGGGTTGGGTGGTCAGGGCTTCTCTCCCTTTCTCCATGTGGACTGATGTGCACAGACTTAGAAAATTGGATCACTTTGAGCAACCTCTGCAAAGGTCTCTTTGATCTCGAGCAGAAAAAGGCTCCTTACTGGTGCTACATTTAAAAGAGTGGCCTGTATGTCCCAAGAGGCACCTGAGATCAGGCAGGTGAAACGCTTCCAAATTGCCAAGGTACAAAAAGTGAAGTTTTGCCCTACTTCCAGCTTCCACATGATGATCCAAGAACTGCTCCAGCCACACTCCACCAGTCACAAGACCTGTGCCAGACACCCAAATTCACCCATCCTGCACTTTTCCTTCAGGTTTTAGTGAAATTTCCTTCTTGTGTTCTCTTTTCAGTAACCCTAAGCTATCAAAAACCACTGATGAATTGCCACTAGTGTAATAAGTCTTTCACAGTTTGAAAAACATCTTTTTTCATTTCTATTAAATGCTGGCTTACACTGCTTTATGAAACCAGTGCTGGTTGGTGTTCAGTTTAGGGAGAGGGGGTGGTTTTGTTGTTCTTAGTAGTACCAAAACTGAAATGTAAACCCTGAATTGCCTTAGCTACACTCAGTGGGGAGTTAGAGAATCTCAGAATCTCTTATTCTAAGCTGTTAGAGACATGGAATTGGAATAACAGTTGCTGTCAGTAATAAAAGTTGAAATGCATATAAATACAGTCAAGTAGGGGCTTGTTCAGATCAGGCTGGGGTCGCTGGCACAGCACAGCTGTGAGAGAGTAAGGTTCCCTGGCTTGATGTAAAGCAGTGAAGTGTTTGCAGTTGTTTGTGCCGCACTTCTCAGCTGGAAGGTTGCTCATTTAATCCAGAGAAATGTAAACAGGAAAACTCCCAGCTATTTGGGCAGACACAAGAGATAAACAGGCCCAAAGCAAGGAAAAGAAGGAATGCAAGGCCAGCAGTTCCTCTTTACCCTTCCTCTACTCTCCCCTGTTCCAGATAACAAGGATGTGTCAGTGATGATGAGTGAGATGGACGTCAATGCCATTGCAGGCACCCTCAAGCTGTACTTCCGGGAGCTGCCGGAGCCGCTCTTCACAGACGAGCTGTACCCCAACTTTGCTGAAGGCATCGGTAGGTGCAGCCAAGGAGCCACTGAGGATGGACACTCTTCTGTGGGAAGGTGCTCCAAAGCATCATAAAACTCGTATTTATAGTGTAAGGCAGAAGCTGTGAGGGCAGTGGAATGGAGCTCCGAATGCCATTGCCTTCCCTGTGGTGCAGGGGGTGCTGGCCATGCTGTCCTGCAAGCTGCAAACGCCCAGGCTGCGGAAGGACAGGCTCAGGACAATGCCAACCTCTCTGCTGGGCTGAGCACACTCACTGCCCAGGCAGGCTGCAGGGAAGCCCCTTTGGAGGGGAGGGGAACATGTACCTCATCTTATCTTGATGGGGAGAAAAACATCAATGACTGAAAATGATTGAAAACCTCAAAGCACTTGAACTGCTTGAGAGAAAAAGATTCTTACTGAATTTGTGAAATAAAGGGATGAGATGCTGTGGGTATTGATGTGCAACTCTGACCTTCCAGCCTGTGGTGGTGTAGTCCCAGTCTTTTTAGGATCATCTGTATTGGCTGTTCGGGGACATGGCTCAGTCAGTCAGATTCACAGTTGCTGCCTGTGGTGATGTCTTGTTCTCTGTCTTGCAGCACTCTCAGATCCTGTTGCAAAGGAGAGCTGTATGTTGAATCTATTGCTATCACTTCCAGAACCCAACCTTGTGACATTCCTTTTCCTTCTGGACCATTTAAAAAGGTAATATGTGGTTCCTTGAGAAATACATTAAATGTGTAAAGGGTAGCTATTTTGAAAAGTGGAGCCTTTTCTTTGAATACCTGCTGAATCACAGAAATGAAGAAGTATTTGCTGATCTGCTGTGAATGCTCATCAGATAACTATTGTCTCATACACACTTAGTGAGGCAGTAAATCCTGAATTCCATTCCCACTCATACTGAAAAAGGATTAGAACTGGAGGAAAGGAATAACAAAAGAGTCAGGGCTTATCTATCACAAATGTGAATTCCTGCTGCAGTGTCACTGAGACTGCACCTGCGTCTGGATACAAAGACCAGGAAAGGTTTTTGTATAAATCATGATGCTTTGGCCATATTTAAGTCCAGGAAATGCTGTCTCAGAAGGTCTCTGATATCTAGTGTGATCTATTTTTTAAATTCCAGCACTTTGCCTAACTGCAGTTGTCAGTTCATTTTGTAGTCAAGTCTTTCTGGTTTTGTCTATGTCTCTGTAATATGGTTGTAACTGGAGAAAAGTATTGCCATGCATTTGACATTAATGCACTAAGCTGGTTTAATGCTTGTCCAATGTGTTGATTTGCATAAGTATGTTGTACATACCAGAGACTGTCCCTGGAGACATGAAAGATCATCTTGTGATTGAGATTCTGGATTAAAATCCAGGAAATCTAGGCTTTACTTGTGTTTCTGCTGCCAACATTTGTGCCACTGGGCAATTTTTTTAAACTTTGTGCTGCAGTTTCTCATTTATAAAACTCAGACACTTATGAAGATCTGCCATGTCTGTTGTTTCTTCCCCCAGGGTTGCTGAGAGGGAAAGTGTGAACAAGATGTCCCTGCATAATCTTGCCACTGTCTTTGGACCAACACTGCTCAGACCTTCAGAGAAGGACAGTAAAATCCCTGCTAACCCAACCCAGCCCATCACAATGACTGACAGCTGGTCACTAGAAGTCATGTCCCAGGTAAAATCCTGAATGTGCCATTCCATCTTGTGAATACATCTTCTGGGAAAGCACAGTCCTATGGCAGGCCTGGCTCAGTGACCCCACTGGGTTTTCATGGTCATTTTTTTGATAAAAAAGCAATTTTTGCTCTCACACAGACATTTTAGCCTGTCTGTGGAACACTGTTCCTTCAGTACAAATATGGCTTTTCATGAAGGAATGTCTGTGTGTGCATCCTGTCTGTGCTTGTGCATGGGAGGAGTTTTTGGGGAGCTGTGTCCCAGCATCTGCTGCTGGCCTGGGATAAAAGAATCAGCAGTGTTTCCACAATGCTCCTCGGCACTTAAACCACCTCCACTGATGCACAACAAAATTCTTTGGCCACTGCTGCCTTTGAAGGTCATGCAGAGGACTGGAGCACAGAGCCTGTGTCACTGAGTTAGACTTGTTTGTGTTTCTTCACTGTGTAATGGCAAATTCTAGATTTAATTTTTTCAGTGCTGGAACCAACCAGCACCATTGTTCCAACTGGAATCTAAAGAGTATCTCTGAAGCACTGCAAGGTCTACTATTTCTACTGCTGTAATACAGTGTATGAAATACACAGCTGCTAAATGTCCCCGAGAGCTGCATCACCAGCTCTCACATAGCCAGGATGAGAATGAGTTTTTACAGGGCTTTAGATTTACCTCATTGTTTCTCTTTCCAGGTTCAAGTTCTTCTGTACTTCCTGCAGCTAGAGACGATCCCTACCCCGGACAGCAAGAGGCAAAGCATTCTCTTCTCCACAGAGGTGTAGGTGCCTGCGGTACCAACAGGACACAAACTGCTCTTGGTGTAACTCTGTCACCCTGGGAAGAAGATGACTGCTGTTTCCTCAGACTGTTCCTGTGCTGGGAATCCCGGCCCTCAGCGCTTCTGCTGTTTGTTATCAGAGACAAGCTGGAGGGAATGGAGAGGAACCTCCTTCTGCTGGTGGAACCAGAACTAACCGGAGATGGAGCTGTTCGGAATCTCCACTAGAAGGAGCAATAGACATTTGGACAAATGCACCACAGTGTGGCGATTATTCTTGTTGGGAATGTGACAGAAGGTATCCCTCATTTTATGGATTTAATTTATCGTAAAGAAACTTCAAGATTTCTACTGGACCACTTGATAGGACACCCCATTTTGGGAGAGGGGGTGTTAAAGGATATATCACAACTGTGTCTTTAATAACTGCTGTTTTTCAAGTACTGTTCGAGGCTACAAAAAATAGCATTGCTTTGCAAGAGGAAGGAGAAGAGAAGGGTCTGGGATCTAAAATTCTCTCCACAGAAATTCAAGTCTTGAATTGAATATGGTTCTAAAGAAATCAAAGTGTTTTATGTACAGCTAGAACTGTTGTCTGGTTGGGGGCTGGGTTGTTTCTTTTGTTTGTTTGTATGGTTTTTTGGCTCACCCAGCCCTTCCCATAGAAATGTTTGTACATCCCAGGGAAGGAGGTGCCCTGCTCTTGCCTATGTTGCACTTCTGATGGGTTTTGTTGGGTTGAGATAGACTCAACAAAATTAAATAAATAAATACATCAAATTAAAGAGAGGCAGGGAGGATAACAGTCAGTGATTCTGTTGTTTGTTTGCTTATAAAAGCAGGGCAATATTATCCAGGAAGAATTGCTAAATTCCTTAGACCCCACCAAACAATGAAAATTAATTGGTAAGACTGTTAATTCCCAACACTCCAAAGAAAATACGTTATCTCTGTGAAAGTAATTGAAGAATTTGTGGATTTAAAAAAAAAAAATCAACAGCTCTCAGTTTGGCTGGCTGCTTACTCCAGACTTTTATCAGAACATCTTTTTTTTGATACTTGAATTTTTGGAGGCTTTGTACATTGTTTCTACAAGAGTCTTTTTCTGATAGATACAAATGCTCTGAAAAATGCCAGAATGTACTTTATGGACAATCTAGCAAGTAGCATGCATTGTGGATTCTACAGAAATTCCAACTCTGTTTTAATTAAGAGCAGTGGAGAAATTTCTGTGGAACTCCATCTAGCAGTACAAAAGGTCTGGCCAAACACCAATTTTGTATTTCCCTCCCTAAATCAGTTGAAGCTACAGGGGTGGAAAAGGCAGCAGTATTTGTCCAGGGAATTGAAACTGCAGAATCTAATTGCTGGTCTCCAGAGCCAGCATTCTGGCTCTGAAGCAGTTGTGCCAAACATCCTGGGGGTGGGAGCGATGCCATTTTCCTAAATTATTCCAGCCCCCACTACTCCTGTGCAGTTATGCAGCATCCAGTTAGTGGCATCTGTCCATCATCATCCTGGCAAGAAGCACAGCTGGAAGACAAGGGAAGGAATTGGCACAAAAAGGGGAGGGAGGGACACATTTTGGAAGATCGGTAGGGTCAGGCTGTCAGTATCATTTGCAGGGAAATATGACACAGAAAGCAACTCCTCTTGTGCTGAGTTGCACATTTTCTAATGGGTGATCTGCAAACTCTCAGTTAAAAAAAAAGAATAGCAAAGGAGTGTTTCAAGCAAATAGAAAAAAATTAAAGGGAAATGATTTTGTAGTCACTGTAATTCTGACTGCTGCAGAATATTAGAAATTATTGTACTGTGAAGTTGCAAAATCAGAAAGGAAAAAATATAAATTTCAATTTTGTGAGTATATCAATATTTTGCATGCTTTGTAAGGATTCTTATAGGAATTTAATATTGCTTAGTATCCCTCCCTCCTTAGGTCTGGGAGCAAACCTCTTTGTAATGTAATGTACAACTAGAAATTCCTTCTCTCTTGTATGTATTTCCACGACATTCCAACTTCCGAACCTGCAAAAAAGAAAAAACTGTCTGTAGTAGGAGGTGCTTTTGGGGGGAGGGAGGGAATGAAGGCAAGGAAACTTGAAGGCTTAAGATTTTGACTTTTTTTAAATTTTATTTTCAGTTTTTGCCTGTTTGAAGGTAAAAATTAGTCGCAATCCTGAAAAGCCATTGACTTGAGCCATGTGGTGCAGAGCAGTAAAGCATTCTCTGTGTTTGTTTCTCTGTATTTGTTTCCCTTTTCCCCAGCAGCTCTACAGCAATCCTTGCACTCCTGCCTGCTCCCACTTGGGGGGATGGACCTGAGGCAGGGGCACTGCTGATGACTTCATGGAAAAGGGAAAAACCCAGGCTACACCCGGTGCTGGGTGACAGCCTTTTCCTTTGGTGTTTGGAATCTGTGGCTGCTCCTTGCAGTGTTGAAACTGGAAAGCAATACCATAATGACTGTGCCAATTTACTTTTGCCCAACTTTTTAATTTTTATTTATATAGGAAGTTAATTTTAATGTTAAATTACTGATCTGTTTATGTAACCGTGAGAAAATTGCTTTTGCTTTGGTTACTGTGACAGGTTGTTGCTGTCAGTCTCTCATTACAATGCTCAGTTCTAATGTAATGTTATCTAACATGCAGGCATGTGGATCAGGGAAAAAAGTTAATTTAACTTAACCCATTAATTATTTCTGTTAAGTATGAATATGTTTTCCCCAAAGCTGGTAATTTTGGGCTGGAAAAGATAGTGGATAGTATTGCTGATGATGAAATCATGGACTGATTTGAAAGACGAGAATTGATTTCTTGAATTTCCTTTAATTTTGCAATGAATTTTTCTTTCCGGTAGTCTTATGTTTCAGAAATTAAGTATTTCCAAAAGGCTTTTATGTTTTTTTCCCCAGGGATGTTGGTTGGGTTTTTTTGTTTGGAGGGCGGGGGGTTTGTATTTTGGATTTTATTTTTACTTTTTTTTTTTAATAAGCCTTATCATACTTAAACAAAAAGGGAAATGCAAAACCTGGCTTTAGAAAAGGCCTTCTGATTTCTCCTTTTATACATTCCCTTGTGAGTTGTGTCAGAAAACTGGACTTTTCAATTTTCTATGTTAAAAGGTACAATATAAACAACACAAGAGCAAACTAGCAAAAAGTTACCCTTTATGTGTGTGCTGGGAGATTTTGCTCCTTCAGTTTCTAATGTATTGGAGAGACTTTTCTACAAATGTCACTTTCAGAAATAGGAATCTGAAATGTTTGTTTTCAGCTAAGGAAATTCAGGTGATTAGGATAGTCTGTGTCTCTCCAGTTTAAGGAGGGGAATAAGCATCAGTTTAGTGGCATTTAGAAACTACCTTAAAATTCTCATGGGTTTTTTTAACACTGAATAGGTTTGAAAGTAAAATTTTAAACAGTTAAGCAAATGAAAGGAAAGGTTTTCAAAGATGGACAAGAAATTACAGTTACTAGCTCAGAGTCAGCTTTGTGTTTGTGTACGCTTTGTACGGGAGGGAAGTGTTGGAAACCAAATTGAAATACATCCATTCAAATGCTGCTGGTGTTCTTTATTCTTGCACATTTTTAACAAGTTGAGGTAGTAGCTAAGCTATTTCAGGCTGTATTTTAATGCTGCTATTTTTCAGTGTATCAGCTAAGGGCACAATCCAGCAGTGTGGTGCCTGTCCTTGCCAGTGCCCTCGGCTCTGGCCGTCATCGCGCACACGCGGAATCGGCTGGCACCGCCCGGCCCTTGTGGTGCTGCCCACGAGCTGGTGGAACCACACAGGATATTTATGGGAGGTGCAGGATTTTTACAGTTTGTTCATTTTACCTGTTTAAAACTCTTTTATGGTTGTTCCTGTTAGTTTTCTATGGGTTTATTTAAACAAATGGACTGTTCCCTAAGGCAGATGTGGATCTCCAGATTAGTTTGTCACGTGTAACACTGGAAGGCATCACAATGTGTTCATCTACCTTAATGTGCCATTCTTTCAAGTGTGTATAAAATGTAAACTCACCAAGGTGGTTTTAAAAATGTTTAAAGTCTGATGGCAAAACCCCAACCTTCTCTGATTCCTCACTAGATAATCCTTTTGTTTCAGTGCTTGGTCACCTGCTGGGATAACTTTATCAGATGTGGCATTCTTTTTATAGAAATTTTAGTATAAGATGGGAAATATTTTAAGAAAAAATACTTCCCCTTCCTCTTTTTACTTTAATTCAAAATGACAGGGACTAGTAATAACAGAAGACCAATACATTTGTGCAGGAACTTGGGGGGAATTTGTTTCTGTTCCTTGAAGAAGAAAAATCTGAAAGGGCAATTCCTAGATACAATCAAATTAATCAAATTCTTGCAGATAGTCACTTGTTTATGCCCTCTTAAATTTCTACTCCAGGGATGTTTTTCTTTATAGCCTTTGCTAACATTGTCCCACTACTATTAGTGAAAAATAAGCATGGTACCATTCCCTTCCTTTAACACAGAGCCTGTACAACTGAGATACTGGAGCCTTGGACTAGTATTGGCAGTTCTCCATTCTGAACTAGGATGAAATAAATGTTCATATGTGTTCTATCAACTTTCTAATTGAATAGAATTAAATCCATGGATTACCCTTAAAATCAACAGAAGCTATAAAGGAAGCACTTACAGTTATTAGACTGTTACTTAAAAATCTTTAGGGAATAAAAGCAACACAAATGGAAAAGGGGAGCAAAATTAGATCACATTGCTTAGGCCTAGAATGAGGTTCTCATTTGGAGTTACAGATGGTGGCTCGTGCCCTAGATAACTGAGCAAAGGCTCTCTTGCCAGTAAATAAACATGAATACGGGAATGCCAGGAATTTAGCTCCAGCAGCCTCACAGTTCTGATGTGCTGCAACCCTTCTTTATTGCTAGTGACCATTCACAGTTCAGTGCTAAGAAAGCAAAGCTTATCACTCACTCTCTACCATTTCCCCCGAGGCAGCAGCTGTAGCTCCTGTATGTTAATGTAGGTGAACCACAAGGAAGTAAAAAGCTCCTAGAACCACAAAGTTGGGCTATTGTTTAAGCTAGAAGTCTGGTTTTGGGCTGCAAGGATAAAATGCCTCAACAGCTGTAATGACAAAAGTGTTGGGGCAGTAGGACCAAAGCAGACCTGAGTGTATGTGTTCTCTTGGTTCTCCCTTCCATGACCATATCATTAGATTTATGCCTCTCGGGTCAAGCAAATTCATAAATGCTCCTGTAAAGAATTAGAAAATTATCAAATTACCTAGTTTGCCTCCCCTGTTGATTCTCTTTGTGTTACCTTCTTACAGTGACATTGCTGGAGACCACTGTAAAACATGCAGTAGTTTTTACACAGTAAGATAGACCCCCTCCTTTTCCAGCAGAACCACTTCACATCTTTCTGCAACTGTAGCAACCATACCGAGAGGCTCAGTTTGTAGCAGAGCAATGGAGCAGAGCCCTGCTGATAATTAAAATATTTCCAGTCTTCTTGTGCAGAGTGGACCAGGTACTGCTGAAGTTCTGGGCTCACGCAGGGCTGTGTTGTGAGCTAAGTAATATTCTATTATTTACCGCTGTTCAAGCATATTTGGGAATTAATATAATTACAGAGTGCCCAAACCTAACAGAAGGGTCTGCTCAACTGCTTTATCTGAATCACAATCATGTTCAAATCCTCTTGTCAAAAATGGTTCACCAGAATAGAGAAAATTTTATTTTGTGCTAGAGCTTTTGCTTGTGTAGCTGCTGTGGTCTTTTCCTCCATGGTAGGATGCTCTGAGAATCTGAGACATTCTACAGATGAACTGTTTCTCTAATGTGCAGAATGATTTATACCACACAGCTTTTATATCCCTGTGGATGTACAGAAGGGCAGGCTTGTGTCCAAAACAGCTTCCTGCCTGCAAGGGGACTCCAGCAGCTTCCTGGAGATGACCCCACGCGAGGTCACAGCAGGTCCAGCTCACCAGTGAGCAGAGGCCTTGCTGTTGCCCGAGTGCCCCCATCTCCCCTGGGGCAGTTGGATGAGGCTCAGAAGGCAGCTCTGAGTTCCTTCTTACTGCACCCAACCAAGTGATCAAATGCTGATCTGGAGTAGCTCAGAATTCCTCTATTTTAGTCCCATTTTGGGAGAAACAGGGACAGTGCTGATTTGGGATTATATAAAGAGCTGAAAACTGATCTATATAAAAAAACTATTTCATATATAGTAGATGGCAATGTAAAAGCTGCCAGAGCAAAAGGTCATTTCTCCACAGTAACCTTTTCTGCTGCCTGCCTTCTTTACTGCATCTCACAACCTAAAAGAAGTCTTGTCTTGGGTTTCACAGTCGTGTACAAAACTTGCAGAATCCTGGATAAAACTTAGCTCTGCAGGGACCAGTGCTTCAGGAGTACTAAAAGTGATTACCAAGGCAGCAAAAAAAGAGGGTAGGGCATTATTGTGTTGGGATAACTGAAAAGCATCACAAGAAATGGTGAATTTAAAAATGATCTCACAGCAGGACACTGAAGTGTTGTCCTTTCTGTGTCTGTCCAGCAAAAAAAAAAACCCAACCAAAATTCAGCCTTCTCTTGCCTATGTAAGTTATATAGTTGGTTCTTATCTCTAGTATTATAAGTGTTTATAATCCATGAAGAATTCCAAGGAAAGGAGTTAAGACTATTTATTTAAATATAAATACAATTAAATTATATCATTAGTCCTAAATTATCAGACGTAGAAGACAAACAACTTGTTATTGTTTGGATAATTCTAGGTTTCATCAGAGCTAATACTGTTGGCATTATTTTAAACACTACCATGTTAGGGAGCCAGTTTTTGACATTTTATCCTGCTGTTGCTAGTGCTTCAGTATCTCTTAGTGCTCTGTTTTGGGGAAAGAAAACCTAATCCTAATAGTTTGATACGGAAAGGTATTCAAACCATACTGCTAAACAACTCTCAGTTTAGGCCCAAAGAGAAGGGGAAAGGGAAAAATTTTGGAAAATCCAGTCATTCTGGATTTTTTTTTTAACTTTCAGAGAAAAGTGGTATGAAAAAGGGATCCAAAAACTGTACGTGGGGGAAAAATGTCTTAAGGCATTTGTAGCCTTTCTTTGTACACAATGTTAAATAAAATCTCCTGTATCTATGTTGTCAGGTTCTTTTGGTCTTATTTAGATAAAAGTGGGCCTGCATTACACTGAATGTGTGAATTGCATTCAGCTGAGTTTTCTGGGGGCATGGAATTTAACACCGCTGTTTCAAAATAAAACCTATTTCTTGTTTTACAAAGTAAAAGCTCTATCACCTAAAATCTAGAGGTTAGTACAGAGAACTAAACTGAAACAACTTGAATGTGTGGAAATAGTTTACATGGAAGGTAGAGAAATAGCAAAGCAACCCAGTCCCTGTTCAGATGTGTATGAATCCTTTTGTAGGAGTTCTGCTTCAAAACCTAGCCTGTCTCAGACTTTGTCAACTTTCCATTTGTGTGCAGAGCACTTGAACTTTGGTTCGTATTGACTAAGAAATCAGCTCTGGCCTCCAGTTCTTCAAACGCTGCATGAAATTAGTGGGATTTTGTAGGAATCAGTGTGGAAGCTGAATCAGTTATTTGAATCAAGTTAACTTGGTGCTTTATTTAAATATTGTTTAAATTATTAATGTAATAAAGTACATTTATGTTGGAATATAGTCCAAATTTAATATAATATATAAACATTTCTACAATAAAAAGCTTCCTGCTTGAAAGCTCTCTAGCCCATTTCATTAAGTGTGCATCACAAAGATTACAGGGCTCCATTGCAAGGTTAGAAGTAGATAAAATGTAACTAACTGGAGTGTTTAAAACTACACTGAGTGTCATGCTTACCCCTAAACTGGGCAAAGAAGAGGAAACTCACTGACTATTACTAATATTACTGATCAATGTTGTGGCTGGATAATATAAAATAGTTTTCCAATAGCTTCAATGTGGAATTCTTCTGCCACATGGTTCTCTCTCTCCCAGAAAGGGAACCCTTAAAGTGCAGCCACATGGAACAGCAGCCCCTGGATGAGCCTGGAAGGGATCGTGTCCTGCACCAGGCACTCTGCACCCCTCACCAGCTCCTACCAGCTCTGTGCTCACTGCCAGCCTGGAGCATCCCAGCCACTCCTGGGTGCTTTTCCCTGACTGAAGGCTCTGGGTGAGCAAAGGTGAGCCTTGTGTGCAGGCCTCAGCACCTGGAAACAGAGAGAGCCAACCAAACCTGAGGCTGGAGCAGCATGAGAAAGAACATGGATGTAATAACCACGGATGTTCCGTGCAAACTGCTCCACCTGAGCAGGTGTTCTTCCATCTTCCAGACAGCCCTGAGGCTTGGACAGGCTGCCCCTGTCCAAGCCTTTAAACCCCCGGGAGCTGAGGGATACAGCTGAGTGTGAGGCAGGATCAGCCGTCCCTGCCTGACAAGACATTTCCATGTCCCTGTCTCTGCAGAGATTTGTCTGCTCTTTGTGAGAAGCCTCCAGTTATGGAGACTCTGCAATCCTCTGGGGCAGCCTAACCCAGAACATAACCACAAAGAGAAAGCTTTCCTAGGGACAGCTGAACCGCTCTCACACACATTACAGCACACAATGCTGCAATTTAATGCATGTTTTTCAGTGACCTTTTAAGTTCCAGAACCAAGATCCAAGGCATATGCACTGTCAGCGAGCAGCTTGTTCATTAATTCACTGAGCTGAGCAACTGCTTCCTGCTGCAGAACAGAAAGCTGAGCCCTTTGTGGGCTACCGTGAGAAATACATTGTACAAAACAAATGCAGTCACTTCTCACATCCTTAGCACAGAAGCAGTGCCATTGAAATGGCATTTTTTAGCTGATAATTTAAAAATCAATCCAAAGGTAGAAACACGCGACAACATTTTGCTGAAGGTGCCATGGAGCAGCAAATCTAGCAGAATGACATTGGTCATACTGTAGGGAAATAAACATCAGGATTATTACTTAAACATAAAGGAGCATTTCACTGTCAAACAAGTACACCCTGCCTGTGCAGCCACCTGCCAGGGGAATCCCCACCAGGTAGGAGCAGGCAGTGACAGAGAAATGGACAGGGAAGGACATTGCAATGGAATTGACTTTGTAAAACACATAAAACCAGAAAGATTTTCCCAGCGTGTAAATCTAACTATGTTGCAATATCTGGCAGCATACCTAATGCCAGTTTTAAAGGGAATTCTGATGTAATAGAGATATCATTTACTTTGATACATGATATTAAAAAATTAACTTCACCAAAGAACATGAGGGGACTGTAAATCATAGTTGCCCCATAGTTTGGATTCTGGTCTCATGCTTCTCTGGAGCGCGGTTTTCCTACCAGTCTGCAACCTACAAATTCCGTATTCCTGTGAATTCTATTCCTATGAATTCTAGGAAGGAATGTACCTCAAGGGAGAACATGCAACTCAATCTTACACTGAAATGTTTCTCTTGCTAAAACAGCTGAGTTGCTGTTGGGAGAGAAGATTTAACATAAATAGAAGGAAACTTTTACAGGGATGTGTCAAATCAGCACATTTTCTTCATTACTGTGTTCACTTCCCAGCCTGTGCCTGTAAATAAAAACTCTGCTATACCTCCCACCAAAGCACCCACGCTGCAATTTGGGGTTATTAACTTCAGTTGCTGATTATTCATGACAAGTCAAACATCCTGTACAGTGATGGGCTACATAGCTGAGCTAAGTTTAGTGTGTTTGAAGGGAGCTCAGACTTTGAAGGCTTGCATGTACGTGAGTTCTTGTAACCTAAGAAGGCAAAGATACTTCCTACCATAATGTGCTGGTTTTGGCTGGGGTAGAGTTAATTTTCTTCGACGTGGCTATGGGCTATATTTTCAGTTCGTGCTGAACACAGTGAAGAAAACTCTAGCCCATTTAAACCAGGACACACATTTAAACATCTACTCGAATGAACAGCTACAATTATAGATCTGGACAGTAAGGCACAGTTTTAGAAGACCCACAGCCTTCCCACTCACTCACTTACATTTCCTGCACTGTGTGTGCTTGGTGCCAGAGCTTACAATATGCAAGCTTATTCCCCCGCCCCAAAACCCCCACAAAATAATTGATTCTTTCACCAGTCCCAGATGCGGGCCCTGGGCCGGGGCCGTTGCCGCCCTCCCGCCCTCAGACGGGCAGCGAAGCTGGGGAAGGTTCTGGAGCGCAGGTGTGAGGAGGAGCGGCTGAGGGGGCTGGGAGGGCTCGGCCTGGAGAAAAGGAGGCTCAGGGGGGACCCTCGGTCCATCCACAACTCCCTGATAGGAGAATGCGGCCGTGAGGGGTCGGGGTCTGCTCCCAGGAACAAGGGACAGGATAAGAGGAAACCGCCTCAGGCTGAGCCAGGGGAGGCTCAGGTTGGACATGAGGGGAACTTTCTCCACAGAAGGGTTAATCAGACATCGGAACTGGCTGCCTTGGGAGGTGATGGAGTCACCGTGCAGGGAGGTGTATAAGGAAAGACTGAACGTGGCGCTGAGTTCACCATCGTGTTCTAGATGACTCGGTGCTGTTGGGTCACAGGTTGGGCTCGGCCGCCTCACAGTCCTTCCCTCCCTA
>VXBR01001154.1:310043-383405 GCA_013400215.1 Cisticola juncidis
GAGCTCCCTGAGGAGAGCGGAGTGCCCGCGTTCAGCGGCTTTCTAGCTGGGTTTTGGTGTGTTGGGGAGCACCTTTGTTTGGATTCTGGTGTCATGCTTCTCTGGAGCGCGGTTTTCCTCCCTTTTTAGAGCTGAAAGAGCCTGTGTGTTCCAGTTTTGTGCCTGCTGTCTGCCATCCTGTGCCTCACACTATTTTAGCTTCCAAGTCTGTCATGACCTCGTATTGGCAGGGATGTAGGAAGGCAAGTTCCTATAGCTGGGACAAAACCAGCTGTAGGAGAGGTTCTGTACGCTGAGAGTAAAACAATGCTGTGCTATGCTGATGCTCAGCTAACTCCAGCCTTCTCTCCACAGCAGCATCTCACTGTCTATGATTGTATGAAGTGTCTGTGCTGGGGTCTGGAAAACACAGTTCTCTTGTAGCAGAAAATGTGTCATGTAAGTGCTTCTGCTGGGTGAAAAAGGCTCTCGGGAGCCATGGGTTCTGTTGAAGGGCATAGTCTGTGCTCACCCCAAAAGCAAACATAAACCTTCTGGAGCTGCTTCCTGCTTCATTAATGGTGTGGACTTTGGCTGCTGAAAGGCAAATTAAAGCCAGTGACTGCTTTTAACACTGTGGATCACAATATAGTGCTGCAGTAGCTGAGAAGAAGAGAAGCAGTTTCTTCTCCCTCTCCAGTCTCATTGAGTGTTGTTAGGTTAGTTGCTAACAAAAATGAAAAGAGAAGGTCATTGTAAACAGTCCGAGATTAAAACTGGGAAACTGAGACGGGAGTAGTCTCATGTTTCTTGTAACACTGCCACTTCACTTTCAGCTAATGGAAAAACCAGATTCCAGGCTGGTAAACTAGGTGAAGGAAGGAAAAAACCCCTTGATTTCTCAGATGCTTTTTTTTATATGGCTGAAGATACATGTCTTTTTCTTCCTTTTTTGAATACAGTACATAATTGGGAATAAAATATCTCAAATCTTTTTAACATATTTTTCTATTTTTTGTCAAATAAAAGGCCATCTGGTTAGATAATGCAGCCCACATTTTCCCAGTTATTTTATCTGCTCAAGCTGATTGTTGACATGTGTTTTAGTGTGATCATCCTTAAAGATCTATCTTCTCTCTTCAACTGTGTTAAGGTTTGTTATATTAAAGTCTGGTGATGGTGGAACATCACAGTGGGAAAACATCTGTGCAGGGATGTGGGATTTCCACGTGTCATGGACTGTTACCCTCTATTGTGATTTGCAGCTCCAGGGTTTTTCCCTTTCCCTCTGTGCTCTAGGCTGGTGTGATCTCCGTGGCCTTCCAGGCATCTGCCAAAGGACTCTTCTGCATCTGGCTGGAGCTAAGGTTTCCCCCATGGAGAGAGTGTCCACAGTAGCAAATCAAAGCTTGGGTGTTGAGCTGAGGTCTGGCACATGCCTTCTTGGGTTTTAGAAATTTCTGTCTAAATACATGTTGGGGTGGGTATTTTTATGCTGCAAAGATTTAATTGTACAGAATAAATCTGATGCACAGCCAATATTTTATGTATTAATAGATATATACTTAGAAGTAACGTTTTGAAGTCAAATTTGTGCCATTTTTGCTTTACTATTGGTATGAAAGAGGAAAACAGACTCTCAGTAGGTGGAGGCTATGGAAACTCCTTTAGAGATTTTTCACTAACATAATTCAGAAGCTCTTTTTTGACCTTGTGATGTTGGAGCCCGTCTTGCCAACAAAGATCCAGTCCTAGCAGTGTAATGCTGTTTATGGGACTGAATCACTGTTGCTCATTGGGAAAAACAGCATAAGAAATGTTAGGCTTGTACTTCCTGGCTTAAAAAATCACCCCATTTAGTCTTATTTTTGGTCTTTATACTGAAAAAGGGAGAAAGAGCAAGTGTTGGAAGCTGATTTATGTACATAATGGTAGCTTTACGTGACTAGTTACAAGGAACTTATTACTTGTTTCTTTTGAGCTTATTCCAACTGGAATGATCAGAGAAGCCACCATTTGGAGCACTTAGGAGTAGTGCAGCCTGGAAGTAATCACAGGACACTATCTTTAAATAGAAATAATTCATTAGTAGAGTTTTCACACATGATTTTCTTTGGGAAAGACAACTCTACTGTCCTACATCTACAAGGAAGTACAATTTTTGATCTTTGTAACTAAATGTCTTGGAGTACTTCAGTGTTGCAAAGAACTGACACTGTGTTGCAAATCAGCAGCAGAACTAGTAACTCCCCAAATTTCATAGAAGAATAGTACAAGAATAAATTCTGAAGTTAGGCGGAAGGAGGTTTTATGAAGGGCTTCAATCCACAAGATTTCAGTACAAAAAAAAAAAAAAAAAAAAAAAATTAGAACTAGTCACTTGTTGCTTATTAGATGATTATAAAGCCACTAAAGCAAAATTTCAGAAGACTAAATAAACTGAGCACCTAACATGTAGTAATTAAGTAATACTAAAAAAGAGTTAAGGTAGAGTTGAAGTACTCTATCGGATGACATCAGTCTGAAAGTATTTGTATTTTTTGGATGCTCAAAGCATTTCCTTGACTTTGGTCATTTGGCTGCTGTGGGATACATGTTCTGCACAGGTACATGCAGTGAGTAATGACTTTCTGTGGGATCTGTGTTTGGGGAGGTGGGTGGAAAGCATGACCAAGAGGCTGGCGTTCTTACCGCTCCCTGAAACTTTGTGTTCTTCCCAATACATTTCTGTGGATGTTCTTAATTAAAAGCACACAGTGGTTTTGGCAGATGGAACCTTCTTGAAGCTTCGGCTGCAGAATTTCCTTGCTGTGTGAGGGCTGGAGAGGCTCCTTCAGTGTATTTCACTGCTAGAATGTTGGCTGTCTTTGTATGGACAGGTCTTCAGTGACATGGGCAAATTTATGAAAATGATCTGTTAGAGTTTGACTTTCTCTGTTTAGGACTTGTCATCTTTTTTTCTTTTTACTGAGTTGCCAGGTTATACTGAGCTGAAGTTTTCCTTTATTTAGCAAAGTAAATGACACTGAGGGTTGAGAATGGGTCTGCATTTAAAGTAGCATCTGCTGTGCAGTGTCTTTTCAGACAGTGATCTTGCCTGTTTCAATTTGCTCTTCCCTAACAAGTGACCAGCACTTTAAATGGTTAATGGCAAATATTTCCTTCAAGTCCCTGAAGGAATATAGGCTTTTCTGGAAGAGAAAAGGAAAATTAAAGCTACTTTTATAGACATGATTCCTTCCTTCCACAACTCTGAGTAACTGAAGTTACTTGAGGTTTTAGTCTTGTTTTTATTTTTTCTGTGACAAAAAACAAACAAACAAACAAAAAAACCCCACAAAAACAAAAAAACCCCCCAAAAAACCCCAAAAAAACCAACCAACCAAAAAAAAACACCCGTCTTTCCTTTCCCTGACAGAATCGTGCAAAGCTACTTTGTATCTGCACTTGCTTATATAAGATGGACAATTAATGTCTCTTTTGAAAATTATGAACTTCTTAAATACATACATTTGCTGGTAGTTGTTGTCATCAAATTATTCTTGACTTAGGATTTGTAAATATGAGGGGCATTCTGAAGTGTGGCAATACAATTGAATTTAACTATACTGAAGTCATCAAGAATTAACATGTTAAAATGAAAACTTTGTGACATAAATTTTTCTCCTGTTACTGTTGCTGTTCTCTCTAGTTTTATACAAAACTACAGGAGAGAGTTTCCTCAACCTGTAGCATGGGCATGCCACAATGCTGTGATTTTGGAGAAGTTTAAAGGTGCCATCATTCTGTTCTCCAAAGGTCTTGATAGTTTGCTGGGATAGTTATTACTGTAAACAATGTAAATTCTGTTTGTGAAAACTTAGGAAACATAGTGAAGACATTTTAAAGGGTATAGATCCAAGTGTGCAGATGAAATTTGAGTCTACTTCTTTTCATATTCAGAACTACATTTGCTATGTTAAAAGCATGAAATCATACAAATACTTGTTACAAAAACTTCTCGACATTTTCCTGAAAATCTTTCTGATATACACAGCTATAAAAAATAAATAGTGTCTATCCACAGAAGCAAATTAGGTCTATCAGTTATGGGCATCAGTGTTGTAATATAAAGGATATTTAGGAAGGAAAAGAAAAATACTTCAGTATAGCCTTTTTTAATAGAAGGACTTCATTTTTCTGGAGGAAAAACTATTCTGAGGACTTCAGTCACACATCAGAGGCTTGCCAGGAAATCTGGAGATATAGGAGCTTTTCAAAGAAATACCTTAAAGGTGTTTCACAGTGGAAAGTGCACTTGGCATTCCATGAAGATACCAGCACATCAGCAGCTACATCAGCTGGGGATGCTGTACTGGGCTTTTAGTGTTTTCCCAGCCTTTGTCCCATGTAGAATCCTGTATTGCTCCAACAACCAAACCATCCCAGAGAGTGGCAACTCCATAAACTGCCTGGTGATTCACCCTCTTCTGGAAGACTTGGAATAAAATTTGGAAGAGAAAGTATTACTCTTTTTCCCTGGGGAAATAAAAATTAGTAGATGGGAACCTCTCCGTCCTGTTGCAAGGACTTTCCTTCCATGTGACTCAAATTTATGTCCTTGAGCTTCCACACTGGGGCTGGTAACTGCTCCTCCCTTAGTCATACCAGAGTATTTAGGAAGGATTTGCATGTGGCTCTGTCTCTGCTCTGTCTGCCAGACCTGAAGGACTCTAAACTATGGAATGAGTGTGTTGTTGACAGGTCTTGGAGGTGAGGAAAGATGTGGGCCACTGCACAGAATTGAGATCCATGGACAGCCAGGCTTCAGACCCCTCAGTGCCCTGTTTTGTCCTGTGGTGACAGTGTAAAAATAACATGATTCATCTGTGCCTTGGAAAGTGTTGCTGGTTTGGTGGGTGGCAGTAAGAGGTTCATTTACAGCAGGGCTCTTGTTGAGCAGCCAATAGCCTGAAACTGAATTAAAACAAATTTGGGGCCACACCATCTCTGACATGGTGAGACTCCCTTCTTGTTCAGGTCCCAGTCCTGCTGCTTCCTTTGCATAGTATCTAGCAATTACAAGGTGAGTCAGATCAGTCCTGGTCTGGCTGAAAGACCAACTCATCAAAAATGAGCTGTGATCTCTAGAATGGAGAGAAGGGAGCAGACTGAGCAAGGAGTGGGGCTGCCTCTTTAGGTGGCAGGGTACAATTAAGTTATTTTCATGACTAACTTAAGCAATCCCCAGCAGGCTCTTCTCTCCCTCAGCCTTAGCAAGATTGACTTGTGCATGAGCCATTCCCATTCAGGGAATTCTCTTGGTGCATCTGAGACCCAGGATGGTCCTTCTGGGCTTGGGAATCCCAGAGCTGTAAACACCTGGGGCCTGGGAAGGTCCTCAGGTCATGCATCTCTTTATTGCTTCTTCTGTTCTCTGGGAATTTTTGTTGCAATGCCCTCAAGAATGTTGTCAGACCAGGTTGGTGGTGAAGTGGACATAGCAAGTACCCAGTCACCTCCCAGTTCCAGACATCCAGGCAATAGAAAGTCCTCAAGCTGGGAATTAATCAACTGCTGGTAAGAACAGATCTATCATCATAACTATCCTGGTATCAGGACTTGGAGTGTTTGGATTTTGCATGAAATGAAGATCTGGTGGAGTGTGTTGAATGAGTGTGAGACCTAGTCAAAGTTAATCACGTTACTTACAGGTTTTACCTGTAACAAACCTGTACTGAGAGCCTTGCTCTGCCTCCTGAAATGGCCCATTGCAGTCCTTTCTCTGCCCCCTTGCTGTGATGGGCACCTGGCTGCTGCCTGCCTTGCTCCTCCCTGATGCAGCAGAAGCCTTTGCTGCAGGTATTGATATCCAAGTTCACCTGGCAGCATTCACAGTGCACCAAAGGGAGGAGGTCACCACTGGTCACCTGCTCTAGACAGCACTTTTGGGAACTGCTGTGCTGGAGAGAGAATTTTGCAGTGAAATGTGCACTGAATGAATCAGTTTGGAAGGGAAGGAAGCTGTTGTGTTGGTCATACACCTTTTGTTGTGCAATTCTACCAACTCCCCTGGTTTTAAAATTGACATGGCTGGTTTTGAAAGTACTGCCAGGAGAACTTCCACGTGTGTGTTTGTCAGTAGGACTCATGGCTGTAGGAATCACAGCAATTAACAGTGTAAGCATTCCACCAGTGGACTTTGTTATGTGAGGAATACAGTATATGCTTAAGGTTATAGGACACTGAGTACAGCTTTGTAACTGGAAGGTCCTTGATTTTTGGAATGACATGCTTGGAATGACAGGTAAGAGCACTTCCAGTTAATGGAGTTAACTGATCAAGTATCACTTTTTGGGTGAGTGGGGTTTATACTTAAAGCTGGCCAGTCCTTTGGCTGGGAAAATTAGTGTCTTCATTTTTTTATTTTCCTGGAAAACAAGTGTCATTGTAGGAGTTGACTCTGTTATTTGGAGTATTAACCCAAGGGTTTTACAGGGAAGGTTGACACATCTGCTGTTTGTTCAAGCATGTAAAATCTGACACAGAAGTGTAATTGCTACCCAGGAAATAGGTATATGCTGCCTCATCTCTTAGTGTGTGGCTTAAAATTTGGATGCAACTGTGAAATTGCTCAAAAGGAGTGAAAAATGACAATGTGACTAAATTACCTGTATTTAAACAGCAAGGAAACAAACCCTACTTAATAGCAATGTGGATGGTGTTTTCATCTGGACTGTGAGCAGCTGTAGTTAACGGGAATGCTAAGTGTACTGAGCTGACATAGAATGTTTTTTAATCAGTAAGGTATGGATTTACCTGGTCTGTTATGCTGTTTCTCAAAGCTGTAATTAAAAAAAGTCTTCTGAGGCTGCAGGCAGTGTAGAAGCTCATGCTGAGACCAAGTTATGGACAGTGTTCCCCTTCCCTGTGGAACAGTTTCCCCATGCTAGTTGATGAACAGTTGTTTTTTCTTTCCTTGGCAGTGGTTTGAAATAGAAGTTGTTTGAAATAGGAGCTTGAAAACAAGGCTACATAATTTTAATTTTGTTATGAAAAGGCTTTTAGAGCACAGTTTGTGAGTTCAGGAGTTCTGTAAATGTTCCTGTCACTTGTCTGGAATGTTAAGTATTGCAACGGTTACACATCGCTCACAGCAGCTACAGCTCTGAAGTTTTCTCCAAAGAAGGAGCAGAGAAATTGAGGTGTGTAACAGCCAATTCTTGCCCAGAACTCTGTTTTTTCCTGCCTTCTATTTGAAAGACAAGTAGCAATAACTTAAATGCAGTATTCCTATTTTTGTAATTCCACAACTTGAAATGGAAAAGTGTAAAGGCTCTTCAGAATTTTTAGGACAGAAAGTCCTAGAAAGGTCTTGTCTCCCTGAATGACTCCCTGCAGCTGTTGTTGCAGGAGTGCAGCCCCTGTGCTCCATCTGTACTACACTGCAGTGCACAGTTGGGTGTTTTCCTCACAGCACAAGAGGAAAATACACAGCACAGCTCCATCCCACCTGGAGCTCCAGCCCACCTGGAGCCGTGGGCAGATGCCTTAGGAAAAACCCAAACCCAAAGTCTTCCCTCCTACCCTGACTCCTTTTCCCCCTTGCAGTTGGTTTTGGCTCAGAGGGGTTTTGGAGCCCTTTGTGCTCAGATATTTAACAGCCATTAGGAAATATCTGTACCTTGTGCATGACCAGCCTCCCCATCTCCTCACATAATATACATTAAAAATGCAGCTCACTTTTTAAATTTAGAACCTGTCTCTAAATTAATTTTCTGAGTTTTTAGTTTTAGTACTGGAAGAGATGATTAACAGCCACTCCCAGTCTGCCTTCTCAGTGCCATTCCAGATTTGATAGGCTTTTGTCATGTGAGATGTCTCATGGGAGCTATTATATACCTTTGATCTTATTTTTGCCCCTTCCTTGATCAGTTTAAGATCTGTAAGAAAACCGTTTTTTTTTTTTTTAATATGAGAGAAGAACTGCACCATAGCAATTAAAGTGTGGGTAGATCGGCAAAAAATTGATTTGTTGAATGTGATATTTGTGTTTTATGGTTCATTCTCTATTCCTTTCTTTAATAATTTCTGGATTTGCTTTGATTTTTTCCTTATTCCAACCACTGCACTGATAGTTTAATGAAGCTGTGAATCAGAATGCTGTAGTCTTGGTGAGCAGTACTGATACACTGAGGGCACATTTATATTTGAAGCTGATGTTGCTTTCCCCCAGAAGATAGATGTGTTTGTGTTTACCTATATTTAATTCTGTTTGCTGTTTTTATTGTCCAGTTTGTCTCATAAGGGTCTTTGTGATTACATAGACTTTCCTGTTATCTTTGGTATCTTAAATTACCAGCTAACATCAGCAAACTTTCAAGTCCCTAAACTGATGTCTTGATCTTAAGCAATAAAAAAATTGCACTATTTGCTCTGGGCTGCTGGAATCCAATGGTTTATAGATCATGTTTTTGGAATTATTGAGCAAGAGAGGTTGTTGTAAAGTGCTTGTGCAGCTTGCAGGCTAAAAGTTATAAACGTAGAGAGCTGTGTCTCTTTCTGTATAGCTTATTTTACACTCCAGAGATGAAGCTTTGTGGTGTCTGTGCTATCTTGTCTGCTTGCAGACTTGGGAAAGTTCTGTATCTGTATTTTACAGGGAGTTGATGATGCTGGATTTTATAATCTCTTTGCTTTTCTGCTTTTTGGGACTGTAAGTGACCTGAAAATGTCATTCCCTAATTATTTGGGGAAAGTTGTCAGCCTAAATATATCAAAACTAAAGAATTTGCACAAATAGGGAGTGAAAGTGTACTGACTCTATTGCTCTTAGATGTGAGCAATTTCTTCCATAACTTGGGTATTTGATTTTTGAGAAGTGCTCAGTATCCTCAGATTTGAGGGACCACTTGGTTTGTTTTTTTTTATCTCTTAAAAATAAGTCTAAGATTATTTAAGATTTTCTTAATAATTCACAGTTTTTAGTAGGTAGTACTGCTTATTGCCTCTCAAAAAATACTTTTTTGCTTAACCCTCTATTGTCTTCCAGGCACAGGAAACTGAATTGTGTACTCTTGTAACTGAGCTTTACATTTGTGACAGCAATATTAGCATAAACAAGCATATTAAATCAGGGGTGAGATTAAAATAATCACAGTAAGGAATCATCCCCTCCCTGCCCTGCTTCAGTGCTCAGGGTTCTGAAGAGCAATGCTGAAAGCATTGCATGCTGGCTGGCTGCATGTATCATATCAGTTTACAGTCAGCAGCAGAGCCATGCTATTGGGCAAAACAGTTTTAAATTATTATTTATGCAGTTGTGTTTGCAACTGGTATAAAGTGCAGGACTGGTTTCACATGCCTCTGACAGAGCAGGGAGAGCAGTCCTGAGCAGGGCTCTGCTGTTTCCTGGACTATGTGTGCTGTGGAGAGGGACACGGCGGGGAAAGGATACAGGTTAGAGGGAATAGCTACAATTTACTGTAGGAATGCAGTCCTGCTGTCTGATATTTTGGCATTGTTTTGGCTTTTTTCCATTTTGATTAATTGATGCTGTTTGTGCTATTATCAATCAAATGTTTTCCAGTAACGTCTTGTGCCTGTTGATGAGTATCTTCTTTAATAGTGGCTTTTTCTTCCTTTTTTTTTTTTTTTGAGGAAGAGAAGGAAGTGTGTGTAAAGGGAAAGGAAGTCTTCAGTAATTCCTTTTTTCTCCCTAGGGCAAAATATAAAATGCACTTTTATATGCTGTATTTTCTTTTTAAAACAATAGTGAAATAATATTTAGTTCTCATTTCAATTGTTAGTGCTATATGTTACTCTTCAGAAAGCTTCCTTTGGTTAGAGTATGTTTTATTTCTTATTGTAAAAATCATTGTTAAATTTTCTTGTTGGGCAGAGACAAGATTATTATTGATTCTTAATGCTGTTTCTTCCTAAGGAATGTGGTGGTGTTTTTCAGAAGCATAAAAATAGTTTTTTACCATACCTGCCTTTTGAGAAACTGGGTGAAGCAGGGCTTTTTCTACTTCCAGTCACACAATATTGATGTCTTCTTTTCCTTCCTGGAGGAGGCAGGAGGGGAGAAATTGGCACAGAGAGGCCATAAATTCACTTTAGGACTCTTGCTGAGCAGCTGCTTTTAGAACCTGTAATGCTAATTGGTGTCTTGTTCTTATTTTGTGTGACCCATTTGTATATTTTTCTCAGTTTTTACACTGTAACGATGTAAAGGTTTTTCAGTAGGAAAATAACTAGTAGTTACTTAGTTCCTCTGGAATTAAAGGCTTTGTTTCTCTGGAATTAAAACAGAAACAGTGGTTCTTAACTCTTCTTATCCTCTATGTATCTTTAAAGTTTCTGGAAAGTGGCTCTACCTTTGAGTTTCAGTGAATCAGAAATAGTGATCTTGTGTGTCAAAGTTACAGATATTTTAAAGTAGCGCTGTGATGAAACATGATTATGTGAGCTGACACTGTTGAGTTTTGCTTGCTTCCATCTCTGCTTTGCAGTTGCTGTTCTTGAAGCAAAAGCTGTGGCATGTTTTCAGGAACACTTCTCATGGGTGAGAAACATTTGAGTTCACAGAGTCTTGTCACTCTGACCCCCTGAGATATATTGATACCAGTATAAATGGTTTGTTCTGTAAAGGGTAATATTACCCTGCATCTCTCTCTGGGGCCATCCATCCAGTGGGTTGTGTTACTGCCTCACTTGCTGTAATAAACAAATCTGTGTTTACTGTGCATGCAAAGCTCGTGTTGCTGTGTCTGGCTTTGCAAGGTGTGTCAGGGCTGATGAATGTGCTCTGCAGACCTGAAAAATGAGCATTGCAAGTAGCCAGTGCTGGGTGTCTCCGTGCCAGCCAGAGCCCCTGCTTTATCTCCATTGCCAGGCAGGGTTGTCAGGCATTGCCCAAATGTATCACAGTCACATCCCTGCAGTGCCCTAACCCTCCTGGGCCTTCTCACTCTGTGAGCTGTCAGAAAGGGATGATTCTGACTGACTGGATTTATCACAGCTGTGTAGCTTTTCTTTGGGATAACTTTTAAAATGCAGTCAGCTTTGCTACAAACTGCGCTCTGAAAATCCATTTGGTTATTCCTCAAGCGTGCTATGGGCAATTTAGTTATGTCTGTAGAACATCAAAAATACCATTCAATAGCAAGGATGCCAGTTTTGCTAAAGAACTCTATCCCTTTAGTATTTTCCCTTTAGTATTTATCTCTTTAGTATATGTTTTAGTTTTCAGTTGAATAAGATCAAAAGCACAAGTGCTTGACTCATAAACATGAAAAAGGCAAGAAGTAGAAGTGTGGTAACTTAGATGGTAACCAGTGTTACCATCTGCTTCTGCAATTTAGCAGGCAGTTGTACCACTTAATATTATGTGTGTATAGCAAACATACTGCCTTCATGGGGCTTTTCTGGTTTGGGTTTTGGTTTTTTAAGGAGTCTCTCATTTCAAATTCTCTCTCAGTTATTTAATCTTCTGTGAAGACGTTCTGATTACTTGTAGCTGTATGGCAGGACTGGTGCATTTTTGACATTGTGATGATGAAACTGCAACAGCAAACAAAGTTTTCTGTGTCTGTTCATGGCAGCTTTCAGAGCTAAAGGGAATCTGGAAGCTATAAACAAATATTTCTAGTGTCTTAAGATGAAGCTTCCTGTTGCTTCTGTTAACAGTACATAGGGATCTGAGGAGGCAAAACTCCTGGAGTTTTTCTGACTTTTATCAAAGTCAGAATTGAAATATACTTGTGTGCAGCTGAGGTGGTGCTCAGAAGGAAGGAGTGTGCGTAAGGGTATGGTGTTCATTTTGTTAGCTGAAATTATTTAGTATTTCTGACCACTGGGTTATGTCAAATGTCTTATGCATGCAGTCATCAGTCTGCTTTTTGTGCCTTTGAAATGCTTCAATTTTTAAGAGATGGAAAGGACTGGATGTGTTTCATGTTTCAAATCAGCTGTGAGATATTGGGCTCAGATAAACCTGATCATTTACTTCCACCTGGAATCCCTAAGACTGCAAGTGGAGTGGAGTTGTTGTCCTCTTAATCTTCCATCCCATGACTCAGGGGTGATGAAGAGAGCAGCTGCCAACTCTCCTCCTGCAGGAGAAGATCCTGGTGTGTCTTGTCTTTCTGGTAGCCCATGCTTCAAGTTATATCTGTCCTGTGGCTGTTGTCCTGTTAGTCTGTGCTTCCTTTGAATTAGCTGTTGTTGTTGTAATGCCTCCAGTTTTTGGGTTTGTTGTGGCTGCTCCCAGTTTGGATAAAGTCAGCTTTGTTTTCTGGACTTTCATCTGTGCTAGTGGGTGGGATGGCAGTGCTGGCAGTTTCCTGTCAGGGACAGAGTGTCCTCACTGTGGGCCGTGGAACCCACTGAGCTCCTTCTGGCTTCTTGCAGATAATCCTTGCAATCATATGACTCATGTCAAATATTGTAAAATTCCACGTGTTTATTGTTGTGATAATTGGTTTTTAATAATAATTTTAATAATAATTTTAATAATTGGTTTGGGAGAATCTGAATTTTTCAATTTCTTTGGATTTTTGTAGAGTAAGTTTTCCTCTGCGACTGCCGTTTTTCTCTCAGCGCTGTAGTTACCGAGCTGGTGGTAATCTTTTCTCAGATCCAGTGTTGTTGGTAGTTAGGCTGTTGCCTGAATACTCCCACAGTGTTTTCCTTCCCACAGTCAGAAATGAAGGATGTTGCTCCCTAATCAGCCTTTCTTTTGCTGGCTAACGAGTGAACTCAGCAACATGGGTCACTTATAAAATATCCTCAGTTCAATGCCATTTGTGGAATGAGAACGAAAAAAAAGATTATAATTTGGAGTGGAGCTGTAGGGAGTGCTTAGTCCTTAGCAAAAATCCCTTTTAAAAAAAGGCAAAAACCATTGGTCAGTCTCATGCATTTTGTTTGGCTCTAATTTGAGGTCTTTACTGCTCTTCTGGATTTCTGGTCTTAAATAGAACATTTAAAAAAAAGACATGGCTTTTCATCTGTATTTTAGACTTAAAGTTTCTTTCTTTCTGCTTGTAGATTTGTTTGTAAATGCATCATAAACAGACAGCCCAGAATGAAGAAAGCAAGCAGGAGTGTTGGCTCAGTGCCCAAAGTGCCTGGAGTAAATAAAGCTCAAACAAGTGAAAAAGCCAAACCAGAAAACGGCTCCTCAGTGTCTGCAGTAACAAAACTCTCCAAAACCGGGACATCGGCATCTCTTTTGAAGGTAATAACCAGCAGAACATTCGGATTATTTGTGTTTTTTCCAATAAAGCTTTTAAAAGGGTAGAATTTCAAGGCTTGTCTTTAATGCAGCTTAGACTGGAGGTTGCATGGGTAGCTGGAGGGAGTCTGGGAAGTTCCAGAGCACTGGGCAGGGTGACAGGATCTTGTGTGTCACTCATGCTGTACTTTCACACTGCAGCCTGAGATGCAGAGCCATGTGCTGTGCAGGGCTTGGCTGCTCTGCAAAGGGAGCAGAGTGGAAGTTGTGTTCTGACAAATGTTGTTTGTTTGGTGTTATGCTTGAACGGTGTCAGTGACTAATTGGATTTGATAAGAGTTATTTACTGGTTCTGAAAAAAAGAACTAATGAAGGATCTAACATGAGAATTTTATATGTCAGTGATCCATGTCGGGTCAGTGCAACTGAATTCTTCTGGCTGTTTTGGCCTTTGCTTTGTGTTGAAAATTCAGCTTGAGCTGAATTTTCACAAGTTGATTCTTGCTTCCAGAACAAGTTCAAAGGTAGAGGTTTTCTCTTACAGTAACAAAACAGAGCAGTGTATGTAGGAGCAGATGGCTTCCAACAAGCAGTCAGACACACTGAGGTGTGCTGGTGTGGAGTTTTCACCTGGGAGCAACCACATCTGGGTTGGATGGGTGCAATGAGCCTGCCTGGTCTGTCCCCTTTTCCTGGCATGGAGACGTGGCTGGATCCAGCCCTTTTTGCTCTCTGCAGCCCAGGGTGCAGGGCTGTGCTGCTGCTGCCCTGGGACAGAGGAACAGAGCAAGGAGCAGCGTGTCCAGCTGGACCTGAAGCACTTCCTTGACTCACAGGAGCCACAAAAGCCATTTCAGTTACTGGCAAAAAAGATCCAAAAGCAAGGGAGTGTGAGAGTTGAGGTTTCTCTGCAATAGCTCTCTGTTCCCTTTTTCTTCTTCCTTCTCATTTATGAAGAGTGATTAATACTTTTGGTGATTAACTTGCAAGCCAGGTTTCAGGGAGGTTTTCTCCCAGTGCCCCTCCTTTCTTTCCATCACCCAATGCATCTTGCAGTTTTCTGAGCTTTAAATAATCTTTTGATGCTTGTTGACACTACTTACTTTATATTTCTAGAAACCTCTCAAAGCAACTAAAGTCCTTTGTAGTTTACTTATCAAGTTCCTTATGTCATACCTCTCAGGAGATAAAGGAGGAGGATGATCTAACACTGAACAGATTTGACCCAGTATGCTTTCACAGTTTTACTGATGTTAGTAACACTTCTGGCTATGTTTTGGTGTGGGATTAGAATTCATGACAGCTTATGAGTTTGAACCACAATGAAAATTTTCTCTTGATTATTAAGACTTGTCTTAGGTTTATGTTCAACCAGGTTTACTCATACAATTGGATGTCTTTTACTTGTTATGGTGCTTGTGCCAACTGTGTGACTTAATGATAGTGATGAATCTTCTTTGAGAGTTCTGTACTTATATAGCAAAGTTAGTTGTTTGTGGTTTTTTGTTGTTGTTGTGTTTTGTTTTTTTTTTTTAATTTTTTTTTGTTTACTGGTACTGACAAATCACATAATTTGAATTTCAACACGCTTGAAAGAAGTATCAATAGAAGTTGCATTTTAAAAAATATTTTTAATATAATTTATATTTGATACTGTTGATGAAATATTTGGCATATTGTTTTCCTCATGGAGGCTGTAGGGTATTCTCTTAGAGTTGATCAGTTGCTGTGTGTTCTGAATTTCATTTAATATTCTTTGACAAAAAAAAGCTAGCATTAAATAACTATATTGCAACACTTACTAATTTATTGAGTCCTTTGAGCTGGATATTGAGTGAAAGGCCCCTATTAAAGACTAGAAACACAGTGCTATAACAATCTTGGTTCAGTCTGTAATAATGTTGAAAAATGGAAAAATTTTTAATTAGAGCGTCCTCTTCATGATATAACTATAGGCCAGGATTTAGCTTTGAGTGGGCTTCTTTAACTGCATTGTTCCATACATTTGTCCTTTTCTGTGGAGTTTTCAAGCTGTGTGGGCAATGAGCACAGGAAGGAGCTGTGGGACCCCCCCTTCACAGAGCTGAGCCTATCCCAGGCTCTGTCTGTTCAGCTGTTCCCACTGCCTCTGTGGTTTCTGCCTCCTTTTTTTGCCACATTTACTTGTGCAAATGTTCAGCACCCCACACACACTACAGAAGTTTAACTGCCAGCCACTTTGAGTTTTTAATCTGTCAAAAAAACACTACAAATAATGTATTCTTAAGATCATTATTTTTTGACTTCTTCAGCTAATGAGCTTGTGATCCTGCTAACACTCCCAGCTGTAATTAGACAGCAGCTGTACTTCAGACGAATTGCAAAATCCAGTGTCCCTGAAAAGCCAGGACTCTGAGACCAATATTTGAATATTAAAAGTTAGAGTGTGTTTTCAGTATTCATGTGTCTGGGCTTCTATTCTGTTTGCAAAATGCAGTAAGTTAATTACAGATTGTTGTGAAGTTTGGTGTTTGAAAAACTCAAATGCGGCAACAACAACCATCAAAGAAAATCTTAGGTAGGAATAATTATATTTCTATAAAGGGATTTGAATGAGCTGCAGTAAATGGGATATACCTGTTGAGAAACTAAGATGAAATGAATTGTATGGGTCATTATTCAAGTTTTGTTGCACTGAAAGAAAGTAGTGAGAGGAAAACAGAATATGAATTGTGTAATTATAAAGTGGTTTTTTATACAGAAAATTAAAATAGGTCTGGATGAGCATTTCTAATTATGAGATTTTCTAATTTTTCATATTTTAATGTAGGAGTTTTAATGCTAAGCAGGATGGCACAGTTCTTAGTAAATGGGAAAAAGTTGTTTGGTAAACATACACCATTGCTTTTGCTTCAATTAAAAAGATGTGCTACTAAAATACTTTGATTTTAAAAGTTCTGAATGGTTGCCACAGTGGAACATTAAGAGAGCTGCTGGTTTGTAATTTTTCCAAAGCTTGCTAAATAGTTTTCTTTGCCAAGAATATAACGTTACAGCTTTGAGAAACTGTTTACTAATTGGCTGCAGAGGAGGCAATGCCTTCCAACCTAGACCAGAAATAGTTTATGGGTAAGTCAGAAGAAGAATGGCTGTCTTAAATGCCTTTGTTCAGCAAGGCCTGCAGATGACTAATGTCTGAAAGTGTGTATTTTACTTAGTGTAGTTTTTTCTTCAAGCTGAGTCACATCTTGACCTATTTGGCTTGATAACATGTGCTTGTACCATAAGTGTCTAAAAGCTTAATGTAATTTCCCCCCTCTTTCAGCAGGGTGGAAATGCTGACAGCTCCCAGTCTGTTTGAACTGTCACGTTTGCAGGCGGGTGGGCAGATCCAGCAGCAAAGCAGAAAATCACTGTTCCCTGCCTTTTTGGAATACCTTGGTTTAGGCAACTGCAGCACAGGGTTGTTTCCCTCCCTCTGTACCCCCATGCCCTCAAAATCAGTTTCAATTAGATACAAAAGCTAATTAGATCACAGGTAAACCAGTTGTACACCAGTAGTCTGTGCTCAGCCTGTCCTCCTCACATGAGCTGAGTGAGCTTTATGGCTTCTATAGCCCCCCAACTATTTTTGCTTTTCTTATTTAAGTTTCATTGCCTGTGCCTGTTTGCATGGCTGTGTGACATGGCAGACCAAGGGGCTGCTCTGGCTCCTGGGAGGAAGGAGCTTTTGAAAAGCCTTGTTTGCACAGCAAACATCAGTGGCATTTTTATACCAGAAAATCCAGCTTTAGATGCACAGCAGACTGGATCCTTGGAGTGATGTGTTTTCTTCCAGCCTTTTATTAATCTTTTCAGAAGGCTATACCATGTCTGACATGATTCAATAAAAACATTCTTGTCCTAGAGGATTTTACCCTTAAAAATTTCTATCTGTACATTTTTTATATTTCTATCAATTATATTTATATCAATTGATGATAT
The DNA here is from genome assembly GCA_013400215.1 of Cisticola juncidis. Classification (NCBI taxonomy): domain Eukaryota; kingdom Metazoa; phylum Chordata; class Aves; order Passeriformes; family Cisticolidae; genus Cisticola; species Cisticola juncidis. Next base: position 327,205 of record VXBR01001154.1, read on the forward strand.
ATTTCTATCAAATGCAGAGCAAATATGTTCTTGTCCCAAAGCTCCCTTTTGTTTTGCAGCTGCTCTTTGAAAATGGCACAGATCTCATCCATGCTCTTTCCACAGTGCTGTGATCAGTGTTCCTCACTGCTCTGGAGTTGGTACTTGCAAAAAGAGACTGTAGAAAACAGACTGACATGCAACTATTTTTTTAATTAAGCAAGTGTACCTTTATTCTAAATGTATAGAATTTTAATGTCTGCAGTATTGTTTTTAACATGGATGTATGTGGGATCTGGAAGTTACAGACTTGCAGACATGATGGAAAGCAACTGGTTAACTTCTGTGCACTACCTTTTAGCTGGGATGTTGGAGGAGAGTTCAAATGTGTTGTCCAGCTGAATAATACAGTTGCTCAAGGAATACTGCTAGCACAGCTGTTTTCTTTTATTTTTTTTTCTCATATAATAGGAAAAATGTTGAGCATATTTTGATTTTCACCATTTGAAAAATTGTATTTTAAAGAGTATAAAGTCTGCCAATTAATGCTTAAGAGCTTAGTGTTTCTAGACTTTGCTTTATTCTGAAAGATGTATTCTCTGTTTGGGAGTCTGGTTGTTGAGAACCCTGTGCTTGCTGCCTTCTCACATTCCAGGAAGCTTTTGTGGCTAAAAGTTTGAGGAACTATCATATGAGGTTACACAAAAAGTCCATCAAACAATTACCCCATCTCTTAAAATTCCCAAGAAAAGAGCTTGAAAGCGAGGCAAGGATATGTGGTGAGAGTGGCTTTTCCCCTGCCCCTCTCCTAGTTTCTAGTGATCTGTAGCTTGGTATTTTGAGCTAGAAATTGTATTTTGCTAGTGTTGGATTGATTTTTGTTCTTCTTTGAGCTTTTTGTTGTGAATTTGCCCAGCAGAAAACATTTGATCATATTCAATTGAAGGATATTGTATTAACTTCCTGGTAACTGGTGGTTTAATTATCTAAGAATTGCCTTCATTTTTATGCATAAGCCAACTTTCAGTCAAAATTGAGAAGTTTTACACTATGATATGTTACTGTGCTTTAATTGGTTTTTTTTCCTTGTTACTGAAGGATTAAGAATTTTTGGAGGTGGAGAGAAGACTCAGTTTCAGTGCTCACTCATATGTAAGGAGTTAAAGTTCCATTTCAATTTACTGACTGCACAGTGCAGTGCACTTACACTTTTCAGCATTCTTGCATAGACACATGACTTGTCAAATATGCACTTTTTAAACTGAAGGAATCTTTAACAGGAGAAATGTTGGCTCTGCAGACTCCTGGGCCAGCTGTCTCAAAGCTGCTTCTTCCATTTCTTTCAGACTAAGAGTAACGATGACCTCTTAGCAGGGATGGCTGGTGGCAGTGGAGTGACAATGACCAACGGTGTCAAGGCCAAGAAGAACTCTTGTGTATCAACAGCATCTTCAGCTCCAGGGACAACCATGAACAGTCTGGAAAACAAACCCAAAACTATTGCAGGTAAATGGATATATTGATTCTTAAAGGTGCAAGGTGGGGAGCTTTTTATTTTCATTTAATATATTGAGGATCCAGGTTGTTTATTGAAGTGCTCATTAAAACCACAGTCAAATCACACACCTTCTGAACTCCTTTCCTGTTTTTAATAATGTAATTGCTTTTTTGGAGGGTGTTCCTTTTAGTTTTTTTGGTACTGACTATGCAACTCTTATATAAAATGAAATAATATAATTAATTTAGAGAATCATAGATTTTTCTGAAACTGTCTGTTTAAAAAATTCATGACACAAGCACTAAATCTCTAAGATGCCTTGTTACAGTGAACATTTTGGAATGTTTTGTGTTGCTTTATAGAAAAAAAGTAAGAGGACTTTCAGAAACTGTTCAGAAAAGTGAAACCATTTAGTGTGTTATAGATATGAATTGAAATAGGTCTTGCTTTCCATTGCTTTCTTTTGGATTCAGTAATGCTTGCAAAGCTGTAAAGCATCTGGAAATAAAGGAGTCATCATCTATCTTTATCTTTATCCAATAGATGAAAATACAGGGAACAGAAACGGCTGCGGTTGGGTTAATGCTCACTTCCTATTTTTCTATGATATATATTCAGGAGTGCAGTTCAGAAAATCAAGCTCTGTGCTGCTGATACAAGGCACACAGCCTTCCGTGGCAGACACTGAATTTTAAATTCACGTTCCTAACTTTCAAAAAACACAGGTACAGGTTCCACAACCAAGCGTAGCACTTCCTCTGGAAATAAAGAGTCGAGCTCTTCTAGAGAGAGGATCCGGGACCGTTCTCGGCTGAGCCAGAGCAAGAAGCTGCCTGTGGCAGGGCAGGGCCCCGGGGACACGGGGCTGGCCAAGCGCTCCCGCAGCCGCACCAACCCCGAGGCCGACGTCCGCCTGAGCAAGTCCAAGTCAGACAACCAGATCAGCGACAAAGCTGCGCTGGAGGCCAAGGTGAACGATCTCCTCACCTTGGCAAAAACTAAAGATGTGGAGATCTTGCATCTGAGAAATGAGCTAAGGGACATGCGTGCTCAGCTGGGGCTCAATGAAGATCATCTTGAGGGGGATGAAAAATCTGAAGAGAAAGAAGCCATTGTTGTCCATCAGCCAACTGATGTAGAGTCTACACTGCTGCAGTTACAGGAACAAAACACTGCCATCCGAGAAGAGCTCAACCAGCTGAAGAATGAGAATCGAATGTTAAAAGACAGACTGAATGCTTTGGGCTTTTCTTTGGAACAAAGGCTGGACAACTCTGAAAAGCTCTTTGGCTATCAATCTTTGAGTCCAGAGATTACAGCTGGCAACCACAGCGATGGTGGGGGCACCCTGACATCTTCAGTGGAAGGTTCTGCTCCTGGATCGATGGAAGACTTATTAAGTCAGGATGAAAACACTCTCATGGACAACCAACACAGTAATTCCATGGATAATTTAGACAGCGAGTGCAGTGAAGTTTATCAGCCACTGACATCAAGCGATGATGCCTTAGATGCTCCGTCATCTTCAGAATCTGAAGGAGTACCAAGTATAGAAAGGTCTAGGAAGGGAAGCAGTGGCAATGCAAGTGAAGTATCCGTAGCTTGTCTGACAGAAAGGATACACCAGATGGAAGAGAATCAACACAGTACAGCTGAAGAGCTCCAAGCCACGCTCCAAGAGCTTGCAGATCTGCAACAAATAACACAAGAGCTGAACAGCGAGAATGAAAGACTCGGAGAGGAGAAGGTGATCCTGATGGAGTCCTTGTGCCAGCAGAGTGACAAGCTGGAACATTTCAGCCGTCAGATCGAGTATTTCCGGTCCCTTCTGGACGAACACCACATTTCCTATGTGATTGATGAAGACATGAAGAGCGGGCGCTACATGGAGCTGGAGCAGCGCTACATGGAGCTGGCGGAGAACGCGCGCTTCGAGCGCGAGCAGCTGCTGGGCGTTCAGCAGCACTTGAGCAACACTCTGAAGATGGCAGAACAAGACAACAAGGAGGCCCAAGAAATGATAGGGGCATTAAAAGAGAGGAATCACCACATGGAGAGGATTATCGAGTCAGAGCAGAAAAGCAAAACGGCTCTGGCATCTACCTTAGACGAGTACAAAGCCACAGTAGCCAGTGACCAGATTGAGATGAACAGGCTGAAAGCTCAGCTAGAGCACGAGAAGCAGAGAGTGGCTGAGCTGTACTCTATACACAACTCTGGAGATAAATCAGATATACAGGACCTGCTGGAGAGTGTCAGGCTGGATAAGGAAAAAGCAGAGGCCTTGGCCAGTGGTCTGCAGGAGGAGCTGGCGCACACCCGCAACGACGCCAACCGACTGCAAGATGCCCTTGCTAAGGTAGAGCTTAAATACCATTGCATTCTAACATCCCTTGTACACAATGACCTATTGGCCTCTGTAGCTCTTTCAGAAGAGATTAATTATGGGGTTAATTGGATTGCAGTAGTGCTAGGACTAATTACTTTCTCTTGACTTTTGCAATGAAAATGACGTCAGCATTTAAAAAAAAATATATGGATACATTGAGCTACAGGGTGACTCTTATGTTACTCTTTAAGAATATTTACACTCCACAACTTATTTCAGTGGCCAAATTTAAACAGTGTTTAAGATACTGTACTAATTTAGTGCTTAAATTGCACATCTTCTGCAAGACTTTATGTACTGATTAGGTTTTGGATCAAAATGTTTATTTCCAGTTCTGTTTTGTCCCAAATATTTCTAATTTATGCAGTAGCTATGTCTAGTGAAAGTATTTACCATAACTTAATATAAAAGCAAGAATCACAGTATTTATTTAATAACTTTACATATTCATTTAAGGGTATATCTTCCTGAAGAGATAATTTATGCCAAATGTAATGTGTGAACTATATATTAGCTGCAAGTCAACATGTTAGTCATGATCATGAGCCTGTTAGAATCAACCTTGATTTGGGGTGAAAAATTCACTAAAATAATTTTAATAACTGAAGTTGGAGAGTGCTATTTAAGTAAAAACCACTGAAACGGATGACATAAAGGCAGGGTATTTTGTCTGTTTAACTTAACTGTGCCTGCCAGTATTGCCCAACCTAAACTACAATCTAATTTCTCTTGTTTTTCTGCACCCCATATTTGGTATTGAGTTAATGTTTCTGTGCCCAGCCTTTTCCTTCTGTTGGCAGTTTCATGAGACATGATAAAATAAAACCTCTTCCCCTGCTCCTGAAAAGGGGAAGTCAACCAAGTCCACTTCTTCCCTTCCCTTTTTTTTTTTTTTTTTATTTAATAGTTTGACAGCCTCCTCTGAGAACTGCTTCAACTCACTAAAACACCTCACACACAGATGTGACACTTGCTTAAGGAAATCACTCATCACACAGGTCCAGCAAGCACTAAAATTGGTGCACAAGAGACCAGGCTTTTTCTCTTTTGACAAGAGAAAAGAAGGGTAAAGAGTTTTCCCCTGCCCTACCCCTTTTCCATGGCTGCTGGATATTAAATTGGATCAGCTGCTCATGAAACCTCAGCCTTGATACAATGGTGGTGTTGCTTCACTTGTGTACAGGGCACTGCTCTTAGAATAGCTGGGATGCTCAGATATCCAGCCTGGGAATAAAAAAACTTTGGCCCAGGAAAAGAGTTGCACTAGAACAGTGTATGGTCAAAGGCTTACATTTCTCCTGTATTTTTCTGGTTGCAAAAATAGATTGTAAGTGTGGTAGTTACAACACTCAAAGTATGTTTAATCTGCAATAAGATATATTCTTCTTTAGGTTGAAGATGAATATCGAGTGTGCCAAGAAGAAGCCAAGAAACAAATTGAGGATCTCAATGTGACTCTAGAAAAGCTTCGGACAGAGCTGGATGAAAAGGAGACTGAGAGGAGTGACATGAAAGAAACCATCTTTGAGCTGGAGGATGAAGTAGAGCAGCACCGTGCTGTGAAGCTTCATGACAATCTTATCATATCTGATTTGGAGAGTAAGTATTATGCATTTCTCTTGGGAGAAAGGATAATTTAAGAAAAGCTCAAGCAGAACCCTGTAATATTGAAAATATTTCCACTTGTCTTTTGTGTGTTTGAATTCAAGTCAGACTTGGTTTTGCAGAATCCCTACACACTAGGGGAAGAAAAAAATCAAGTTGGCTTAGCTTTTCCAGACCCACTTAGTAGTTGGTGTGGGAATAAAAACCTGTGACTAGGGAACAAATATGATATCTACTAATACTGTTTTCAAGTTGTTCTTCAAAGTAGAAAAACATGTAGTAGAAAACATGTTTACTGTGTAGCTGTCTAGCTCTCTGTGCCTTCATTCCCTCTCTGATCTTGGAGACCTGCTCAGACATTCCTACCACGGGCTGGAATTCTGCAATTAGTCTCCATCTAAATAAGAACACAGGCAACTCTACCCTGGCAAGCTGCATTTGCACAGTGCTGCTTAAAGAATTCAAATATCTGTTAGTCTTCCATGTTATTCAAAGATGAAACAAGATAACAACAAAAAAAAGCATGATTCCTTCTGACAACAAGGGAAATATTCATAGAAAGGGTTTTAATTGGTCTGCTATCAAGAAAAGTTAGTGTCTTAAGCAAGATAAATGGTTTATTCAGGCTCAGTATCTTCAGACATGGCTGTGAGGGTTGTTTCCCTAAGCAACCCTTCTTTATCTTGAAAAGCAATCACTGCTTCTCTTTACAAAATAGTTTTAAGTTTTTATTTTGAATTTTTTTCCCTTTCTGTGGTAAAAGACAGTGATTTTGGAGCAAAAACTCAAAAAGGTTGAAGAGTTTTTGACTAGTTTTGTTTTGTCCATTAACTGAAATACACTCATGCAGGGAACAGCACTGTAGTCAAGCAGATATTTAGGAATCTGCCTAGCAATACCTGATTACAAGGCAGCTCTGATTTTTAGGTGCTTCTGCTTTGTGGGTACAAACCAGCCATCAGATATTTAATTTCGACTGGTAAAAATTCAGGCAGACAAAACTCTGCCAGGGGAGAAATTCTCAGCAAAAATTGGAACAGTCTTTGTTATTCATTGGTCTTGAAATAGTTTGGAAAATTCATCTGGACCAGCCAGTGTCCTGACGTGATCCTTTGGGGGGGGAGCAAGCTGCTGTTTTAGTTACAGGCTGGAAGGAGAGTGGCATCTAGTGGCAGTAAGAAAGGATGGCACCCTAAGAATTGTATAAACTTTTAAAAGTGTGTTTTTTCTGACAACTTAAAACTCTGTTGATTGTGAGCTCATAGTTAAACTTCTTGGAAGAGTTTTTTTATGGTAGTCTCTGAGTAGTGACAACATAGAACATTGTGAAAATCCTGGGATTTTGAGGTGGTACATACAACATTTAAAAGACAGAATTCTAATCACAAAAGGAAAAATTATAACTTAGAGATTTTACTAAAGACAGACTTTACACTTAGGAGAAAGATGCCTCATAGATTAGGTGGTGAGTGCTCATTCAATTTAATGATTAATCAACACAAATAGTAATGTAGGAATGGGAAACATTCCAAGCCCTGGCACTTAGGGCATTTCAAACATCAAAAAGAGGCACAAGGAACCTACAGTGGAACACTTTTCACAGTAATGTGGGTATTGAACTGTCCCATTTTAGCTATTAATGTGTCTGCCTGCAGAAACAGGGGTCTCTGATGTGTGCAGCAGGATGCAAATTGCGTTGATGAAGAACACACAGAATGTTCCTGACATCCACCCAGCTGTGGTGAGAGCTGCAGTCACTGCAGCTCAGCTCCTCACTGCTGGGATGGGGAAAAATGATGGGGAAAAATAAAAAAAAAAAACAAAGGACTTAAAGGGCCTGCAGGGGAGCCCTGGTGGGGAGCAGCTGAGGGTACCTGGTTTGTTCAGCCTGGAGAAGACTGAGGGGGAGAGCTCCTTGTGGTCTTCAATCCCTGCTCTCTGTTACTGGTGACAGGACTGGGGAGATGGCTGGAGCTAAGCCAGGGGAGGTTTAGGTTGCATACCAGGAGAAGGTTCTTCCCCCAGAGGGTGGCTGGGCACTGGAACAGCCTCCCCAGGACACGGTCACAGCCCCAAGGCTGCCCAAGGAGGGTTTGGACAATGCTCTCAGGGTGGGATTGTTGGGGTGACCTGTGCAGGGCCAGGATTTGGACTTGAGGCTCCTGACAGATCTCTTCCAGCTGAGGATATTCTATGATTTATTGTATGTAAAAAACATAAGAAATATTCAAATAGTATGTTTTATATCCTCCCTGCTGTGCTGAGCTGGAGCAGGCAGTGGGGAGGGAGGACACTGCACTAGATGGCGTGGTCCCTCTGGTTTCACTCCTAACTCCCAAAAACTTGCAGTAGGCAGGTGGCCCAGCTGTCACATTACTCATCCACAGTAACTAAGGGGGAAAGAAAAACCCTTTTTTTCTCCCAAGAAGTTAATAAGAGTTTGTGGGATTTTTTTTTCCAGAAAAGTTTGACTCCTGATGTGCAAAAAATATGTTATTTGTAGGGTAGCTTACCACTTCTCAAAGGTTTCTTCTGAAGCACAAAAATCATCATTGCTTGCTCTGTTAGCACAGGTGCATGTAAGTTCTCCTAGTCTGTAGCTATGATAAGTCAGTAAATTTTTAGGACAAGGGTAGGTGAGCTAGAAGGTGGATATATTTAATGTTCAGTGAATAGTTCTTTTATGGATCTGACAGTGTTAGTTTTAGTTCTGCTATATCTCATTTGAAAAGGTTCTTGACAGCAGTTATGAAATGAAATGTTTATATTACCATATTTAGACCTCTTCTAACAAAGTGTTGGAAAAGCCAATAGGATGTTCATTTCTTGTACTTTTTTTCACCTTTTTAGTACTTTTTTTTGCTAATGGTGGTTCCTTAATAAGTCACTTTTCTTCCTGTATAGAAGTATTGTCTGACATGATGAGCTCAAAAGCAGGACTGATCTTCAAAATGCTTCAGCTTTGGTATTTGTACCCAGTGCCTCTTCCTTCCAGAAGGAGCTGCAGTTTTTATATTACTCTGTGTATTTCTGGTTGTGCTGGGGTAACCATTTCTATGTTAAAGAATCAAAATGCTCTCTCCCAGTATAAGGCATGCCTGTGTTACCAGTACAAAAACTGTGGGAGTGTCCATTGTGGAATTGCCTGTGTTAGAATTACTTGGTTTAGTGTCCCTTCCCAGGAATTGCCATCTCATTTTTTGTGAAACTACTGCCCCTGTCTGAATATTAGTATTTTTTAGGTTTTTTTAGTAATTTTTTTCCTTTTTTCTTTTCCCAGAAACTATTGAAATTAAACAACTGAATGTTGATACTCATTTTTATTTCATAGTGATAAATTCTAACTGCTAGTTGTATAATAGTTAGTAAAAGTTGCAGATACAGAGCCTCATGATACCTTTTCTCTGGTAGCCTTACAAAATTCTTCCTCCCACCCCCAGCCCTAGTTGTAAAGGATTTCTTTACAATTTGTAGTCTGCATGTCCCATAATCTGGTTTTTTTTTCCTGTCTCTTAGGTAGAGGCAAAGCCTTGTCAAACTGTGGCTTAATTCAATATCATTTTGTGAAATGTAGATGTAATTGGATCCTGCAGTAAAACACGAGCTGGCTGATTTGCCATTTCTGATTATCCTATTCATTCATCAGAAAAGTCTCCTTGTTCTTCATTTACCCTAACATGAAATTACTTTTTCTTTTATCTCAGTCTTCTCTGTTGTCTATGATCCTTAAAAGAAGGAGACTGGATAATGATAGAAGTGCCTGTCCTACCATACTGAAAATTCAGGCTCATGGAGGTGGAAAGGGTTTGTGTGTGTTAGAGCAGAGTGTGGAGTTTGCAAGGATGCAGAAAGGGAAGATGCCACATGGCAGCCTCTGCCTATTTTGACTACTTGAATTCTGTGGCTGTAGTTGGTGGAAGAGGTGAAATCACTTTATATCAGTCATAATCTCTCACTGCTTTTCAAATTCAGTTGCAATTTGGTGTTTTTAATCTCCTTGGTTGATTGGGGAGCAGAGAGAGCACTGTTTCCAACAACTGCTCTGTATTATTTATGGTACCTGCAGAATATTCAGACCATTGTGTTTTACTTCAAAGCATAAATACACTAAAATTTAATGGTGCGTTTCATAACTCACAGAAGCTCAAAACAATGGCACTGCATAAGCTTTAACTGTGGGTGCATTTATGGTTTCTGGTTTGTTGCTATTTTTAGATAGCTTGCTTTTAGTAGTACTGCAAATTTTTTTAAAAACATTTTTTCTTTGAACTGTTTTAAAAGTTAAAATGAACATCAACTTGATTTGTTCCAAAATGTATTTAAAGGAAAAGGTGGGGGGGGAGCAAGTTTTATAACTTTGGCCTAAAGCTGGCCTCCTAGTTCTGAATTTAGCTCAAACAAGTTGTGTATAAAGAGACAAGCTAAAAACTGGAGGGCTTTGCTTAAGTATCATAGTAGCATGAGATTTGAGTGGCCCACCCTGTAGGCTTATCTTCAAAGCTTAAAGATCAGCTGGGTGCAACTTAAAATAGGCAGTCTTGCAAGGAGGAGATAAATACAGAAGTATCTGTCTATTTTTAATGTCCCAACTTCTCCAAGTTTGAAAGGTTATCGTGTTTTCAGGCCAGCTGAGGTTTATGTGGGTCTTGTAAAGAAATGAACTGTGACTTAAAAAGTCTCTGTACTTGGGGCCATTGAGGAAGGTTTTGTGTATTGGGCAGCCTAAATGTATTAAGCACCTTCAGTCATGTTGGGGAAAGAGCATTGTTAATATATAGGAAAAATAAATATTTGTTTCCAGCAGGTATTGGGGTAATGAACCTGAACAACAAAATGCATTTAGCCAGTTTCTCCATCGTTTTTACAGTCACATGAATACTATAGAAATAAAACATCCCAGAATCCAAGGATCAGTGAAGTGAGGCACCAATTAGAAATTGATGCTGTGTTGTTCTTTATTAGTTGATTAGTTTTAGAATGGAGGAATCAGTGACATTGTCCTGGTGCATTGACTAAAGTCACAAATGAATAATAATTGCAGTAGCCAGTCTGTCAGACGCCACGCAGGAGCTGCTGCTGACCCCTCCTGTGTCACTGCTGACAGATTTAGGGACCATCTCCCTCACAACACCAGCTCACAGACTGGTTGGCTTTTTGCTGTAAATATAGCTTGCTTTGACCTCAAATAGGGGCTTGAGAGACAAGAATGTCACATTCTTGGGGACATGAGTTCAGTTTTATCCCTGTGGAAGGCACGGCTGCGAGTGTTATGTCAGCTGCTTTGTGGCAGGAATTAAACTGTGAATCAAAAGGCTTTGTGTAGCTGCAGCTTATGTTTGAGGAGGGAAAACCCCAGACATGGGTGTTTTTAGGATCCTTTCATGTTCAACTGCCTCCCTTGTTTACTTGCTCTTTGTTATTGCTTTGTCATTTTAGTATTGTGATTTGGGATTTGTATAAGAGTTGAGTTTGCTTGTGCTGCTCCCTTTACCAGTCACAGAGCAGTGTGTACCTATTAACACCCTCTGGCAAATTATTCCTTCTCATACTGTGTTTCATCAGATGTCTTTGGTTATAAAAGTGTCTTCTCTTCAAAAACATTTGTGGATCTTTTCAGTTACTCATTTTTAAGTAAATAAATCCTTGAGTAAGATCCTACAGGGAATTTAACTTTTGGGTTTTTTTTCAGATACAGTTAAAAAACTTCAGGATCAAAAGCATGACATGGAAAGAGAGATCAAGAATCTTCACAGGAGACTCCGGGTGGGTAACAACAGAAAAAGTCAATAAATTGTACTCTTAGAATGTTCTAAGACCAGCATATGAAGTTGTGAAAAAATAATTCTAGATACTATGCTAATAAAATAATTATTCCTGAAAGACAGGCATAATGGGAATATATTTACTGACCTACAGACACTAAACAATGCTAAAAAATTTTCAGTGTCACAAAGATATGATGTTGGCTGAGGAGAAAATGTTCCTGTGTATTTGGATGTGGAGTTTAATATGAAATATTTTTCTCCTCCACTTTGAACATTTTATTTGTCTCTAAAAAAGAAATTCATGGCTTACAAAGTCCAGTTATTTCCAACAAAACCTCTTCAATTTAACTTGTGAGTTAGGTCATGCCCAACACCGGACAAGTTCCGCTGTCATTCCTGTAAATCATTTCGTTTAACACCATAGGAAAACTCTGAATAATAAGGATAACTTTTATTTTACCTCCCAAATTGCTGCTTGCAGGAGGAGTCAGCAGAGTGGCGTCAGTTCCAGGCAGACCTGCAGACTGCAGTGGTCATTGCCAACGACATCAAGTCCGAGGCCCAGGAGGAGATCGGGGACCTGAAGCGCCGCCTGCACGAGGCGCAGGAGAAGAACGAGAAGCTCACCAAGGAGCTGGAGGAGATCAAGTCCCGCAAGTATGCCAGGGGCAGCAGGGATGGATGGGCCCTTTTGCAGGGGAGGTGCAGTTTGGAAATCCAGTTTCATTGTTATTGAGGCTCCAGAAGTTGGTAAATCCTCTCGCTGTGAGGATCAGTATTGCAGCAAGCTGCTTTATGCTGCTTTCAGTGGTCAAAACAGGTACACTTACAACAGCAATATTTGTTTCTTTATGCTGTGTACTTAATCCACCCAGGGTTTTACAAAACCAGGTGGAAGTGGAGGATTTTTCCAGTTTAACAGCTAAAAGTGGTTTCACTTCCCACAGTGTGAAAAACAAGCAGTGCTGCCTTCTCTGTACCATCATTAATATTTCTTATTAGCAGCCAAGGCTTTTGGTGTGGTTAAAAACACAGCTGGGTTTTTACCTGAGAAGAAACCTTCATCTAGTTCTGCATATAACTTACACTGTTTTCTTTCCACTGATAATTAGAGGTACTTTCTATATAAAAACAAAAATAATCCAAATTGTGGTGTACTTGTGGCTTGAATCAAGTGCTCCAGATATTTAGAAACTGAGTTATCTGTCTTTCAGAAGTATCAAAGTCCTCAAAAAGCACCATTTGAATCCTGACTACAGTGTCTCTAGTGGTCAGATATGTCTATAGCTTACAGTAATGATGCTTGTGGTGTGTATATATAAAACAATTGTTTTCTGCATGGATGGGAATTTGGTAGTATTTACATTACATTTAGCACAGTATCCAGTAGGATAGGGGATAACACAGGCTGTGAAACTTGGGGAAAAGCTGATGCTGCCTAAAGAGGTATACCAGAAATATATTCTTACCTCCTTAGTATTGAATTGTTTTGCATTTGTTCAGGTGGAAAAAAAAATCTCCCCTCTGAGATGATTATTTTCATGTGGAGTGATGAAATCCTGAAGTCTCAATATTTTCCATCTGTGTGTGTGTCAGAGATGGGAGCAGGAATTAAACCTTATATCAAATATTATTTTGATAGACTTCTTTAGCAGATGCTGAGCTCTGTTGCTGACAAATAGTAAGAACTCACAGTGATAATTTGGGTTGATCATCTATTTCTGAATTACAGTGCAAAGAAAGCTAGATTAACGTAATGACCCATTTGAACCATAGATTTTAATTCAGCTTCAATTTATGTTAATTTCTTTAAGACTTTGCACGTTGCAGTGTTTTTTAAATGCCCTAAATGAGCAGCACCTTGACTCCAGGCAGGAAGAAGAGCGCGGCCGAGTGTACAATTACATGAACGCAGTGGAGAGAGATTTGGCAGCTCTGAGACAAGGGATGGGCCTGAGCCGCAGATCCTCCACCTCCTCAGAGCCCACCCCCACTGTGAAAACGCTCATCAAGTCCTTTGACAGTGCCTCCTCCCAGGGTGAGTGCCAGCAGCACTGCTGCCCCTCTGCCTGTGCTCGTGGTCATCTCTGATGGCCCAGCTCACTCAAACTGCTCTATCCTGTCATGACCCTTTAGTGAATGCTGAAACAAACCAACCCAAACTGGATTGCAGAACAGATTGTGCACTGCAGTTAAGTGCAAGCATCCTTTTTTTGTCTTGTCTTTATTTTTCTCTTTGCTGTCGCATTGCCAGTGACTCATATGCTGGATGCTTTGATTCAGTGCTCCTGTATATTAGAAATACATAAACACATATGACACACATAATTATAGCTGGGAGCACAGCTGATTTCAGCCTGATTATTAAAATGTGAACTTAATGTACCAAATTAAGCATTTGAAAAGCCATGTAATAGCTAGAGCTGAGTTTATTTCTTTTAATAACTTATGTCTTATACTCAGAGCTCTGATGACAGTTAAAAAGTAAGATCCAGCCAGTATCACCTATTGAAAGACATAGGAGGTATTTTCTAAAATGAAAGGAGTCTCACTCTTGGGACAATGGGCTTTACTATGATTCTGATTGTGGGAAGAAGTGGTGTTCTTCTCTATAGGTGACCAGAATAAGGAGTCCAAGTAATTATTCTGAAATGAGAAATAATTTGGTTTCACCTTTAACTGTGTGTGAGACTTTGTATGGATTAAAATATTTCCCTTGCGAGGTCTTTGGGTTTTGACTTTCATGTCCAACAAGGTCACCAAAAGTCTCATGTAAAAAGGCTTGGTCTGAGGCAGACTAAGTTAGCAGAGACAGTACAGCAAAGCTGCTTTTCACTGCTTAGAACCAGGAAGTTTGAGATACAGAACCCTCTCTGTTATTTAACCATTCTGTAAATGCTTCTATTTCCATGCTTGCTCATTTTGTTCATAGGTATTTACAGTTTTTGACTATTCTAGTGTTAATTTAGAAGGTTTTTTTGGTGTGTTACCAGACGAAGGTGCTTTCTTGCCAGGTAGTTTAGTTAAATGATAAATCCCCTCTCCCTTCTTTGGAATCTTTTATTTCAAGCTAGTATCTGCCTTCTACCTCAGCATTCATGTCTAATCATGTTGTTAAATCATCAGATCACTGATTCACCAATTTAGAATTCTCCTATTTTCATACATTTCTAAAAATGCTACTTGTTTAATCCCAAAATTGAAGGTATATAATAATCTAGCCCTCGTGGACTTCGATTAGAAAAGCAAAGAAGAAGGTGAAGCAGGTGATGCAGTTTATCTTTCTTGCATTACTGGCAGAGCCAGGAGCCTGCTGCTATGTCTTTAATTGTCTGAAGAGCAGAGAACTTGTAATGCCATGATTTCCATCTGCCAAGGTAATGGTATCCTGCACCTTAGCCTTGTCCACCCCCAGCAAACTCAGGCTTTTACCACAGATGATGGAAAGACAGCACATGAAGGTAATTGCAGGGGAGTAAATGTGTAGGCATACTTCAAATGACTTTTCAGTCAATTGCTACTTGAAATTCTGAGAGTGTGATCTGGCAAAACTAGAAATGTAAAGTACAAGGTTGGCTTTGGCAGTCTCCTGTTGCACTGCAGTGTTGTGCTCACCATGGCTTCCTTTCCATGTTCTCCTAGTTCCAAGCCCTGCTGCTGCCACCATTCCTCGCACTCCCCTGAGCCCAAGCCCCATGAAAACCCCCCCAGCTGCTGCTGTATCTCCTATGCAGGTGGGTGTTTTATGACTGCACTTAATCCTTCTCTGTGGAGAAGATTGTGTGAAACTACGAGTGGTAACACACAAATATTGGCTGACGTGCTGGGGAAATAATGATAAAATGTTGCCTTAAGTAAGTAATTACTAAACTGTTCAGTCTAACATGTCTTTCACTGAGAAGCACGTTGGAAATTTCAAAGTTCTTTTTAAATATTCTCAACCATTGCTATTCCTGTGCTATTAAAAAGCATGAGAGGAAGACTTCATTTGCATTCCTTAGTTTTAGAGTTGCTGTTTGTCAGTTCTTAGTCCTGTGCCTGGCAGGGAAACAGCAGTAATCCCCTTGGGCAGTGGGCTAAGGTCTGTGCAGAATCTGTCAGCAATCATCAGTTTAAATGTGTCTTTCAGTGCAGACCTGACAAGGGAGGATTGAAATAATTGCAAATTTCTGATCTTTGTTCATTTTGCACTGACAGGGCTTGGCCAGTGGGTGATGTGCTGTGTGTTTTGTGCTGTCCCCTCTGAAGCTTTGTCCTTTTGCTCAGCTGCTGCAGCAGCCTGAGTGCTCTGAGATGGCATTGTCAGGACTCTGATGTTCAGCTTTTAGATCGTTGCTGGTTTGATTATCTCACTTGCTGTGTGAGATGAGATTTTGGAAGAAGCCAACAAGTTCAATGGCAAAGAAGATGGGACAAAATTCATAAAGAAAAATCAAATAACATACTTTGTTTTACTCCTTTAATATCCACAATTCTCCTGTTGCCTTCAAGCTATTGCTATCCAAAAGATCCAAAATTTGATTTTCACTGTAGCTCAGTGTAGTGATTTGGTAATACATTCTCCCTGTCTGAGCTGAGGACTCTATAGCTGTATTAGCTCTTAGTCCTCAAGGAATAATACCTGGAACAGACTGACTGTTCTCCTGTTCTCAGACGAGTGCAGTTTTTATTCATTTCAGAGTAAATTTCATGAAACAAATAGATAGCCTTAAAGCAAAGAGAAAGAATTAAATGGTTTTTTGGGAGAGCTTCTGCTACTCCTTGTGGTTCAGTCACTCTTGACAGCAGTTTGCTAAATTAGTTAAATGTGATGAGTTCGCTGACAGATGCTTTGTTCCTATTGATCTTTATATTTCTGTTTATTTCTGCACTCTTGTAGGAGGAGGCAGACTTAATCTCATGTTCCAAAGGGCTGAACCAGACCTTTGGCAGACAGAAGACTTTTTGGTGAAGCCTAAGGCTTATCTGACTTTATTTACCTGTAAATTAACCATGAACCAAAGTAATCTCTTAGAATACTGCAGAGCTGCTCAAGTTTACAGCTCTTCTTTGATGTTCTTGATCTGCCAGAATTACTTGAATTTTGAATTCAACTTCTGGTGTAGACCCAAGTCATTAACAGCTGGATACTCATTAGTGGGAAACATTGCCTGAAAAACAAAGGGGAGGGTGTGTAAATGAAAACAGCTTCTATTGTCTTTCTGAAGATAGGTGGTTTTCTTCAAAGTGCTTCTAAATTATCCAGAAGGCAATTGGGTTCCATGACCTCAGTTATGTGAATATTTTCTGCTCAAGAGAGAAGGGGATTGAATTTTCTTTATTTTCATATTGCTGCCTCATTTTCTACTGTTGTGTTCTATGGATTTTTTAAAAACATTTTTGTTTGTGCCGTCTTGCAATTGAAAAGCAAGATTTTAATAAGTAATCACAATGTGAGCTGACTATTGGCTCCCACCTTATAAAAGTCATGTATGGTTTAAGGCCTTTGAGGAAAGGTGGATCTCTGTATGGGTGTTGCAGTGTTTATTATAATTACTCTTGGTTGCCTTTAAATGCTGTCACAGGGAAAATATTTACATGGGCACCTACTGAGAAACGGGCACAGTGTTGGTACCTCCATAAGATGGATTAGTTGCAAAAAACATTGTCCAAGTCCAAATGCATCAACCATGTGCTTTGTCTTTGGGCTGCATCATGAATTTCCTCAGTCTTGAAGAGTTTTGTTTGCTTTGTTTGTTTTTCTTTACAGCTGTGTGTGTATGTATAATGAGATAGATTCTTGGATATGTTTTGCAACTCAAAACAAACAAACAAAACCCTTTCTGGCTTCAGGTCCAAGCCTGCAGTGGAACATAGCTGTGTTTTACTGTGGCCCTTAGCAGTGCTGCAGAACAATTTAGGAAGAGAGGTATGAAGAGAATGCTCTTCAGAATGTGAGAACAGCCCCACTGGGTTAGCCCAAAGCTTATCTGGTCTGGAATGCCACTGGGAGTGACCAAAGCAGATGCCTGGGGAGGAATATAAGGACAAGGGAGTATATCTGCTGCTTTCCCTGGCTACTTTCTTTTTCTATTTTGTAGCTGGAGGACTCTCTGAAGCAGGCATGGTTTCAGATTTACAGGTTACCATTGAATGTCCTGGTTTGCTTTGAGCATATAAACTTCCAGGGTCCAAGCAATTTATTGTCAAAGCCTTCCTGTATCTTAACTAGTCCATATATGAAAATCTGTGTTTGTTCTGCAATTGCCATGTGTAGGTGCACTGGCATGAAGTGATCAGGAAGAGGTGCCTGGGCAGTGGTGATGGTCATGATTCCTTCCATAGCTGACAGCAGACACAAGGATGATGAGTGAGAAGCCAAATTTTTGGAGCTGAAGTGATTAGTTCATCCTGCCATAGTTTCAAATTTAAAGCATCTCCAGACACCTGTGCACTGCTACATAGATGAAGGCAGGTGAAAAATAGATAAATATCAGTTGGTCCCTGTTCCTCTGGTTTGCAGTGCAGTCACTGTTACTGCTGGTGGCTGTAAGATACAGAATAAGGAACTGAGCAGTGCAAAAATACAGAATACAGAAGAATTCAGAATACAGAATAAGGAGCTAAGCAGTGCAAGGGAGCCCTGTCTGCAGTGCCAGCAGGAGCAGAGAGACAACCAGTCTGTTTTATTGCAAAGAGACAAGACCAGTATGCAGCAAGTTATCAGCTGAGTGATACAGCTACTTCTGGCAATATCCATAAAGGACATTTGTTTTTAAGGGAAAAAGGTATATGGTTATCTCTGTACATACCTGTGTTTGTTGGCTGAAGCCCTGTACTCCCCTGTCTCTGTAATGACCAAAATGAATCTTTTTATTTTAGCCTCATTATCTGTTTTAGCTGTTTCCTGGGGTGGGGAGATGCAATGAAATGGCTCACTTTGGTCCAGTTCTTGTGTAGTTAAGCAATGTTGGTGGCTTTTTAGGAGGTGATGTAAGTGTGAAATAGCAGCTCTTAGGGGAAGCTGTGGTGGGCATTTCTGTGCATGGCTCACAGCCACTTTCACCTGCACATTTAAAGGTGAAATCTTTGTTGTGTATGTGCAGGATGTTGGAGATATGAAGTGATGAAATTCTTCACACTGTACATTGGCAGTTGTTTTCTCCATTTGATTTCTAGCACAAAAGCATAACTCCACTTTAACTGATGAATAATGTAATCCTGCCTGTGCTATGGGATGCTGTAAAGTATATACTGTTAACTTGTTTTAATCACAATTCTGGATTTGTCTGTCTTGCCTACATAATTTGGCATGAGAAACACCTGACCTTTAGTATTTTATGAAGTATTTATTTAGTATTTATTTAACCTTGAGCCAGATGGAGACCTTGAAAGAGTTTTCAGGATAAACACATTAGTGGACTGATTATGATTAAATACTGGAATTTAATAGAAAGGACAGGCTGAATATGGAACTAACTATAATTTGCAATAGGCTCTTTGAAATGATTAATTTGAAATAATTGTGGGTGATCCTTCATGAGTCTTCAGCAACTGAATCTGTTTCAGTAACTATAAGGGTAATTACTGCTTTGTACAGTTTACTGTGTGAGACTAAAATGCTTATTTTAGTCCTATTCAGTGCTTGCTGAATTGTGTGTACAAGTCTTAACACAGCTGTGATCATGTGCTTGCTAAAAACCATATTTTGCTAAATGTTTATATAAAACTTGAAAACAAAATGCTCAATTCATAGCTCTTTAGAGGAAAATAAAAATTAAAGTGACCTGAGAAGACAAAAACAAAAATCATATTTGTGTTTTATTACATCTTCGACAAATAATAAAATTTGTCTCTCCATTTGTTCCCAGAGCATCTCAGTTAAATATGTGGGAACAAAAGCTCTTGACATTCTGAATAAACCTCATTTTTCCAGTAGTGTTTTTCTTAGCAAAGAGTACTTTAGGTCACTGTATCCATTCTCCCAGCTTTCCAGGAAGAGGCACAAAGCTGTAAAGGCTTTGTTAATAACACAAATCATGCACTAAAACCTTGCCTTTATATAGGGGGTTCTGCTGATTTAAATAATCACATCAAGTTTAACCAGAACAGGTTTGTTCAAACAAAATGTAAATGAGGGTGAGAATTAATACAAACCTGCAGGAGCGTTCACAGCCTTAGTTTCTAACATTGGTGTGAGGAACATGTCTCAGTTTAAAGAAGTAAATGTTATAGGATTGGCAAAAGTAAGGTTTTTAAAGTAAAAAAGGAAAAAAAATTAAAGTTCCTTTATTTTTGTAGTCCTTTAAAATTAGTAATAATAATAATGTCATATCTGAATTTCTAAAGCTGATTCTGCAATTCCACATTGTGTTCTTACCTTGCAGTTATGTCTGACACAAGTATTTTTCCATTTCAGAGGCATTCCATAAGTGGGCCCATCTCAGCTTCAAAACCCCTTGCCACACTGACAGACAAAAGACCAAGCTATGCAGAAATTCCTGTTCAAGGTACTGATTCAAGTTCATTGAAACTTTGGTTTTAGCATTGCTATAAATAGTTTTTAAAAAAATATTTAGTAGCCAAAGCATTATCATGTTATTATCATTTTTATTATCAAATATCTTAATACAATCATAGATTATCTCATGTTTAAGTTCTTTTTACTTGTGTTTCATCACATGTGGTGGTATAACATAAAGATGCTTTTTTGAATTTCCAACAGAACCACAATTGCATGCTGGTAACTTGGTATTATTCTGACAAGTTTTAGTGTGTGTATAAACTAAGATCATTTGTAAAATCAAGAGAAGATAATTTCAGGGACAGGTCTTGCTACTGTCTCAGATATTAAAAAACCCCACCCCTGGGTTACAGTAGTTGTGTGGTTGTGGGGTTTTTAACCCCCCAAAATGAAACAGGGATGATGATTGGCATTGTATTGTATGTGCATAATGAAATAAACTTATTAAGTATTGAACCTTCAGGAGCCAGATGAAATATTGAATGGAATGGAGTGTTGATTTATCTATTTCCCAATTTTCCCCTGTTCTGTGAACTTTGTTTTGTCTCTCAAAACACTGCTCACAATGTGCTCTTCCTGTGAGAATGAATGGCTATCATGTGTTGGGTGTAGCTCTCTGATTTATGCCTGCTTTAGGGCCTTTTTGTGTGTAGATGTTTCTCAAGATAATCCCCATATGACTCCAGGCTGAATATTTCCTCTCAATTTGGTATTCCTGAGGTCTGATGTTTTCTAAAGGGTTGGGGTTTTTTTTTCTGTAGCACTTCATAATAGTCTGTATGTGCCAGATTTCCTTCTTGCTTTTGTTGAATCCATATTGAGGCTCTTTGTACAATGCAGCTGCAGTTTTAATTTTAGAAACTTTGATATTTTTAGGAATATTGAAATGCCTTTCCAAGAAGATAATACAGGATACTTTAATTGTTACAGAGTTCAGGGGTGGACATAAGCTTAAACACAAAATGACTGCTATGTTTTACATGGCTTTTGTGCTTTTTTTCAAATCACTGAATGCAGGAGCATTCCAGTAGTGAGGGTGCCAGACAGAATTCCTGTTTACAGCCATACAGAGATATTTTTAATCTATCTCTCCTGCAATGTACATTTATGTCACATTTTCAACTAATAAATGGGGTTTCACTTTTCTTAATCCTTGTTTCCATGAGGTTTTATATTCAAATTACTGTCTTCTAAGTGTTTCTACATAGGAGTGTGCAAACCTTTTGTTTGCAGTTTTTACTTGAAGGAATATTTTGTAATAGGAAATAGCTTTGATATGTTGCTATAGAAAATTAATTTTGTTGTAGTTTTTTTTTCTCATTGGCGTTGGGCAGAACTAATTTGCAATACAATATTTAAAGGCACCTTTTAGACTCTACTTCATGGAGGAAGAAAGAAAAAACGTGTAGTTTTATTTAATAATGAAATGAAAAAAAAAACCAAAACCCTGAAGCCCAAAAAATGCCATTCCAACAAACCAGAGAGGAGGAAAAAAAATTACCTGAGAGACAAAGCAATCAGCTTTACCACTGAACATTGTGAAGGACATATTGAATATTTTTGGCCATGTGCTGAAGGGGGGTTCCTCTCAGCCTTTTGGTTTAAGGATTTTTTATGACCAGAGCAAGTGGATTGGCAAGAGGCTTTAGGGTGGAAGGATTTAGGGTGCTCATGGTGTGTTCCTAGTGCACTTCATTGGCAATTTTACATCAATTAGAATCAATTGCCCTCCCTAAAGCAGCCAGACTCAGGCCCTGGTGGGCAATATTCATGTCCTACATTTGACTGGAATCCTCAGTAATTCTGTGATTTTTCTGACCTCCCTTTCCTTTGCCCAGAACATTTATTGAGGACATCCTCCACCAGCCGGCCGGCGTCCCTGCCCAGAGTCCCTGCCATGGAGAGTGCCAAATCCATTTCAGGTAACACCTGATTTAGGGGATTTAGGGAAATTTAGGGGGATTTAGGTGATCAGGGAAATCAGGAACTCTCATTTCAGTGCAATCTTACAGCTCTGCTTTGTGACTGGCATAACACACAAATATCCCTCAGTACTGCTGATGGTAGTTGTTGGATATTTGATGTTAACTTTGCATTTAAAAACAACCAGACTTGCTAAATACAAGTTGATGCAGAGTGTTAGTTTACTATTAAGCTGTATATTCTGATGTCTCAGTATCAGCGGGGACTTCTGAAACCAAATCTTTATGAATTATAGCACAAATAGTGTGATATTTTGAAAATGAAATATTTTGAAAATGATGCTTTTCGATCTAGGCAGAATTGATTGTAGATCAGTATTTTTTAAAAAAAAGCCCCTATATTTGAGCAAATGCTTACAAGTTTAGATAGTTTTTGTTTGTCTTAAGAACCCAAACTTCTTGTGTCTGGTATTTATAAATTAATGTACTTGCCCTGAGGTTATTAGAAAATAAGTCCCTGATTTATGTAGAGAGTTGAATCTTTAATTTGCACAAACATGAATAGTGGTGACTGTTTAAGTATAAAAACAAACCTTATACTTTTAACTAAAAGCTCTTCCATGTAGAGAACATGTAACAATTCCAAATTTGGTTTTACAGAGTACAATGCTTGTGTTTTCATTTGAAAGAAAAATCATTTCCTTTGATAAAATGAAGCAAGCTCTGTGGAATGTGGCTGACTGGTCTCAGGTCAATGTTTGATATTATTGTTGATGATATTTAATTAATGTCTAGAGCATCACATACATGCCAATTCTTCATTAAAATTAAATGGAAATAAAACAGCTGTCATCTCTAAACCGATTTGGTTTTCTTTTTCCTTAACTACTTGAGGCTTTGCAGTATAACTATATGGACCAGAGGAAAATAAATGCTCTGATGTTCAAAGTCCTGCTCATTCATTAAACCCTTCAAATGGAAGTAGTGATATTCCATTAAGATACATCCATCAAACTTGCATTGCTTCAAAATAGAGGCTTGAACATAAATGTTTCTAGTGCAGTCTAAATCCTTCCTGTTTGCAAAGTGGAAAGTACCAAGAAGAATGTTGACACCTACTATTAGATATGGGGTTCTATGCTTGATTTCTGAACTGATGCTTGTCTGAGAGCAAGTTTGAAAGTTTTTATGTCTGCAAATGATAAATGCATGGGCAATTCCCCCTTCAGTGTCTCGAAGAAGCAGTGAGGAAATGAAGCGGGACATCAGCGCCCCTGATGGAGCCTCCCCAGCCTCCCTCATGGCAATGGGGACCACCTCACCTCAGCTCTCCCTCTCATCTTCTCCTACAGCATCTGTCACCCCCACAACCAGGAGCAGAATAAGGTAAAAATCCTATATTGGGGTTAATTCCACAGCTGTCTGTGTGCATACCTCTAGTACATAATGCTGGTGCTGAGATTGCAGACCCCACACAGGAATGATCTTCAGTAATCTGTAAGGGCTTCAGAAAGGTTTTTCTGCAGCTCACTATTTGTTTTGAAAGTTAGACTAAAGCTTTTTAAATCTGAGTTTATACCAGGACTTTATACTCCTCTAGAAAAGCAAGCTAGGTCATGTCACTAAATAATAATACCAGATCAAAACACCATGAAACCAAATTCAGGAAGTGAGCTTGCAGCACATGGAGCAGACCATGCAGACTGTCCTGGACCCAGGGAGACCAAGATAAACCTTAATGTCTGTAATCCCAGCTGAAGACAAAAAGTATCATCTCTGTGAATGTTGTGAAAACTTTGCTTACATCTGATAGACTCTTCAAAGATGGCAGATGAGGAAGTCTCTGCAGTTCCCTGATAGCTGTCTTATTTTAATTTTCCAAATGGAGACTGTTAAAAAGCAGCATGCCCAGGTCTTAATTCCAGACACTGGCAAGTCTTTTTAATAACCATGAGTGAATGGGCCTGGGTTTTTTTGTCCCACAGATGGAATCATAGTGCAAGTCTGAGCAACAAATGGCCAGACAACCTCCTGTGATTAGTAGGGACAAAAGATAAGTCTGTGGTAAATTTAAAACTTTTCCTCTCTGTTGTGTTATCAGTCAGAGGACTTCAAAGTATTTAATCCTCATGTTATCCAAGTGAAGTATGTCCTCAGCTCTGCTTCATAGATTGGGAAACTGGCAGACAAAGGTTAAATAACTCTGTCAAGACCATTTCTCATAGAGCTTCCTGACAAAGCTTTTGCAAAGCAGAAGTATTTAAACCCTTTAATGCTCAGAGACACTTGCAATATGTATAAAATTCTAAGGTGTTCACAGCTGTGGGTGCTGTTGAAAGTGATTTTCCTGAAATCAGCTGAGACAGCTTCAATGCTGCCCTGCTTTTATTGTGCAGAAATTAAACTGAGTTTAACTGTGGGTACTTTACTACCAGCAATTAATGTGTATGTTAGCACCTAAATTTAAACTGAGTGCACCCAGAAATAAGTTTTAAAAACCCCTGAAACACCTGTGTATGAACTTTGACCTGGTAAGATTGAGTTGTACTGGTGTCAGTCTGCACACTGCAGCAAATAGTGTGGCTCTGCAGGGTGGAACTGTACAGTTATAATTATGGAATCATTACTGTTCTGCCCAGCCACTGCCTGCAATGTTCAGAACTACAAAAGATTTCATGGGCTGTGCAGCAGTGGGTGTGGGGGGCTGAGTGGGGCCTTTGGGGACACTCTGAGTGTCACTGCTGCAGTTCATGATCAGATTTCTCTGCTTTCCCCTACCTTTTTCTGAAAGTTATTGGAAGATAAACATTTACTGATGTAGTTCACTAAAACAAATCCTTGCAGTTTAGTGTTCCCTGCTCTAGTTGAAACTTAGCTCTTTGATTTGGAATGCAGTTGACCTAATATGTGAACATGTAAGATTTGTGTGTCCAGCCATTTCTCATTGTCTCCATACAACTTAATGCTAATTTATTTTCTTCAGCAGTGTTTTCATAACTGTGAGAACCTGATATAAACCATGTGCTCTTGCTGGAATTTGAGAACAGGCTGTACAGCTTCCTCATGGCTAAACAGTATGTTTAGCCTAAAGAGAGAGGGATATTTTTATTTGAGTTCTATTGTTGCCCCAGATCTCTATTCTTCAGTTCTCCTAGTGTTGCATAACCCTCATTATAGATTGAATATGCAATCCCATTGTTACTTGTTTCAATCACCAAAGGAAAAAATACAGCAGTGTAAGGTGTTGATATTTGTACTGATTCAAAAACTGAAATTCAGAATTTCTTGAAGCATCATTCTGCCTGTGTGGTGCCAATGAAGTTTAAGTATAGTGACCTATTCAGATAATTTATTTCATATTTTAAATACACAATTATTGACTTCCTTGTCATATTAAATCAAGATGAGCAATTAGGTTGGAAGGCTCAGCATCAAAGATAGCAGTTACTATTTTATGTTTACTGTCCTGCTGGGCATAAATTTTCATGGATATTTCAACTGTTATCTCTGAGTAACTTTGAGATCCTGCCCATCCATATGTTGGCCAAGCAAATTGCAATACTTGTACTGAAGATCAGTGCCTTAAACATTTCCCTGTCTGTTGGGCTGTGTTTTCTTGCATGCATTGACCAAGAGGTGCTGATGCATGGAACAGTCTCTGGTGTTCTGTTTATAGCACACCCAGAGGAAGAAATCCACATTCCATGGATGCTTTCTTTCCCCTTCCCCTAGCAGGAGCTGGAGAATTGCTACCTGTAAATCTGCAGCAGAGAATCCACTGATGATATTATGTATTTCCACATTCCACCCCTCTTTCCAGTCACCATATGGGCTGTAAAGAACAAAGAGTTGAAGATTTGAGAGTGAATTTATACAATCCCTATGTCTTTTGGGAAGTATTCAGAAAGAGTAACTTAGGGTGTCATCTCTGAATGTTGTGAAAACTTTGCTTACATCTGATAGACTCTTCAAAGATGGCAGATGAGGAAGTCTCTGTAGTTCACTGATATTTTATCAGTGAATACTATCTTATTTTAATTTTCCAAATGGAGATTGTTAAAAATGAGAACAGCTGCTGGCACACTTGATGTGTGGTAAGTAATATCCATAATGGTGTAGTGTTTGCTCTTTCTGTCAAAGACTGTTTATTGTAATATCTGTAGAAATACTGAATCATGAAACCAGGCCACTAAAGAAATATTAGCCTCTATAATATTTTTTTAATCTAATAATTAATTTCTGAAGCCTGGTAAAGAGATGCTTGTATTGTAAGGCTCATGAAAAAATGGCCAACTTAGTTAGGTTGTTCTTTTCTTCCCCAATCTTTTCTTACGGAAAAAATTACTTAAGATAGCTTGACAAACTGGAATTGAAATGAATTGACTGCTTTTATTGTGCTAATACATTAAATGGCAGATCAGCCTACATAGATCTCCCCCTTCTTTTTTGAGAACTCCAGGTCTCAGGCAAATGTTCCATTAATAACACCGTGCTGCTCATATGCAGACTTGTTGTTTCAAGGTGACATTTGTAATCAGCCATGAGATGCAAAATAGATAGCATCAGTTTATTTTCTTTCTAAATACGAAATAAAGTCACTTGAGTTAGCTTAATGGTTCAGGCTGGAGCTTACTATGTTGTGAGTTTAATTTTTCAAACTCTTAGAAAGAAATAGTGAGGTGGAAAGATCTATTAAAAAGCTTAGAGGAAAAAGAAGGATGAGTTGCTAATGGAAGAATTACTCCGAACTAACTCAAAAGTCTTTTTCAAAAGTGTGTTCTGTTTTTCAGTCAGAAATGCTGTATCCTGCTACTTTCAGCGTGCCAAGAATTTGTCCTCTGTTTAAGCCTTTATAAGCCCCTGTTTCTGTTGCATTCTATATCTTCTGGCTTTGTTCCCAGGGAAGAGAGGAAGGATCCCCTGTCTGCCCTGGCAAGGGAGTATGGAGGCTCCAAGAGGAACGCCCTGCTGAAGTGGTGCCAGAAGAAAACCGAGGGCTACCAGGTACTGCAGAGCCAACAGCTCAGTGCAGGGGAGCTGCCTGAGCCAGGCTGCTCCACACCTCAGTGCAGGGACTGAGTGCCCTGGCATGTCCTGTACCTCCCCTTGGAACGGGTGCTCCCAGTGCTGCTGCAGCAGCAGCTCCTCTGGCACTTTGCTCCACAGCTTTTTCTTCAGGGGGCACCTGCCCTCCTTCAAATCAGCCTTTCACAGGTTGCACTTTGGAAAATGGAGCTGAAACCGGATCAGCTTAATGTTTAAATTAAATTCCCAAATGCAGTTAGAGTACCATTTCTCAGATTTCAGAGATTTATTTTTTTAATAGGTAATTATCATAGGAGTTTTCTTTGGATCCTTGAATGCACTCCCATTTAGCCTCTTAGGGACAGTTTGTTTTGTGAAGGTGGCATTGTCTTGCATTTTGAACTTGGCTTTCCACTGTGGTTGCAGATTTGTTTTTTTTTTCACTTGGTCCAAATGTTATCAGAAGCCAAAAGAACTAACAAGATAACTGTCCAGGGTGCTCCTGATTACATTATTTTTTTCAAAAGAATAGTGGCTTCAGCAAACTAAACCAGGATGTTAATAGTCTGACCGTGATGTATTTGTTTGGTTAACTTGTATTGAAAGTGTTTGGAGTTCCCAACACAATCCTCAGTTTAAGAACTTTTCTCTTTCCATGACTTGAGCCTCACAATGCAGGAGGAAGTTGAGAGCTGCATAACAGGATGGTCGCCCATCCATAGGAAAAGTCCTCCTCCAGCACAATGGCCAGGCTGGGATATGAGCCCTCCCCCTCTTCCTGTGGCACGTCTGGCACTCCACTGTGCTATTTCTGAGGAGAAGCAGCTTTGTGGAAAGAGCCTTTCTCCTTCCCCACGTTTTCAAAAAGGCAGGATGTTATATTTCTTTATAAATCCTCGAACTAAGTGCAAAAATATTTTCCCATATTGTCTTGAGATGAAAATGAATTTGACAGCTTCGTTAATCTGGTTAGGAGAAGTGATAGAAATTATTCCAAACTTTTCACTCTGTAGTTGTGTGCACATTCAAGGATATGCTTCTGATTCTACAGATTGATGCTTATAATTCCTTGAATTTTATAAACACTACAAAAGGACAGATTTTGAGACTTGCTTCAGAACCTGAAGTGTGGTACTGAGAAAGCACAGAGCATCTGCAGAGCCCTGCAATGCCTTCATTGAAGCTGTAAGATAGGATCAGGAGGTTATATTAAGTAGTTCTGGGAGAAGAATGGCTTTTGCTTTTAGGCACACTCATTTTTCATTTCTTTGTTGTACAGAATTTGATTATTTTCAGCATGCCCTGGAATTCAGTTCAGGTTGAACACCGTGCTGGTGGTGTTCTAATGTTTTAAACATACCCAGCACTGTGTTCATTGTGAACACTGCTTATCCAGATTTCTGGCATCTCAATGTTATCAATAACAGATAAAGATCTTTTTCTTTTTTTATTTTCAATGAATCTCTGCTTCATTTTAATTTTATTTTAAAACTATGTGTGTTCCAAATGGACAAACAGTAAACAAGCAACAGGGTAGTGAACATCTCCCTTCCTCATTCAGAACTGCTGAAGGCACCCAGCTCTTCTTCCTTCCCTGCCATCCAAGCATTGACAGGACACCTTCTCTACCTCCAGCTCTTCCTGGTGTCTCTGCCACAGCTCCCTTTTCTCCCCAGCATTTCCTATCATTAGAACTTCTCCTTTTCCTCTGTACTGTTGTTTTGTTTGCTTTAGCACCTGGGTGAGAGCCAGCACAGGATTTCTGAGCTGCAGGTACATGCTGGCTGCCCAGCCCTGCTCTGTCTCTGAGCTGCTGCAGGAGCCTCACAGAACAGAATCCTGAATATCCCAACCTTTTCCTCTAGGTAGAGCAGCAGGTCACCTTCCATTCCATCACCAATTCCTATCCAAAATTACCAATTTGTCCAACATTAGCTGTAAATATGGCAGGCTAAGGAAAGATACTTGCAAATTGAGTCTGTAACAAGTTCTAAAATGACCTGGAAGATTGTAACCATCATTTGGAAACAAGCAAAAGAAAAGAAAGGATTAGAAGCCTTTTGTTTCAGAATGATTCTTTTCTTAATTTGGTCCTATTCCTATTAAACTACCAATACTTAGTATTTTTCAAGATGTCTTTCCTTCTTCATCCATTGCCAACAATAATCACTTTTTTTCTCTTGTTTTCTCCCTCTCACCTGGAGGTGATGTCTTTATGCATAAATGCATGAAAGGTATTTATAGAAAATCAGTTCAGCTGTTGGTGTTTCACAGGGAAGATGGAACCAGGCAGTTGAGTTAAAGCTCCATTTCTCACTGAGATATGTTTGCTCCTGGCATTGTTTTTTGCCTTTCATGTCTGCCATTATATTTTGCACTGGATAGTGGAAAGTAGCTAATAAATACTAAAAAATAGTAATCACACAAGTAACCAGCTACAAATCTTAATTTCTAAAATTTTTAAGGTGTACAGAACTACAGGTGAGCTGCCAGTGGCTGAGCCTGTTAAGCACCAGGTGTGGTGGAGTTGGTTTATCCTTAGCAAAAACAGCAGAATAAAATACTAAAGAAGAAAAGAAAAACCCCCAAAAATACACCTAAGTCTGTCCTGTTTCAAAGAGAGGTTTTCTTCACCCACAAGATATTTGTGGAGAATACACAGAATTGTGTGGTACCACTGGTATAGGATTTTTGTCTGCTCAAGTAAAATGGAAGAGCAATAACTCCTGCTTTCCTGTGCCTTCTAGAAAATTGCCTTCAAGCTTTTGATTAAAAGTCTTAAGCAGTTATTTGTGCTTTAGAAGCTCAAAACTTCGTGAATGCTAAATAATTCAAATATGATAGTGTGGTGAAGCTCTTAATTTCAGTCCATTACAGTGGAATAAACCCTGTTAAAAACCCTGTAAATTACTTCATTCTACACTTCTCTTGATTTATTCAAGCAAATTTGGAGGGGAATAAATGAATAGTTACCTTTAAATGTAGTTGTTAATATTTAACTGTGTTCCAAATGTTTTTTCATGACCTCAGTGAAAAATTCAGGCTGATACAGCCAATGAAATTAAGAGAAATTATTGGTGTAAAGACCTGAATGGCTTCATCCCTTATTATACTGTAGTTTTGAACATGCTGCCTGAATGTTGTTTGCAGGCAGGATTTCTCCTTGGAGAAATGAGAATGTCTCAGGTTGGAGAATGGAGATCTGCAGGAGGTCAGTGCAGGACCAGCAGGGGCAGGTTCTGCATTAACTCCACCCAGAGCCTGCTCAGTCCTGACACAATTCACACCCAAAGTCACTGAGCTGCTTTGTGTTCTGGGCTGAACAGAGCTCTGAGCCTGAGAGAGGAGAGCTGCTCTCAAGATAAGCACTTAGATAAAAGAGAGCAAATCACCTTTAGTTTTCAGATCAGCAGGCACAAAATAGTTGAAATTTCATTGTGTCTTAGCTTTGCTCAGGATCTGACACTGCTGCAGAGTGCAGAGCCAAGATCTGCATTTTTCAGAGGAGAGAATCCTCCTGGCTCCTCTAAAATATGTGCAGTGTCATAAAACTGTCATAAATTCCAGATATCTTCAAAGCATAAAGTAATCCCATCCAGCTGTTCTGGAGCATTTACCCTGGCTGGAACACAGCTACTTTCATTTTGAGTACACAGCTAATAAAAGTCCCCAAAAGGATGTGAGCATGCATGTTTCATGTTAAAAGAGGACCAACAAACAGGATACACACATCCTTACCCAGCCTTATCTCCACCAGTATTGCAACTTATTTTCCATTTTTGTCAGCATTCTGAGAGATAATTCACTTCCACAAGTCTGACACCAAAAAAGCAATTGTCACAAAATAGCAACAAGAACAGACTAGGGGTTTTTTTAACTTTCTTTAAGCTTTACACACTTCCTAGCTACAGATACACTTAGTGTAGCCCTGTAGTACCATTCTCTATTTCATGCAATGCTGCTTTCTGGAAAGACTTTTGATGCAAAGACCTAAGTTTTACCTCCTGTGCAGATCAAAGCTTCATGTCTTACAAAAAATTAAATCCTGTGCTCAATACACCTTGAAATCAAACAATGCTCTCATTTGTGCTTCAGCAGTAAGTGTAGAATAATAAAACTAGAGGTAAAAATTATTCAGGTTGCTTTTTTTTTAAAACTTATCAACACTAAGCTAGGTCCTATTCCATTCAAAGTAGTATATTGATTTTAAAAATGCACAAGAAAAGGACATGACTGTGCTTATGTAAGCCTGTGTTCAAATACTGACTGCAGGGTGTGCATTCTGTGCTCTCTGGTTGATTCATCAGAGCAGTCAGGATGCCAAAACACTTCTCTCCTTGGTTTAAGCTGATGCTTTAGCCAAAAATTGTTGAGTTATGGAAGGACATGCTTCCTTTTTGTGTTTGGATTGGATTCTGATACAAGAGAAATGTCAACTTGTTAGACTTAATTATGGCAAAATTTAGAATAAATGATGAAGCTGTCTGTACCTCTTAAGTACATTAATGCCTGAAGCTATTACTGGATTTTGTGAGAGTGACTGCTGCTTTTATGGTTCTTCTTTGTGCCCAGACTGAAAAAGAACATGTGTTTGGTATGGAAAGAAACATTACCAGTCAGTATTTAAGGGTTTTGATGGTCTATATTTGCCATTTACTGCCTTTCCAGAAGCTGGGATTGAAGAGGCAGTAGCTGGCACTGCTGCTAAGTCTATTCCAGAAATACTTTCATGTCTTTCATGTTCTCACCTACATCCATGGCTTTATTCCATGATTTGAGAGTCAGTGAATCCTGATTCAATGGATAGCAGTAGTCTCCTATAATGGAGTCTCCTATAATTCTTTTGTGGATGTATCTTTAAAAGCTTTTAAAAGCATTTTAAAAGTCATTTTCTGCCGTGGGAAGAAGTCTGCCAAGGTCTGTACACTTAAACTTCAAATCCTGTTTTAAGGCTTCAATATATTATAGCACAGAATCCTATTAATGGTTTTGCTTTCTCAACCCACTTATTTAATTAACTAATACAACAGAGACATAGACACATGTTTTTGTTTTCTTCATGTCCTGACTCTTCTGAGAGCCAAACCAAGTTTGGATATGGGAATCTCTCCCCCTTGTGCAGAACAAGGGATGGAGAAATAGCTGCTGTGCAGGATGCTCCTCTGGAGCTCTTATGTCCATAGTTCAGGGAGATTGAAGCTGGGGATATGCCTAAAAAAGTGGTTAAAATTACTTTGTCCTCAATTTGTAACTGCAAGTTAGAAACCATGTTTTCTGTAGTTGGGGTTCTTGATGTTTGTGGGGTTTTTAGCTGTGGAAGTTTTCTGGGGGGATAAAAAAAGCAAGGAGTTACTGGGTTATAATAGTTAACATCTGTTTCTTGGTTTTTTTTTAAAAAAGTATTTTCACTGACTTCAGAAGACCCTCTATTAATTTAGAATTATTGCAAAAAGTAATAAGAAAACATTTTAATATTATAAAACCACTTTTAAATGGTGAGTTTTAGAAAAGCCATAGGTTTGCAGAGATCTTAGGCTGATCTTATGCAGAGTCCAGTCTATTAAGGAGTGTAGAAAGTTTCATGGGAAATACTGGTTTAGTCTTTGTTTTCTACATGAATTCAAGGGAATCCTCATTTTGTGGTGGCTGTTCCTGCTCTGCAGTTTCCAGTTCAGCAGGGGCTGGATGATGCTTGAAATCCCTCTTGGTTCTGGATCTACCAGGTTGTTCTATTCCCATCTATTTTTCACTTTGTATTTTTATTTTCTGGCTCCAGAAAGTCTTAGAAATTTTTAACCAGGAGTTGTTTACTCTTGGTTGGAAAGTGTCTTGCACAGATCTTTTTATGACAATGGTCAGTTGCTTAACTTTTGTTAGAATTGCCTTTTTAAAACCATCTACCCCAAATACTACAGGAGGCTTCACTCCCATCCTACCCATTAGTGATTAATAGAGAAGGGATGATAAATCCCCTTCTAGTTCATTTATCTCCAGAAAAGCTTATTCCTCATGTGACAATTTAATCTGAAAGTATGTCCTTCAGTTGCTTTAATACTTTGTGGTCTGAATGTCTTGAAGAATAATTCTAGATTAGATTCCAGCAGAATTCTCTTAATAGAGCCAATTACTTAATAAAAGCAGTAACAAAGAAGAAATTATGTCAGAGATTTTAGGCTGATGTTCTGTTTACCATCAATTCTTTGAGAAATAAGAGCTTAATGCAAGATTGATTTCATTATACTGACCAAGCTTTTTCAAAAAAACCACAAGTAGTTAAAAGCATTTAGGAAATAAGATTTGCTGTATTTAAATGTGCCAGTTATGTGCTCAAAGCCCTACATGAAAAATTAAATTTTCAGTTTAAATGACAATCTGTCCCATTTCTAGATTTGTTTTTACTGTCTGACCAATATTATACTTCTTTTAGTCTGAGAGGTAATAATAATTCATAATGCTTGGAGCAATTGGAAACAGAAACCAGCCCCTTTTAATAGTTTCCTTCCGTTGTATTTAATTCAGCTTCTCTGGATACATTAAAATTCTTGGATGATGGGTTGTTTTCTGCTTGTTGTCTTAATAATAAAAGCTGGACCCTACAAGATGATTTAGAAAAAATGGGGTATTCTGAGTTTGGTTTTGAGAACCAACCAAACTTGTAGGTGCAATTTAAGCAGTGCTTTCCCCCCTCAAAGTTTATATTAAAAATTCAGCATTCTGTGGATACTTACTAATAGTCAAAGTGAGGTATATAGTTTGTACAATTGTAATGTTTAAGGGAAAATGACTTTTTCTTGTTGTAATTTCCCTGTGGCCCTGCCAGTGTCCATCTGTCTCCCCTCTTCCCACATCACTTGGTTATCTCAGGGAAGGAGGGGGAACATTTCAGCCAAGAGGGGAAAACCAGGTTTGAGTTTCTCTCCCTCAGTGGATTGTATAGCAAGGCAAACATGGTCATTCACACCTGATTTTTATATTTTTATAGCCAGTTTGCCACACAGGCTTGTAATGAGAAAAAGCCCCTCTCCCTACCTTTACCCATCTTACTGACACAGATAGGAGCCTGAGGCCTTATTGGGTACAGGGTAGGAGGAAAGAACTTTACAAAAAGTGACTTCTGTAATTGGACACATGTAGAAATTTATTTATTGGCTTCAACAATCTGATATTTTTACTTTTTTTTCCCTTAAAACCTCATGCTATGTGTTGCATTAAGATTTAAGTAACACTGAGAAACTTTTAACCAGGCATTAATTTAAATCCAATTTCCTGTCTCTCTTGAGGAGAAAAGAGCTCTTTTTTTTTTTTTTAACTCCCTTCATTTTTCCCCTTTTGGCTTTGCCTTTTCCCAGCCCGTGGTGGAGGAAGCCTGTGCAGAGCAGTTCCCACAGCCCGGGGGTCTGCGGGGTTTCCTTGTGCAGCCCTGAGCCCCCGCACGTACACGGAGCCAGAGCCCTGCATGGAGCAGCACAACTGCTGCAGGGGCAGGAAACCAAGGCTTCCCCTGCCTCTACAAACTGCCCAGGGGTTTGTTTTTTTCCCTCTGGCAGAGGAGATTGTGGCTGTTGTTGGTTTGGGCTGCCTGGCACTGAGCACTGGCTCTGGGTGGGGTTTTGTGCCTTAGGAATAACCAGTTTGAGTGTCCTATCCAAGGCTGCTCCTGCTGAATTGCTGTCAGGTGAAAACTTGGCTCAGGTAATTTTAATCCTGCACTTCTGTCATTGGAGGTTTCAATTCCTGCTCTTAAAACCTTAAACTAACTAAACTTCTGCTTGAGCCCAGTTAAGCGAGCTAGATATTAAAGCACATTTATATTTCTCCATGAAAGTGTAAAAGATATATGATATATTGTTGTTGCTGGTTGTTTCCTAATTAAAGTTTAAACTGACTGCTATCCACTTAGCCTCTCTAACATTGTTTGACTGCCAACAGCCAAATATACAGTCATTTAAAAGGTCACTGAGGCATCTTGTTCATAACTCTTTTGGACTAGGCTGACTCTACAATAATTTAGACAGTCTCAGGAGATGCATTTACCAGTGCCACTGAGTTTCCTACGGGAACTAAAAGATCAAGAGTGCAGGACAGCAGTTTTCAATTTCAGTTTCAATCCCAACAGTTCTCTGCTACTGTCAGCACTAAATCTGCTGGAACATCTTTATTTCCAAATGGAAGTGAACTTTTGTTTGTGAGCTTGTTCACATCAGTTTCTATAGAGAAATGGTTTGTTTAGAAGAAAAAATACCTTTCCTCATCATTTAGAAATTTTGTCTGGATATGAATGTAGCAGAAGCAGAAAATGGAATGAACATGAACAGAGATAGGAGCACATTGTCTGATAAGGGATTTGGGGTAACAGTCTTTGAGTCCTTTGCTTTTCTGTCTTGGGGTCTACAGTGGCACCAAATCCATTACCTTCTCTAGCACAGCATTTTCCAGCTTTTAACACACACTCAAACACACATTTTGCACCTTTTTTTGAGGGAGGACTTCATATTATCTAAAATTAATATATAAAATAACTGACTTTCTTATCATTGTATTATTTTGTTTTCCTTAGTAGTGCAGTTCTTAGCACAGCACTTTGGTTTTGGGCTGTCCCCTTTCCTCTGCCAATTTCTTCTGAGGTATTAAAAAGAAGTATTGATGAATTGGTAGCATGTAATAATAGTTAGATTCTGATTTTAATATTGCTTTTGGTTTTTTTCTCTTCCAGAATATTGACATCACAAACTTCAGCAGCAGCTGGAACGATGGCCTGGCTTTCTGTGCAGTTCTCCACACTTATCTCCCAGCCCACATTCCCTACCAAGAACTGAACAGCCAGGACAAGGTAAGATTAAAAATCCCATTCCCAGGACTGCAGTGCTTTACTTAATATGAGTTAATAAAGACCAATGAACTAATTAGAGTTCTAAAAATCCCAGTGTTACTAGGGTTTCCAAATCATCTCTGTGTGTTCTGGTCTGCCACAGTTCCTACCTGCTGGTCAGCCCAGGATGTACAATTAATGATAATAGGTCCCAAAAACAAAAGATGATTTCATTAATGCATGAAGAGATTTAAATTTATGCTTTTTAGAGAATAAATAATCTTTTCATTAGTATTTTATAACTCAGTTGTTCTTCACTGACAATGATATTCAGTATTATCTTCTGGACAGGCAATTAATAATTTTTTTTATAAATTTTTGGATGATATTAAAACACATTCATTCCTATGACTTTTAAATTACTGTAGTCACATTATAGACTCCATTTGAATCAAAAGTAGCAACATTATTATGAACATTCTTCAGACCATTTTGTTATGTTAGAAATAATATTTCCTTGTTTTCTAACATGTTTTCATGTCTCATGCAGAGAAGAAATTTCACTTTGGCTTTTCAGGCAGCTGAAAGTGTTGGCATCAAATCTACTCTGGTAAGATTTAAATGCATATTGAATGAATTATGACCCATTTATAAAAATCA
Source organism: Cisticola juncidis (assembly GCA_013400215.1). Taxonomy (NCBI): domain Eukaryota; kingdom Metazoa; phylum Chordata; class Aves; order Passeriformes; family Cisticolidae; genus Cisticola; species Cisticola juncidis. Next base: position 363,360 of record VXBR01001154.1, read on the forward strand.
AAATTACTCTATTTTTGTAGTCTCAAAAGATTTGGATGTTTATACTTAAAAATAGCAGCAGATGAGCTCAGCTAGAGATTACAGCACTAAATAATGACTGAAATACAGGCTGGTTAAGCTTTAAAAGGAAGGTTCACCAACTCTCCTAATATGAAAATAAATATCAATAACAGCAATGAATTTTTTTGAGAATAATTTGAGAATACAATTTTCAAGACTCCATTAAATCTATCCTGTCTCTGCCCTACTTTTAAATTATTCAGGATTTTTTGAACTCTGGAGCTACAGATCAAGCAATGTAATTTGTTCCTTTTTCTCAGTGTAGTGTGAGAGCTGAGATTTGCCTCTTTAGACCTTTAATTTGTCATCATTGCAAGTAGTTGTAAGTTTTTTCAGTGATTGTTTAAAAGTTGTCTCACACAAATTTTAGAGTAAAAGAATTAGTTTTCAATAGTAGAGTGTTTATTAGAACCAGGAATATTTCTGAAGGTGTGGAATTGGGAGTATCCCAAACCTTGTGAGTGATCACAAAAACTCAGCTGAAATGGCCATTATGAGAAATGAGATTTAAGTGATCCTTTTGCAACCTAAATTCTAACAAAGCTGCCATAGTTAGCAACTAACAGCACAACAGAGTTTTTAAAAATAACACTTTCCTTGATCCTTATCAGTGCTTTTAGCCCCCCAGCATTGTGTTTGCTGACAATGGCAGTGCAACTCCTGCACTTTGGCACTGATTTGAGATGTGGAAGTTTCTTAGCAAGTGCTGATGTAAGAATGAGATTGTGGAAAATAACTGCAGGAATTCTTGTATAACTCAGCCTTAGTTCCAATGGTTGCTGTCTGCCCTTCCCTGTTGTGAGGTACTTCAGAACAGATAACTCTAAACAGGCAAATTGAATGGAATTCAGTCCAAGTGCAAATTGCATCCATCTTAAGAAGTTTAACATTGATTTGCATACCTACAGGCACACTGTGTGTGATTTGTAGGTTTGTGGATTTTTGTCTCATCCATATTACATGAGCAGGGGGTTAAGAAGGGTGTGAAATCTGCTGTATGTAACCAGGAGTGGAATGCAAGTAGAATTTCTTCATTTTCTGAGGAAGGTGTTCAGCTAAAAGAGCTCACAGCTTCTTGGTTGAGTTCTGGAGATTCCTGCATCCAAAGTTTTCAAGTAGAGCCTTACAGTGAACAGAAATTACTGGGAACTACATCACTCTGTTTTGCTTTGTACATGTGCTGAAGAGGGTAGATCGAGTCAGTTATTTATTGATGCTTAACCTGATCAGAATTTTGAACTTTTAATTAATATCTGGGCCTTGATTCCATGGCTCACAGTTCTTGGGTAGGTTGTGTTGATTTGAAGGCTGGTGCAGGTTATGTGAACACTAAAGTCTGACTGTTGTACCAGCTGTGCTCAGTGGGAGACAGCTTGAGCAGGCACAGCATCAGGCATTTCCATCTTAAATCAACAAAAGAACCATCTACAGATATGCCATTCATTACATTTTGTGAGTAGTACCAAGATACATGGAACAAAACAGAGCTTTCTTCATCAGTACTTTAGATTGTGGAAACCTGACAGATTTCCCATTGCCAGGAATGTGTGAAAACACTGCCCCAGTGCCCTCAGGGTTTTCACTGTGATTTTGACCACTCTGTTTTCTGTGACAGGACATCAATGAGATGGTGCGAACCGAGCGTCCAGACTGGCAGAATGTCATGCTGTATGTTACAGCAATTTACAAATACTTTGAAACCTGAACCCCAATCACTCGACAGATCCAGGGGATACAACCAACATGAGCTACCAAATGGAAACCTTCCTGAAATGCTAATCCCCATCTCACTGAAAACTGGCAACATTTGAGTCCCCTCAAACTTCAGTGACACTACCATGGATTGTCTCAGATTGCTTCAGCTACTAAGCATGGAAACAACTGTTTAAAAGCAAGAACTTGTTGCCACAGTGCTTGGACTAACCCAAGTTATTAAGCTATTCAGATTAATTATGTAGCCTAAAGAGCCTGAACTACTTCTGTGCTGCCTTTCCAGTCAGACTTCCTGAAACTTTCTTTGCTGGGAGAGTGAGATGAATGCTTCCTCTGGCATGTAGGAGACTGAATGTACTGATAAAGCTCTGAGAAGGAAAAGGATTACATGGCATCATTTTACTGAACTTTCTGTAGCATCCTGATTCCACAGACTCTGAATATTCTACCCACAGCATATGGCAGCCCAATACAGTAGAGTTCTAAATGGTAACTTAGTTACTGCCTGTACAGCTATTTTCCATCCTTTACAATGTGCACAATATTCTAGGAAAACAAGCTTTGATTCCATAATGACAAATTGAGGGGAAAAGTGCTCTTGATACCTCGAAAAATCTGGCACAGAAGAAATTTTCATTCTCAAGCTTCATTTTAAGCCTACCTCTGTCACAGTGATGTGGCTTTCATCTTTACCTTACGGATTGTAAAGACTGGCACACTCCTGGCTTTCAGGGTACACCACACTTAAGGAATCTGTGCAAAGTCCCTGTGCTTCCACTGGACCAGAAATGAATCAGTGGTCACCCCTTGCCTGGCTGGTTCTTTGCCTCTTCCTCCTGTGCAGCACATGCAGCAGCCCAGGCTCTCCTCTGCAGCAATACCAGCACACGGTGTGGGTATCTGTGCTACAAGTTTGGAGCTGGGTAACATTTCCTTTGCAGAGAAGATGTTCTCAATAAGATGTAACAATGAAGTCGTTTGTATCAAAATCCTGCTTTGCCATGTTTTCTGTGTGTTTTTCATTGGTCTTGCACATCCTCATCTGAGTGACAGAAGGTGAGATGTTCTCTGGGAAGGACCATGGAGGAACTGATGTCATGTGTGTACACCCAGTAGTCTCCAACATTGCTTGGAAATGACTCACTGTCACAAGGAAGGAATTGAGAAACTTTAGTCTGCTCAACTTCTTGATTTTTTTTCCTGAAAATGTACCTGAATTCATTTAGCAGCTCTTGGGCAAAAGAGTTTAAGTGCCTTAGTGATCACTGAGTTGATCCATGCTGGCACTGCAGGGCCTGGTGTGGAATGTTAATGGCTCCCAACACTTCCATGGCTCCATTTGTCACCAGCTGTTTGTTGTAATCTTTGTCAAATCCAGGGGACACTTCCCTCTGTCATTGCTTCTGCCTCTTGCTTTTCTGAGCCCTTCCCAGCAGTTCAGCCACGGAATATCTCATTAATATGAAGCAGAAGCCAACTTGAGCAGTGAGCTCTGTAACAGCTGCTATTTATAAGCACAGGCTCTTTCAGCAGGAACCCCATTGTAAAGGAAATAAATCTGTTCTATGGTGCTCTTACGACTGTTAAGGACAGTTTGAATGTCATAGATGTTAACCCAGTGAATCAACTGTGCTTGGCATCTGGGAAACTTCTTCATGGTATAAAAGCACAGATTTAACTCAAAATATTGCCAAATCCAAACCCCCATCATGTGAAGAACATAGCCCATGTGAAGAGTAATAATTCAGCATGTCTAGCATTGTATAAGAATACACATTTACACTGATATGTGCCTGTGAGAATCAAGGAACTTTGCAAAATAACTACTTAACCTGTGCTAAGGGCCTTTGGAGAAGTTTTCAGAGCAGAGGTGTCTCAAACATTCTTGCAGCTCTTTAGAACTAGAAGTAGAATCCTCAGATTAATTGGTGCATTTGAAGAGCCAGCATAATCTAAAGAAATTGTTGCAAGCGAGGTTTCAACTGAAAGATCTTCATTAATAGATTGTAATAAAAGTCTGAAATGCATCTTCCTCTCCTCTATATTTCTTCAGGTTTTTTTACTTCATTAGTTTCAGTAAGAATAGTCATAGTGGAAATACAGGTTACTGCTGTCTTGCTTTCTGGCTCCTATTATTAAATTCCAGATTTTGCCAATCAGTGTTTAAAAACCCTTCTGTTTATCCTCTGAACAGATATCCTTATCTATGATTGTCTTATTCATTGCCTTAGAGTTAAAAAAATATTTTTCTAATGAAAAGGATAGCATTTCTTGATCTAAATTCACTTGTTACATGGTTTGGTGAGGTAACTTGAGCTTTTAGCTAGTTTTTTTTTCTGTCCAGTGGTCATTCTCATTTACCTGGAATGTTGTCAGAGTCCTTAAATGCAATAATCCTGGGAGTGTAACCATTTGTCAAAGGAGAAATCACATCTGCCAGATCCTTTCTGTTAAAAACACGAGCTGCTGGTCTTCAGAAAGGGAGACAAAAGTTAACAGTAATTATAGCAGGGATCTTGTGATGAACTCCAGAGATCTGTAAATTCTTCTTGGTGTGACCTGTCTGGTAAAACTCTGTGAATCCAGCCCAGGAACCCTTCATGAAGAGGTTTTGTGTCCTGATGTACCTGAGCCTTTAGTGTGAGGTGCTGCCCAGGGAGGGAGTGAAGCAATGGAAGATGAAAAGCAAACACAAGAATGCCCTGCTGCTCTCTGCAGTGTGGTTCTGTTCAAACCACAGTCACTTGTCCAAGAGGAAAAACAGCAGTAGCCCTTCTGGATGTGGAATAAATACAGTTGTGTTTGGTTTCTGTTCATAGTTAATCCTGAAACAGTTTGGGGTTTTGTTCATGTGAAGTGCAAGTTTATGCTGATTCACTTTCCTTCTAATCCAGAAGATATTTCTGAATGTACTGCAGATCTGTTGTCATCCATTTCTATTTTACTATGTGCCTTGCAGATGCCTGTGCTGTAGAATATCAGGGGGACTCATGGCCAGCTTAGGATGGGCAGAAAAATGGAGCTGTGGGATGCAGGTCCAGCTGTGTCATCCTCTGGATGCAAACACTTCCAGAGGTGTTACACCTCCTTTGGTTTCCAGTTGGTTTTGTTTAATCCAGTTTGATTTGGCTGTTTGTTTAAATAGAAACACTAATTTAGTATCTCCAGTGTGAATTTCTGGCCCTCTAAAAAACTGAGTGAAATTTTCACTTTTAAATTTGTGTTTGTGCATAGTTTATGCAGAGTATAGTATATAATTATGACATATTCTGATTGAAAGGTAGATTTTTGTCTCTTTTGCATAAAATATATTCTTCGAGTTACATATAGTGTTTCTGATAATTTCTTGTCTCCAATTTTATGAAATATTTCCATTGTTTGTGTTTTCCTGTGAAGTCCATCATTGTGTCTTAGAGGCCCTTAATTTGCCAGTGCTAAATGATCTCTGCTTTAATTTATTGGTGTAAATTCCTATTACAGTCCCTGGCAGCAGTGATGCTCTGGTTTTAGGTGCATGAGGAGGAATAAATTGGACCCTCCTGTAATGGTGCAGGGGTTTAGGCTGCTGAGGATCTGCCCTGTGAGTCATGGAGCTGTGACATTGGAGACTCAGTTCTCTTTCTCATCTCAGTGTTAAGTTCTTGCTTTTTTTTCAGTTTCAACACTCCAGACATTTGGGTTCTTTTGCATCACCAGATTACTTTCACTCAATTCTATTTCTGTACAGATTTGGCCCAGGGCACAGTTTTGAATCCAGCCTAGTTTTAACCAAGATTATTTGGGAAGATGGAGATTTGGAGAGCTTGTGGGTCTTTTTTTCCTGCCTGTTCCTGGTCTGGGGACACCTGTGATGTTCAGGGGGTGTGTGACAAAGGCTGAAGTGATGCAGTTACACCTTTAAACTGTGTTCCTGTGACTCCTTGGTGACTTCACTTCTTGTTTGCCTCCTGCAACCAACACAGCCCCAAGCAGGAGCTCCTAAGGAGCAAAATTCTTCTAGGAAGGAATCCAGTTTTACACCTTTATGCTCCTTTTTGCCTATTGTGAGTTATGCTGAGGTGGTTGAGAAAGAGGACCTTAAATTAGTCCTGCTCATGTATGGACTGAGTTAACTGTGCAGTTTGTTTGTGTCCTTCCCTTGACATGGTAAATATTTATTTCTGTTTGATTTTTATGTTCTGCTGAGCTCTCTTTCTGCAATTCCTTTCCTTAAGCTCCCATTAGTGCATCCCTTTCTTTAAGCTAATATTAACCAGTTGGAGGAATGGCTTGGTGAGAATTCAGTGCTATTAAAGTGTCTTCATCCCCATGAGGGCTGGACATGCCACTGTGCTTTCCCAAGTGTGTGTGTGCACTGGCAAAACACAGACAACTCCTAATACATTCAATTGTCCCTGTTTAGCAAGAGATCTTGAACAGAGTTTCTGCTTTCACAGGAGAGGGGCTGGATGGGTTTTAAATTACTGTGTGGCTGCTGTGTCCCTCCTTCAGCTGGGCTTCTTCTGCTGTGCTCCCTGATTTCAGAGTCAGTCCTGTAGTGCTCTATAATTATCTAACTCAAGCATCTGGAATATGTAGCAAGTATGCTGTGGATAATTAATGCTAAATAACTTTAAAGGTCGAGGTTTTTACAGTTCTGATTTCTTTTTGTTGATACAAGTCTTTTTTTCCATATATTTTTGCTACACTTTCCAGTTGTTTGGATGCAACACCCTTGAACTTGGCTTGACAAAGCCACTGTCCTGATCTCCTTGAGCTAACTCATTCTGGAATATTAGAATTATTTCCTCCAATGAAACTGAATTAAAACCTATGAATACCAACTGACATTAGCTTTTGCTTGGAATATTCCTTACCCAAAGGCCACTCTGCCTCAGAGTTGCACAGAAAGTTCCCATCAGTCCCAGCAGGGCTTGGGGATGCAGTGGGGTAAAATTCTGGCAGAATATTACAGCAGCCTGATGCAATTAAGCTGGTTTCATTTTAATCCCCTATTTTCAGGGGGTTTCAGTTTAGGCAAAATCATTTACTGAGAGCTGAAATGTGGCCTGTTAGTTCTCCACTGGGAAGTATGCTTCTGTTTAATAATATTTTTATGAGATTGTATTTATGGAAATGGAAAGGAAAATGTCATAAAGCTAGTTTTGTTGCACTTTTCTAAGGCTTTTGTATTTTGCATAGTTCTAGAATATGAGGAAGTTGCTTGGGGAAGTCAAGGCTTGGAAGCTGCTCAGCCCCAGCCCATGTAGGGTGTGAATTTTCACCCAGTGCCCCATGGATTATTTGAAGTGTTTATGGCAGTGAGGGGGCCCAGCAGCATTTCCTGCTGCACAGGAGCCCCTGGCAGTCCTGGATCCACAGTTCTGACCTGTCCTGGCTGGGGACTGCCCTGCAGTAATGGAGAGTCCATTTTTGATTCTGAGCTCTTTCAGCAAGGGGGGAGAAAGGGGCTCTTCTTTACTTTTTTTGGTGGATTTTTTTGTTTGTTTATTTGCTTGTTTTTTGATTTTGTTCCATTGTTGAAATTCCTCTGGAGGCTTTAAATGGTTTCCAGTTATTGCATATGTTCAGTTAGGATGGTTACTTGGGAATCAGTTCAGCTAGGAGGGCACAAATATATGTAACATACTCAAGTAATTAATCCTGGTGACTTACAACATTTCAGTTTGATAGAAACTTTTGGTTTTATGTGTATTGTAAGGTTATTTTTTCTGTTTATAAGTAGCACTTTTATATGTATGTGAAGGGTTTTTTTGAACAGAAATGTGTTTTTTCTGTGTATTATCTAATGGGAAGAAAGTATAACTACTAAAGAAGGCATAGACTAGTTTGCCTCCAGACTGTAAGTTCACTTTAGGTCAGTAATGATCAAGAGCTGTTCAGTGTATCTGAAATAAATCCAGATCCCATTAATACTGGACAGGTCTCCTGATCAAACCCAAAGGGCATTAATGGGTACCCTCCACTCCTGGGTGAGGGTGCCTCAGTTCAGGTGGGAGGCAGAACTGACAGAGCAGTGGGGTGAATTTTGGACTTGGGGAAAAAACAGGATTTTACTGATGCCTCAGTCTGACTTCACAGCACTATACTGGATAAGGACTAACCTTGCTTGAGATGACAGCCAGTAAGGAGATCTCTTAAACAGCTAATTTAGAGCTCACTTTCCATGGCCTTTAAAGATGATCCAAACCCCAGTGATTCCAAAAGCTCTTCTCATCCTTCCAGCCTTTCTGATTTGTGTTGGTTTTACTCTTCCTTGAAGCACAGCTGTTGTATGTCAGCCTCTGTGTGGGTTTAGAAATTCTTCTAGACAAGTGCAAGCACTTTGCATTTTTCCAGAACCCTTTTGAACAGTTTAGACACATCTGACACAGAGAGAGGCTTTGCATTCATGCACAGATGTGCCCACATGTGTAAATGTGTGTGCATGTGTGTGCTCCTGCAGGTTCTCTGTTTCAACAGCTGCTTGTGTCCTGAACACTCAGGCTGGTGTATTAATGTATATATTTCAATGGCAAGGAGGAAAAAAACATTTTGTTTGCTTCTGGTTAGGGCTGAGAAATACAGATTTGAGGAGAATTTGAATGAGTATTCTAATTGTATTTCACCCTGTTTCTGGTTTGAAAGGCTGGTAATGATTGGAATTTGAAAAGTCAGCAAGCCTGTTAAGCTAAACCTTTTGGAGGACCCAATATGCTTTCAGTTTGCAAGGACCACTAAAGACCTGGGCATTTACTTTCTCCATAATGTATTCTGTATGAGTATTTAGTATGTATGCCTTCAATTTGCCAATGTTGCCATGTTTTCTCCTTAATTATTCATGAAATAAATGTTGCAAATAGCAGAAGTTGTGTTTGTTTTCTTGGGCCTGCAGAAGGGGCTGTTCTCATGCTGCTTCTGGCACTGTTTTCCAGCAGTGGTGGAGGTGAGGAGTGTGTGCCAAGGGCTTGTGAGCTCATAACCTCAGGATTTTTTTGGGAGTCATCTCTCTCTTGGGACACCAGCAGCCTCTACAGGATCAACCCCCAAAGGGTTTTAAGTGAATGCCCCAGATAAGAGGGACACATTTGAGGCACCTGCTTAGCCTGTGTTGTTCTAGGGAAGGAAATGGCAGAGAATATGTTCAGTTTAGGCAACTTCTGTAATACATTGCAGAATTAGAATTACTTAAATGTCACTTAGCCCAACCCAAGTCAGGCAGTTGTGTCCTCACTCCCTCTCTGTTTCTAAAGGAGCTGGGCTGGAGAGAGGTTGGGGACTAAATCTCTACAACAGTTCAGATTATTTAAAGCAGAAGCCTAAACAGAAAATTTCCAGGTGAAAATAAAGCTTAGAACACCTTAAACCTGGTTTGGTCTCAGGTCATCCTGGATGGTGACTGTTTTCAAATGCTGGTCTGCAGCTTAAATTTCAAGTGCTCTGGAACAAATTGGATCCAGAGGTTTGGGTTGAGCTCCCAACTATTGTAAATATTGTTCTGAAAGGCACGGGCAAGTAGAGGTATTTTAATTCTACCTTTTTGAGATTTTGGGTGGTGTTTTCTGACTGTTCAGCAATCCAGGAAAGTCTTTGTCTCAGTAATATTATTCTGCAAAAAAAGTGTCATGTTTGTCCTCTCTTAGGGAAATATTCTCCCTGAGAACTCCTGCAGTGTCTGGGGCTGCTGGAGGTGTGTGGCTTTAGAACATGGATTTATATCCTGTTTTTAAGCATGGATCTTCAGTTTTCATACTTGTTTTGCAAATAAAAGTTTCAGAAGTGTAATAGAGTAGATTCATGTCAGAAAAAAAAAGTGTGTCTAAGTTGAATATAATAAAATTGCTTCATTAGTTTTTAAGATCTTAGTGTAAGAAAAAGCTGCAGCTATATGGAATAGTAAAATAAAGACCTCAGAAGCAGCAGCAATGTATTATTCCATTGTATTAAATCACAAAAGCTGATATTGGAGTCATGGCTTTTCTGCAGTTACATTCTGTGAAGGAACTAAGCAACACAGCACTGCTGAAATTGTGCTAAAGGCTTTCACAATGGCTTTGATCAGAAGAGACTTGGATTAAATTGTGTCTGTTACAGAGAATTCTGCAAAGGGCAGAGATCAGAGGGGCTCACAAAGAGGTGCATTATTACCACATAGAATTATTTTACAGGAGACCCTTATCATTGAAAGTTAACTCCTTTCTTAACTTTATTAATTAGGGAGCTGTTTACAGCCAGCAGCTACTGGGAGAGCTTAAAAAACAAACAAGAAGGGAGCTGAATTCCCTGCCCCTCTCAGCTCCCTCACTCACTGCTTTGTGTTGTTTTTCCAGCACAATCTTTCCTTGAGCCCAACATTTCATGTTGAGCTGTTCTCATATCTCAGGCTGGTTTTCTTTTTCATGCTCAGTACTAAAGGTTGAGTGAATTCTCCCTTGAATTTGCTCAGAAGGTTGTGATGGTGTTGAGGAAGCTCCAGTACCTTCCCTATGAATTCCTGCTTGGTGCTGCAGCCCAGCACCTTGAATGGCTGATTAGTGTCTCTGTTCCTGGCAGCTCAAGATTAGAAGAGCATTTATGTCCAGTTAAATATTTTTATTAGTTTCATTTCTATTAGAAAAGTTGATTAGAAACTTCTCCCATGCAAGTCTTTGTTCAGGAAAAAATATTTGTCTAAGAATTTTTAAAGGGGCAGATGAGGGACTGGTGCCATCAATTCTAATCCAGGTTAAGGTTTTTATTGGCCTTTGCTATTTCCTCTGTGTCACCATTGTTTAACCCTTTTTGTTGAACTGAATTTCTGTATATGAAATGCCCTCTTTGAAAAATATGATGTGGACTTTTCTTAAATGGCTTTGTCCCTCAGGATTTAGAGTTCTCTGGAATCTTCTTAATCCCATTATGAAAATAGGGTTGATCACAGCAGTGTCTCATCCCAGTATTTTTGCTCTTAGACATCTGCATTGATTCTATAGAGTGGGGCACTATTTATGCTTCTCTCCAGTGCTGTGCATAGCTCCCTCCCTTGTTTATGTCCTTTTCTTAAACCATTTTAGGCTTTTTCCTCACGCCAGAAGCCTAAAAGTTAAGCTCTTAAAAATGAAAGAAACTTGAGAAGGAGACATAACAGTCTGGAGACAATTTCACTGCGCTGTTGACAATATCATATTTTTCAAAAATAAACATCCCACAGAGCACCAAATGCCACCGTGTTGAGTTCAGGCTGTGCCTCTGTGGGGCCACACTGGGAGCCCATGGGCTGCACCAGGGCACAGCCTGCTCTGGCCAGAGCCAGGGCTGTCCCTGCAGAATCACAGCTTTGCATTGGCAGCTTTGCAGCCCAGGAGCAGCAAAAATCCCCCTGAAACGGCTGCTCCAAGTAGTGAATTCAGCTGGGCTTTGGTCTGGGCAGGGATGAAATGCAAAAGGGAGGTTTGGTGCCCTCTGCTCCTGGCCAGAGGTGCAGCTGGCATTGGAACAGGGTGCTAAAACATGAGCTCAGCCCTATAAACCCCTGAATTTGTCATTTTGCACCAGCATTTCCAGCACAGGCTATTCCCTAGCAGGGAGGGGTGGCCAGCAGGGTCAGCAGCCACTTCTTGTCTCCAGTTTGTGTTGTGACAAAATGGGTTTTATATAATGTGTATTTGTGGAGTTAAAGGGCTGCCCTCTCATTGCTCCTCAGAATAAAATGAGAATAGTTCCAGTGAAGAAGAATCAAGTGACTTCTGCTGGGCCTTTCAAAAGCAACAGTTCATTTATTGTGTAAAGGTAAGTTATATTTTAGCTGTTGCTCTGCAGCTCCCACATGATGATTCATGCTACCAGTTTTTCTGCTATTAATAGTTTACAGAGAGTGCTTAAATTTAGATTGAATTCCATCTCCTAGTCTGTCATGCTGAATAGCATTGAGAGAAATAAAGCCACAGTCTGTTTGGGCAGTGCCTTTTACGGAGAGTAATCAACTCCTGACATGAAATCACTGAAAATCCTGACCCAGACTGGAGTCAGACTCTGCTGGGGATTTGGTTTGCATTTCCCTGGGAGGGCAAATCTTACCTTGACTTCAGCTGCTTCTCCTTAAGCCTTTGGTAAAAGCTGAACTCCTCCTGTGCTGGAATTGAGCAGTTTTTGCAAAAAGGCCTCATTCTCTGACACAGGAGTGTCCTTTATTATGATTTTAGCCACGGGCATTGCCAGCACAATTCTGCTTGTGTAACTTGGATTAAGGAGACACTTCAGAAAAATCGAGCTTTTCCCAATGTTGATTTTAAAAATGCTATCAAATATTTAATGTTGAGCAATGTGAGTGAATTAATCACGTATATACAAACATACATACAGATTTTTTAATATATCTCTGTATGTAATGCTGAAGGATTTGCTGGTGCATCCAAAGGACCTCGAGTAACTGTGCCCTCATCCCTTCTTTTAGACTTACAGGTGTCTTTCCTTGCTTTTGAGGAGATTCAGGCAGTATTTGTGGGAGTAGGATATGTACAAGTGAGAACTCACCATTTTAAATGTCCTGTTTAACAACACTGAGCACGTGTGCTAATGCAGTTCTCAGTTTGATGTTCTTGGCAAAATATGCATCCCTTAAATGTCATTTCGCACATATTAAATAGTTCAGTCTAATTAGAAAGAAAAATTTCATGACAGAGAAGAGCCTCAAAACTGATAAAGCATTAATCTCTTTGTAAAGACAGAAATAAATGTCTCTGTAAAGACAGAAATAATTTTTCTGTTTAAAATGAGATTAATCCTTCCAAGTTCTGTCCTAGGCACACTGATCATTGTCAGTGCTCCCCATGGAAGCCTCAGGAGCTGGGTGAGATTTTCTGCCTCCAGGGTGGCAGGGTGTGCTTGGTTAGAGCCTGTTTGGTGTTCCAGGGGCATCCCTGACATGCCCAAGGTGTTGCTCCTGCAGTGCCAGCAAAGAGAAGGGTGAGTTTCACAACAGTCTCGAGCTTGAGGCTTTGATTTACTTTGCTCTCACCTTTCTGAAGGAAGCATTTCAAGGGTTGTTCTACAGAGGCTTTCTAGAGTTTATTGCTTGAGCTGAGCTGCTGAGTCTGAGGAGTGCAAATACTCTTATCACGACTTTTCAGCTGCCCAAAACTCAGGAGTGTGCCTTGTTCAGTGAGACAATGAACAGGATATTCCTGCAGCTCTGCTTTCCAGGAATGAGAAAGCCTTTCTTGGATCCACGTAGGAGAATCAGAAAATTTAATTTCTATCCTTGCAGTGCTGGGTCCTTTCATCTCAGAGGCAGCTCTGAACGTGTGGCAGTGCCTTCCCCTGGCTGGAAGCTGTTCTGTCTGGAGGGTTCAGTCTGTCTCTCCATGTCATCCCTTCTCAAATGGGCACAGCAGCCACAGCAATGCTGGTTTATTCTCCAGACTGACCAAGGGAAGTTGCACTCTCTGGTGCTCCCACCCCTGCATTTATTATTTAAAACAAAACAAAAAACAAACAAACAAAACCCACAAAAAAAACCCCAAAAACCAAGAAACAAACAAAAAAACCACAACAACAAGAAAAAACCAACAAAGAAAATATATAAATATATATTTGTATTCCTTACTGTCAATTTATTGTCATTGGCCACTGGTAAGGGAGGGCCCAAGTAGAAATACCCAGAGGTAAGGACAGTGCACATGGAAGATACACAAGAATTATGGTCTGATACTTGGCAGGGACAATGGCATAGAACCACTAGAAAATCAATTTGTTTTTTAGTTCAAAAGAAAGGTAACAGATCTGTTCAGATCCTATTAGAGTAATAGGAGTTATCCTGTCCAACTGCTGCATAGGACATAAAGCAGCAGCTGCTCATTATAAACACAGGGAGTTGTGCAGGACTGAGAAATGAGCAGAAGACTTGGAGGGCCCGGCCCAGTGGCTCTGGGAGGTGTTTAAGATGATCTTGGGTCACTGCAGAGTTCCCATCAGTAGGTGACAATGGGGATCTGATGTGCAAACTGGAGTGGCCAGTGAGGGAAGGAACCAATGTTGGGTGCTCCTGGTATCAGAACTTCCATGGAAGGAAAGTGATTTCTAAGAAGCTTTAGAAGCTGATTATCAGCCAGTCCTGTGAAAGTACTTGGACAATTGGTTTGGATCTGACTTACAAATTTAAAAGAAAATCTGTGTAGTCTACATTAAATACTCCTAAAATTGGTTAGCTGCAAAAATCAAAGAGTTGCAACTGGGAAAAGAAACACCCAGTGATGCATTTCTGGGGTCCTTCAAAGGTGTGGTGATCAACACTGGTGACCTGGGAAAGTTGTAAGGTTATTGAGGATGGGGTGGTTGGAATAAACCAGTCTGGCAGTTCAGCAAAGGGAATTGACTGCAGCAGCTTTGGTTTAATGTATTCAGGAACAAAATAATATTTAGAAACTGCATCTCTGCTCCTTAAAAGTATTTTGATTTCCAGCTTTCATTGATTTCAGTGGGAGAGAGTAATTTGGATGGCTTTGAGGATCTGGGCCAAAGAGTGAGGCAGCCTCTGCAATACAGGAAACACTGCCCTGGGAAGGAGCAGCACTGAGCAGATCAGCACAGCCTGGCAGGCAGATTTTGACTTGCCCCTCTAGTTCAAAACAACACCATGGCATAAAATTTCATGGAATATCAACTAGGAGTGGGAAAACAGTATCTCTTGTACAGGGCAGATGTGAGGCCATTACATGAACAGTATCCCGTTCCTAGTGTCAGCATTTTTTTAAAAAGCTCTGGTAAACATCATGTAGGCAGATGGCATTTCTAAATCTATCATTTATGCAGCCTGTTTTGATGAGGCTTCTAATTGTCTCATCTCCCACTTTTGCTTTTTCTCTTGACTTGGCTGGTCAGTGTATGTGTTCCTTAAAATCATTTCTTGTTGGTGTGTGGCAAATTACACCAGCTTTTTCTGTAACTTCCTGGGAAAAATGACTTTTTTTTTTTTTCCTCCCCAGAGGATTCCCATTGTGTTTGGAGCAGCCCTCAGTGCACTCTGGAGTTCCCAGCTGGCTGAGCCAGCCCGTGGAGCAGCCTGGCTGGGCTGAGAGGGCAGGGAGGGCAGCTCAGGAGCCGGGTGCTGCTGGCAGAGCTGGATTTCCGTGCTTGGCTGCTCGTGGATTCTGAGGCTGGCACTGAAGGGGCTGGTGCAGTTCTGCTCCCTCTTTCCCACTTTGTTACACCAGGGGAATGTAGAGCACCGCTGGTGCTGCTGCTGCTGGGGAAGCAGCGCTGGGTGCCAGGGCTGTGGGAATGCTTTTGGCCAAGGTCAGGAGCAGGGAATCCCGAATGAAACCTCACTGCAGGACACAACCTGCGGCCATCCCTGCACAAACCAGGCCTGGGCTGGCTGTCACCGAGGTGGGTCAGTGTGTCACAGGCCGTGGGGTCGGTGGGAATTGGGGAGTCACTGGTGGTTTTTCCTGTTTGCATTTCCACCCAACAGGAAAACGTAGATAATTTGCTTGCTAAGAGGTTGAAAAAGAGCTTGAAAAATAGAAGTTACAAAACTTAGAAGATACCCACAAAGACCAGTTGAGAGGTTCTCTCCCTGTTTCAAAATCGCTGGAGATGAGTCATGGCTGTCCCCAAGTCCAGCGGGAGCTGCTGGGGACAGGCGCAGCCCCAGGGGCAGGGAATGCGCTCAGTGCTGGGGGCACCCACGGCCGCCTGCCCGGTGGGAAGGTGAAACTGCTGTCCCAGAGTCGATACCTCTGCAGGGAACTCCTAACCCCTTCCAGAGCAGTAGTGCACAGGGGTTCCTTTCCGTCGGTAGCAGTGGCACTTGGGGACACAGTGAAGTTTCTCTGTGCGCGCAGCCTGACCCGGTGTCCCCGTAGCGCTGCACGGTGCCACCCAGCCCTGCGCTGCAGCTGTGGGCTTCCACTCTCTGGGTGGGTTTTCCAGCCTGGAAAGAAGTAGATGCTTAAAATAATGTAGTGAGAAAGCCCTCCTCTCCTCTCCTCTCCCCTCTCCCCTCTCCTTCTCCCTTCCCTTTCCCCTCTCCTCTCCTTTCCTCTCCTTTCTTTTCTCCTTTCATTGTACGCAGATCAAGCCCAGTCAAAGCCCGCTGCTGTCACTCGCAAGCGAGGACTCTCAAGTAAGTGCCCTCTGTCCTGCAGCCCCGCTGCGGGGACGCTGCCCCGGGCTGCCCGTGCTGGCACCGAGCCCCGCGTTGCCGGCTGCCCGGTAAAGCTGCGGGGCTGCCGGGAGCCCNGGTTCCCCTCGCGGCGTCCGCGGTAGCCCCGGTCCCTCTCCTGCCCGTCCCGCGAATTTGAAAAGTGTCCGCCCGCTGCCCGCTCGGTGCAGCCGGGCCCCCAGCCCCAAGACGGGGCGATTTTGCCCTTCTGCCGCTTTCTCCTGCCCCGGCTCGGATGGTGTTTCCCCCGCGGAGCCGGCGCTTTTCGCTCCGGGCTCATTCCCGACTGTCAGTCCCTCGACACACCCCCGCTCCAAGATGTTTGCTCCGCGGATCTTCCCTCAAACATCAGGTGCTGGACTTTGCCTCCCTGCAACCAGCCTTCCTTAGCCCCTTCAGCAGATATTTGTGCTTAATCATAAAATCGGGATTCCACAGGAGCACCCTTCATCCTGCAAACTTCTCTGTAGGGCTTTCAAAGGAGATTTCTATGCGCTTTCCTGTCGTGTTAAAGGGAAAAGGGCAGGGACTGAATCGATGGCTTCAAACCTGTGCGGTCCTGTCCCGTCCCTTTCCCCGGGAGCCCCGGCTCTGCCTTATCTCTGCCCAGCAGCTGCAAGTTCCTCAGCCGAGCGCCTCTCGCTGTGCCCGGAGCGCTCAGCCCCGGTGCCCCGGGATGGAGCCGCCCCCGAGGGGCCTGTGCCCTGTGCTGGGGACGGGGCAGCTGCAGGACGGGTGGACGGGCTGGCAGGAGCGGGGTGTCCCCGGGGCTGTGGGTGCGGGCTCTGCCCTGCCCCGAGCTGCCCGCACGCAGTGCCCGGGGCTGCAGGTGCGCTCCCATCCCGCCGTGCCGGCGCTGGTGCGTGTTGCCCTCCCCGGGGATGCTCCCGGAGGAGATTTTGGTCCTTTGTGTGGTCTGAGAGTCACGGGTGCTTTATTGGGAGTTTGAGGGGTCTCCAGTGCAGGGGGACTGCAGGCTTTGCCCCAGCCTGAAAGGAGGAGAGGTGGGTGAGCACCTTCTTCAGAACTGCCTGGGCCACTGAGCCCACAGAGAGACGGGAAGGGTTAACTTAAAGAGAACAACATGACTCACTTGGTAAATAGTTAATAGAATTGCTGTAACTACTTAAAATGATTTTCCTAAGCAGATGGCCAACTATTAGATAACTCGGTCTTTGGATGTATTTGTTTTCAGGTTTCTTATCAGGCTTGTAAGTCTCAGGCACATGTAACTCAAGAACTGGAGTAACTGATAAATTCATTCTTCTGCATGAGAGAAACTAACAGAGAGGGAGAGAGAGAGAGAAAGCATGGCCAGCCCCTGGAGTTAGAGACATCCCCGGAGCATGTTGCCCAAGTGAGGTCGAGAAAGATTAGATAAAGTGACCAGCAAGGATGTGAGAAATACTTCAATTGAGTTAGGTCTGTGGAGGAAATACCTTATTTTGAATCTCCATTAAAAAGTCAATATAAACATAATCACGTACCACAAAAACCTATGGAAGCAAAATACTCTCCAATGTGGCAAATGGATTAAATTCTGAATTAACCAGGAAAGCTGTGAACCTCTGAATTTGTAGAGAAAACATGCGGGTACAAGCTGCAAACACGTATGTGTGTACATAAAATAAAAATGACCTATTGCAGGGTGTGAAAAAGCAGGTCTCTTTTTCAATGGTGGCCTTGTGGTA
This sequence comes from Cisticola juncidis, assembly GCA_013400215.1. Classification (NCBI taxonomy): domain Eukaryota; kingdom Metazoa; phylum Chordata; class Aves; order Passeriformes; family Cisticolidae; genus Cisticola; species Cisticola juncidis. The sequence goes on from VXBR01001154.1 coordinate 380,946, forward strand.
CGTTTGTAATTTCCATGTGTATATAATCTGTGTTTTTCCATATATATTTTTATACATAAAAGAAATAGAATCAGCATTACCCCGTACCAGGTCAAGGGATGCTGGCCCAGTACTGATGTTTTTAGCCTCTCCTTCTATCAGTGGGTGCAAAAGGCACTAAAGGGCTGAGCTGGGAAGCCTCTGCCAGATCTCCCATGTTTGCATTTCTGTTTTTGCTGGTATTTTAATGGGATGTTTCCATAAGGGCTGCTGCTGCTATTGCGTTTGAACAGAATCAACTTTTGAAAGCTCTTCATCTTTTTTGTTTAATCTTCAGTGATGGATTTCAGGTAGAGCTGTGTGGTTAAGTTCTCCTAAGAACCACTGGAGAAACTCAGCCCTGCAGAAGGTTTGGGGGGAATCTTTACTCTTCCTTTCAGTCCTGTCTCTCAGAAGGGTCTGGGCCCCCCTTGGATTTGAGCCTGGCTGCTTTTCCATCTTGTGTGGAGGGAAAGCCTCTCCCTTTACCACTTCCTTTCTGCCTGGCTGATGATGGCTGCATGATTTCTTGCCTGTAGAGGATGTTTAAGGTTTCACAGATTTGCCACCATTTTCACTGTGCTTCAGCTCTTCACATTTCTGTGATACATTTCTGTGTGACAGGGTTTGACATTTCTGCCCTCCTGAGATGGGACAGGCACAGTATGGGGAAAGCCTCTGAGTTCTGCACAGCTGGAGTGAGGTGTTCTCCATCCACATGCTGGTGCCAGCATCTCTCCTGGTGTCCTACAAAGTTTGTCCTTGTCTTCAGCTCAAACAGATTCTGGCTGTGCTTTTTCATTTTCTCATTTGATCTGGATTATGATTAACTCCCAAGGTTGTTCTTTATTGTGTGATTTCCATCTGAAATGGAGATAGGTTGTTAAACTTTTTTGTTGTTGTTGTTGGACTGTAAAGTAAAAACCAGGAAAGAGATCTTGAGCTGTGTGTCAAGGAATCACAGAAGATCCTCACAAGTCAGTGGAGTTTTATTCCCTTTTGTCAGGATATTTGGTATTTAGGACCAGGAGGTTTGGTTGCTTCATGGACCATCCTCAGGTTTTGCACAGTGCACCTGAACCTTGGTGAAGCTACTTGAACAAAACAGCACCAGTTCCTTGCCTCTCTGCTCATTTCAAAAATGCTGACAAAGCTGCCACTTAAAAAGATACTTTTGTGGTTGAATATTGAGAATTGGACTGTTAGGGGTGAAGAAATGGCAGCATCCTGTCTTGGGAGGGCAGGAGGGCCTGGGCAGAGGCAGAGAAGGTGATTTAACCTCCGAAGGCTTCAGTTCCTTCTATAATCAGAAGATGCCTCTCCCTTCACAAAGGTTCTGGACCAGGAATAAATATTGTTTGTATTGCACTTTTTTTTTTCTGCAGTAGATCTCTGTAGATCAGAATGGACAGATGGCACATAGGAGTCTCAGTTATGGAAAATATCCTTAGGAGGCACTTGGAGGTCATCTAATCCAGACCTCTGCCAAAGGCAGGATCAGCTATGGATCTGCCATTCCTGACATCTTTCTCTGTCCTGCTCCTAAAGACCTGCAGGGGAGACTCCTCACTTCCCTGGTGTGCAGGAAATACTCTGATGTCCACCTTAAACCTCCTTTGCTCTTGCTTCATCCTGACCACCAGACAACCCACAGACAATCATCAAAGAGTGTTTCAAAGCATTTCACCAAATGCAGGTATTTGGTAAATGTGAGTGGTAAAAGTGTGATCTCTCTCATTCCTCAGCCTGGGTCCTGGGGCTCTTGCTGATGAGGATTTTAAAATTTTTATTTCTTTAAAAGTTACACATTTCAAGCCCGAATAACGTAATCTTATTACCACTACAAATGCAGCTGCGGAAGGCATGGTTTGAAAAGAAATGACAGCTACAAGACAAATTGTATTTATCTTAGATGGTAAGTCAGGGGTTGCATGCAGGAGGTTTATCACTATCTGACAGGTAACAAGATAAAGTCCAGGTGTTACACAGGGATGTGGAAAGACCTGAAACAGGACTAAAGAATACTTTACAAAGCATTTTTAGGGAACATTTGCAAACAATGCATCTGAGACAATGGAGAGGTTAGCAGGGAGGGCAACTTCTTGCAGGGATGATTTGAGCCAGGGACAGGGGGAGGGAGAGGCGTGCAGGGGATGAGGGAATCTTCCTGTCCCTTTCTGATACAAGGAGAGGAAAGGGGGGTTTTCCTGGCGCTTTGGAGACGTGACGGGTGACATGCTGGGCTCCTGTCTGTGTGTCGATTAGCATTTGTGATTGCTCCCAGTTCCAGGGGGGAAGGCGCTCCGGCATTCTGTTCCTCGCAGCCTGGGGCTGTTCCATCCTCCGGCGGGCTGCGGCACGGCAGCATTCCCTGTCTCCGGAGCTGGCTGCTCCCCGCTCCGGCCGCGGCCCGCAGCTCCCGGCGGGGTTGGGCTGCCGGAG
>VXBR01001154.1:383528-411862 GCA_013400215.1 Cisticola juncidis
CAGGGCAGCAGCGCTGCGGAGCGGAGCCCGGGGCCGGCGGGGGATGAATGCATCCTTCGGGAACGGTGAGGTTCGCAGTTCTCCCTGTTAGAACTTCCCTCATTTAGTATTCAGAGTCTCCGCGGTTTTTCTCCGGGCTTTGCTTTTTTTGGGATGTTTTGGTTTGGGTTTGCATTATTGTATTCTCCTCTTGCTTCTTGTCTCCCCTGTCCCCCCACCCTCTTCTTTTTTCTAACCAGGGCAGCAAAAATGTTCCTGCTCTCTCTGCCTGTTCTCTAATATTGTTTTCTAATAGTCTCTCCCTACCTGTTCTCTCTTATGCAAATCCCTCTTCTTGTACTGGGAAAGTCCTCTACAAACAGCCCCATCATTCTGGTTATTGAGTTTTCCCCAATAGAACAGGATTGGCAGATCCTGGTATGAATCAGCTGAAGGACTTAAGGGAAGTAGGTGGTTCAGTGTCATATTCTGTGATAATAACAACTTTGGTTTCAGTATGAGATCCACAGGCTTGGGCACAGGCTGGGATTTTCCATAGGAAACATTCCCCAGGATAAAAGATAAAAGTTCAGAGGTATGGGGCTTTTCACTGAAATCTTCAGAAGAGAGGCACGTGATTGAAATTGATTTGAATAATTACAGTTTCCACATACGTCCAATCCACAGATCAGTGCCCAGGTTCAATGGGACGCTGGAAAATCACATCAGACTGACCTGGGCTGGCACCAGCACCATCACAGCCTCTGGAGCTTGTGTGGGGAAGCACATTGATGTTTAAGAAGTTTCTAAAATGTTCTGTAGCCTGGATTTTGGCAAAAAAAATGACCTGTGCTGATGGCTGCTTCATCATGGATAATCTGTCACTGTTTTTGATAATTCAAAAACGCAAGTCCTCTTTAGCAAACCTTTTAAAATGGAGGCACTGCACTTTGTCAAACACCTAAAAAACACTGATACTTTCTTTTATGTCATCCCGTGTCTTACGAAATGTTGATCCAAACTTTGCTTGACCATTACGATCCATTCAGGATTCTCGTTAACTTTCCTACCCCATTCCTACAGGGAAATCCTCCTTTTCCTCCACGTAGCCACCGTTCAGCCCGGCTGTGTGATTACAGCAGGCAAGAGATGGACTCAGTCCCCGTGTGAGGAACCATCCCAGAGTCTCGGGGTGTCTGCTCTGAGCACCTCCCGGATCCCTCTCTGCTTGGCTAACAGCTTTTGTGTCCGGAGTCAAATGTCTCAGTCCCTAAGGAATTTGCCTTGGAGGTCTGTTTCGGTTTATCCTCGTTTGGCGAGGTGTGAGGATCGTGGTTGCACGAATTTGAGAAGTGATTGCAGGTTTCTTTAGAAACAGATGGACCTTTTCGATGATGTCTTATTGTGCAGAGACTGTAAAATATCTCAGGTTTTGTTAGGACAGAAGGGCCACTTCCCAAGGCTGCTGGAGGTATCTGCTGTATCTCCTTTCTGCTCCCTCTGGACAGGAACAGCAGCTCATGAACGGCCCGCAAAGGCAGAGAGATGTTTTCTGAAGCGATTTATGAGCGGCTGCTGCTTCTCCAGGGTGATGGTTTGATGCAGAAGGACAGAGTTCCCTGGTGAGAAGGGTCCTTTCCCCGGCAGCAGGAGCGGGAGCGGTGCGGGGCTGGCGGGGCTGGGGAGCAGCACAAGGACGGCAGAGCCCTCGGAGCACCGCAAACACCGGCACTGCCAGCAGAGACAGGGGAAGTTCTTCACAAATCGGATTAGAATCAAGGACTTGGCGATACAAAGAGTCCCTGTGGGTGCCTCGAGTGTCGGCGGGGTGGCTGTGACAGTGGAAATGAAAGTCCCCTCACAAGGGGGACAGCAGCGGTGCAGGTCACTGCAAAGAGCAGAGGGAATGACAAAGGGAGGGCCCCGGGGCATCACCAGAGCATCAACTCCTTATCCACAGAGGGTGGCAGAGCCCTAAAAATGTCTTCAATAGCTTTGAGGCTGGATGGTGAGGCTGGCTCTGAGCAATAAGCATTAGCAGTCACAGCACCTTACAGCATGGATGAGGGAAAGTTGCTGGAAACAAACCCAGGGGACAGAAAAATTGTTACTGTGGGTTCTGCCTGCTTTTGGGATGAACAGTGTTGTACAATGCTTTCATCAGGGTAGGAAAGACAGCTGGGGAATCATTTTAGGTTACATGGAGAGAGATAGTGAGAGTTACATTCTTTCTGCTGTAGAAGGATGTTGGAGGATCTGCTGCAACAGCTCTCCCCGCTCGGGGGTGAGTTTTTGTTTCACCATCAGAGTTTATGCAAGCAGGCAGCCTGCAGGACAGTGCTCCAGAGAGCAGGGAGCAGGGGCATGGAGAGAAATCCTGTACTCAGAGAAGGCAGACAGGGATTGGGAATAAGTGGATAAAAAGGCAAGAAAACGAACAGATGTGCCCAATTCTCAACTGCCTGTCTGGAAACTTCATACAGAAATGAGAGGCAAAGCCACATCTGGAGAGAAGTCTACTCAGTTACTTTAAAATCCACCAGAATGGACGCATTAGCAACATGATAAATATCTTCAGAGCAAATTCTTCCCTTGCCTCTATTCCTCAGTGGGTCACCTCTTCTTTATATCCTGTTTCCTCGTTTCTCTTATTTTGTTCTTGAAGGAAATGCTCCTCATGTGTGAACACAGCTGGCTTTAGCAGGGCTGTGAAGAGGCAGAGTTTGAGTTCTTCCCTCTCACAGGAAAGGAAAACTGGCTCCTCAAAGACATTGTGGATGATATTGGCAGTAGTAACTTGTTTCTGGTTATGGTACATGGTTTTAATTATGCTTTTTTACTTGTCTGCCTTACGAAAACCTACCCAAATGCTCTACTTTGTCAGGTTTTTGTTTTTGTTTTTTGTTTAGAAATGCCACCATAAATAAATGAACATCAGCTGTCCCAAGTACAAATAATTTCCTCAAAAATCCAACATGTTTTGGTGTCTTTTGGCAATTTATCATGGTGCCTGCTGCCCAGCGAGACTTAGGTGAGCACAGGGGAGCTGTTTTCCCTTCTGTTTGTTTGATCTGGCTTATTTAACTGCTGGTCATTCATCCCTACTTAGTTTCGCCCTCCTTGGCTTTTTGTGACCATTAGAATTGGAATAATTACTGTGAGGTTTTGTTTCTTGCTTTTAAACATTAATAACATCCACTTAGGAAAAAAAAATGTGGTCAAAAGTGTTCTGTTCCAATCTTCCGCTTCCACAATAAAAATTAATCCACTCCTAGCACTTGGAGGGTCGGAGGCAAAGCTGCAATGTTGGTTTGGGATTGCCCATTCCTGTCAGCCAGCCCATCTGTGTTATGAGCTTTGCTTTTGTCCAGTGGGATTTCACTTTCGGGGCAGTTTTGGATTTTATTTTTATTTTTTTCTAATGGGCATGAACAGGAGGAGAAGAGGCACAGGACAGGCTGGCAGGGTGTGGTTTTGGTTGCTGTCCTTGCTGCTGGGTGTCTCTGGTAAATCAGTGAGGACTTTACACCAGGCTCACCATGCTTGTTGCTGGAGTGCAGCCTCCTTTCCTGGCCTGGACTGCAGCAGGAATGGGAATGTAAAACGGGATTGTTGCCCCTCTTTCCCATTTTTGAACTGATAGACAAAGTTCAGGCACAGTACAGGTCTCTGAAGAGGCATTTCTGCCTTTCACAAGCACGAGAAGGGAAGGTTTTAAGTCTTGCAGGGCTGTTGCTTTCCTGTAAGAGGGGATTACACCAAATTTAGCAAAACTGCAGCTCTCATTTTACTTATTATTTCAGGAGGACTTGCAAAGCCTGCCCAGAAATCTCATTACCCCACTGCAGGTTTATATTACAGCAGACTTCACTTCCCAGGAGGAGACAAAGTCTGTGCTTCCAAAAACCCTTGGCCTTGCATTTTTGCAGTCAGAGCATCAGTGGCTCAGGTGATATTTTGGATAAAATCTGAAAGGGTGCCTGGAAGGGTCAGGCTGGCATATGGAGCTCCTTGATAGAACAAAAATTTCCTCTCCTGCCCGTGTCCTGCACTTGCAAGGGCCTCCAGGGAGGGCTGAGGGAAAGTGCAAGTGCTCCTGGTACCTGAAAACCAAGACCATGGTGAGCTGCTAACTTTGCCTGCTTTGTTTCACTTGCATCCTTTGTTAACAAAGAGCAGTCTTGAGGGAAATAGTCTATTATTAATATTTAATTTCCTCCTATTACTGTAAGCAGATGACCTAAATGATCATTTAGGCAGCAGCCAATAACAAAGCAAAGAGAGGAATCAGAAAATGTACGTCTTGGTTAGGTGGGTGATGCCTCCTTCCTCCTCCTTCCTGCCCCACCCAGGCACAGCTCCTCATCCTTCACTGGAAGCAGGGCTGGGGATGCTCCCCACAGCTGAGTGGGAGCACTCAGGGACCCGGGGAAGCTGCTCTGGGTGAAAGATCCATAAAATCCCGACCTGCAGAAGGGAAACCCTTGAGCAACACAGAGGAGGGCTCCTGCTGCCTTCCCTGTGGTTCTCCCCAAGGACACCTGTTTTCATTGTGTTTTACAGCCCGGTTGTTTTGCAAATTTGTGTTCTGCCCGTGAGCACATTGGCTCATTTATTGTGACTTGATCCTCTGAAGTGGTGGGGAGAGACAAGATTTCTTGGAGTCTTTGATTTAAAAGATAAGGAGATTCTCTTTGAGCTGGAGGGATTTCAAAGGGAGGATAAAAACTGACAGGCATCTCCCCCTCCAGGCTTCGGAAAGTAGGAAACAAATGATTTAGCAGCACCAATTTTTCTGCTTAGGGCCATGTGTGAAATCAAGGATTTTTCCTAAGGGAATTAGGTAATCTGCACGTGGCTGGTACCTGGGAAGGGTCATGTTGTCAAAAGGAGATGCAAGATTGTGATCTGTGGAATGAGCCTCGATGAGCACCCCCTGGCCCCCTTCAGCTGCCTCCCCTGCCCATCCTAGAGCAGAGCCAGGACCCCTGTGGGAAGCTGCAGCCTTCACCCACTGTCCACAGGCTGCCCTGGGTGCCCCAAGGGTGCCCCAAGGACTCTGGTGCTCTGCAGTCTGTGCTGCAGCCTTCACCCCCTGCCCACAGGCTGCCCTGGGTGCCCCAAGGGCTCTGGTGCTCTGCAGTCTGTGCTAATACCTGAGAGGAGCTGTCAGACTGAAGTGTCACAGGCACTGTCAGCCTGGCAGGCACGGGGGGGATCTGCTCTGCACCAGAGCCCGGCAGCCAAAGCCTCCCTAAGCAGGGTGGACTCAGCCTGGAGGGGCCAAGGGCAGCAGATGGGCTTGTCTGAGCTGGGGGATCCAAAGCAAGAGTGGCCAAGGGCTCAGCTCGATGCTTTTGGCACTCAGGAGAGGGAAGGGGCAGCACCTTGGTCCAAAGTCAACTGGAGATGCCAAACCAAAGCTTGCTCAGGCTGTGCTGGTGAATTGCTTCATGGGAACGTGCTGTGCAGATGCTTTATTGAATTTTCAAGGAGGAGTTTCTCGTTGAGACTGAAAAATGAGAGAGAACAGAGTGTTCCAAGTCACTACAAACGAACAGAGCAGCAGGTTTACAGGTTTGTGAATGACAAAAAGGGTTTATTTAATAATGGGGGAAAGGCCGGAACACAGCCCGGGGTATCAAGAAGGAATTAACAAAATAAAACAAGGGCTGATGAAGAAATACTAATTGTAGCTGTCCAGCCTTTGGGGTGATACAGGTTATTTTTCCTAAGTTTCAAGAAGCTTGCCAAGCTGATCCCTCAAGGGCCTGAGATGTTAAATATACACTTCCCCAGTGAGTAAAGCAGATTGTTAATTAATTTTTTCTTATTAGACCTGGTTGCTGAGCCTTTAGGTCCTGCATGAAGCAGACAATTCTACAATAAGTTTCATTTTGCCTCTGGATCTATGTCACCTTCTCTGGGTGGTCTCTATTTCATTTTGTCCCTGTGCAGTGAATTTCTAGCTGTATAAGCAGAAAGACTGAGTCTGTTCTCGTTCTACAGCAAGTTGTGAATACTCCTGAAATGGAGATTTGTTGTGTCAGGTGAGCACTTCAGCAGCTGAAACTGAGAGAGGAATGAGAGGTGGGTGAGCCCAGGCTGAATGTGAACCCTCCTGGGTTGTGGCACATTCTGTTAGCAGCAGGTGAGGCTGGGGCTGTGTGGCCAGTAATTGTTTTTCTGATGGCAGTGGCTGCACAGCAGGGCTGGAGCAGAGAGAAAATGTTGTTTTGTGGTGGCTGGGCCACCTGCTCAGCTCCAGCCATTCCTCCCCTGAGATGTGCTGGCTCTGCAGAACTCCGGGTGTTTTCCAGCCCATCTGAGAGCAGAAGGGGGAAGGACAGGCTGTCCTGTTCTGGACATCACATTCCCTTTGCTTCAGAATAAATGACTTGGGCTTGGGATGGAGAATCAGGCCACTGTTTGTGTAGAAAGATGGGAAGCAAGGGACAAACAAATCCAGAGAGAAAAAATTCAAATTTAACATCAGGCCATGAAACAGTCAAAGAAGAAGGTTAAAAGCTCTGTCGTGTCAGAAAACCATGTGTGATGTAATCAGTGTAGGAAATTTCAGCTTTGTGCTGAGCCATTGGTATGTGCAGAACCTCCACAGTGGAGTTTGTAACTTTCCTCCATATCCTGCTGGAGTTTGAGATGAGCCACTGGAAGAGTCAGGTTAAACAAAATGCATCTGGGATCAGTATGGATCCATGATCCTGCTGAAGGGAGCTCTCAAATGGAGAAGAAAATGCAGTAAATTTGCTTTGATACTGAGGTGTACGAGCTGTGAACATGGTGGGGAAGAGCAGCACAGCAGGACTTGGGGTAAACCCTCTGAGCATCAAGGTTTGGGTGCCCAGTTCTCAGGCTGGCCCCTCAAACAGGGCTCCCTTCAGTCCTGCTGACTCCATCCCAGAGCAGTTTCTGGGGGATCAGTGTGGGGTTAGCAGCAGTTTTGGCCCAAGCATGTCGGAGTAATTTGTTAAATTTTTCTAAACTTGGCCTGACACTGGAGTTTAAGGGTGCTCTTGTCCTGCAAGGGGAGGTGTGAGCCTTGGGAGGTGTGAGCTCCCACTCTGTGCCTGACCCTGTCCTGCTGAGGGTCCCAGGGGCTCACACCCACCTCAGTGTCAGGCACAGCCGTGTCCTGCACCCCCTTCCTCTCAGGAGCCTGTTTTGCCCACTGCTTCCTTTGTTAGGTTGTTTTTTCCTCCTACCAGCTTTTTCCTGTATTTTTTTCCTCCCTTCTTGCTCGCACACATACACAAAGCATTGTTTATTTCTCATCCTGCCCCTTCTGTTCTCTCTGCCTCCAGATCTTCTGTATTTCTGTCTTATATTAATTCTAATCCTCTTCCCTGGAAGCTGGGCTGGAGGGTGAGGTTTCAATATCTCTGCTTTGAAACAAACCTGTTGGGATTTGTAATGGACAAGCAGAGGCTTGCAGGGGCAGATCACTGACATCCCTGAAATCCAAGAAAGTAAAAGCCATCTCTAGGAAGTCACTGAAAAACTGGAGGTTTTGCTGTAGGAGCATAGACTATAGAGACTTCTCAGGGTTTTTCTTTAAAAAAGGTTAAATGGATGATCTTTATCTTCCTCTTAATGGCTAGATCACACATTGATCTTTTCTGTTGATTTCTTCTGCTAAAACCAAACAAAACACGAAACAAGACAGCTGAAGGTAGGGAAAAGCAAGGGTTTTGAAGCGCGTCCAAACCACCAAGAATCATTCACTTTCCTTTCAAATGCAGCATTAGCAATAGAGCTCTAAATCAATGAAAGGTCTAAAATTAGATTATATTCCTGAGATCAGATGTGAATCACAAGTTAATAATATTTTCTTTTATTATCACTGTCTTTACCCTTTTATTTTATCCTGAGAAATTAAGTTTCTGACTTGAAAACAGAGTGAATTGTGAAGGCATCAAACCCTGATGGGTGAGACCAAACCAGATCACCTGTGGATGGGGCTAAAAATCTTGTGTTTTGGAGGTTCATGTTGCCTCCAAAACTGAGCTCAAACTGGTGATTTATCAGTCAGTGCTGTGTTCCTCTCTCTCCTAGCCCTCTGATGTATCAAGCTGTTTCTTAAATTAATGAGAAAATATTATTGCTAAAGCTTGCTAAATAAGGTTTGCAACCCACTCTGGAAGTGACAGGCGAGGACAGCAAGCAATTATCTCTTGACTGTGGCACAAAGCTCAGGGAATTGTGTTCTCCCTGCTGTATTTTTAGCTGAAACTGTGGTGAAATGCACCCACACCTGAGGCAGAGGTTCGAGGTGAGCTGCAAGGGTGTGCAGGTGATGTGTATCTGCTCGTGTGCAGTGCAGCTGCAGGGCTGCCTCCTCACAAGCAGCACCAGCTCGAGTCCCAGAGCTGTGTGCAGGGCACTGCAGGAACTCAAACACAGCCTGAGCGTGGCATTGCCACCCTGCCTGCCTGTGCATTTCTGGGAGAGGCGTTTGGTGGGCAGGGTTCTGCTGCCTGTAGGTGGAGGATGATGCTGTCCTGGGGGAAACAAACACTATGGACAGTGCAGGTATCATGAACAAATGGTTTGCTTATGGGTACAGAGTTCCATGAACAAAAATGATGGAGTTGCTGGAGGGGAGCCTGCAGAGACCCCTGCAAAGAGTGCACTGTCAGCAGGAACATCCTGGAAGATGTCCCTGTGTGGCACACCTTGAACAGCTCCCTGCCATGGATCTTGTTCCAGAGCCTGCATGCATGGAGGCCAGCCAGGGTGGCCACAGAGGGGTGAGCACACAGGCCAGCAGTGCAGCTGCCCCGTGGATGAGGATGTGGATGGGGGTTCATGTCCTTGCAGAGCAGGGCACTGGTGCAGCAGTTCTGTGGGAAGCACGTGAGGGTGGGCAGCACGTGATGGCGCAGAGCGGGCGTTCAGAGGGGGACAGGTGTGTGTGAAAGGCTCCTGCACCTTTCCTCTGTGCAGCCTCAGCACTTGCCAGGACATAATTAGTGGGGCTCTCGTGTTTCAGGGCAGGCTATGGAGCAGCTGCTGAGGTGCCAGCTCAGTTGGTAGCCTCGAAAACAAAACGTCCCTTGTTTCTCTTCACCACTGTGAATCGCTGCCTTCCCGAACTTGGGCTTGGCCCTGCAGCTTTCAGGATAGACAAAATGTGAGAATTTTGCCAATAATGTATTCTTCTAGGTCTGTTTAATATCCGTTATCAATTTAATGTGCCGCTTTAATGAGATTTTGCTTTCTCCATCTCCTCCATAGAGCTGATTACTTAGTGTATGTGGTTGCTGTTTTCTTTTCTTTTTAGAAAGGAGGAAACTGCAAGTGAAGAAGTTTAATGTTTGCCTCAGCTGAAGAGAATATTTCCCAAGTCCTGGTGGGAAAAGGTGAAAAAGAGGACCAGAGGATGTTGCTAGTAGGTATGGAGATGACAGGAAGCCATGACTAGAAGGGGGATTGTCAACAGGAAACCGAGCTCCGCAGCCGATGCGACACTGCTGTACAGTGCAGCTGCAGTGCTGTGCTGCCTGCTGGACTCTGAGGCCTGGGGAGCTCTGTCTGTCTCCAAGAGAGGTTCTCCTGTCCCTTTGTCTGCTGGAGGTTGAATTATTCTGCACCTGGTTAATCCACTTTGCTGGAGCTGGCGAACCCTGGGCTCTTTTTCTCGACACCAGCTACTGTCAAGCCCTTGAGCAGCTCTGGAGAAAAAGATGTGTGTGTGAGAGCCTTCCAGGCTGGCAGCCGAGCCCTGCAGGACCCCAGGCAGCTTTGAGGTGTCTTGGCTGTTCAGGGCTCTGCAGATATGAACGCTGAGCTTTGGGCCTGGTTGTTCTCACCATGCTAGTACATGGGAAGGACGACTTCCTCTCAGACATCGCCTACATCATCCTGGAGCTGATCATCGCCGTGCTGGCCATCCTGGGCAACATCCTGGTCTGCTGGGCCGTCTATCTCAACAGCAACCTGCAGAACGTCACCAACTACTTTGTGGTGTCCCTGGCTGCTGCTGACATTGCTGTGGGAGTGCTGGCAATCCCCTTTGCCATCACCATCAGCACTGGCTTCTGTGCCTTCTTCTATGGCTGCCTCTTCATTGCCTGCTTTGTCCTGGTCTTGACTCAGAGCTCCATCTTCAGCCTCCTGGCTATTGCCATCGACAGAATCATTGCCATCAGAATACCCCTCAGGTAAGCACGGGCTGGGCTGGGCTGCTGAGGGCTCAACACCCCTAAAAAACACAGGTCTGGAGATGAATCAAGGAAGGAAAAGTTCAATAAGGATCAGTGCTTCTTCTCCTGTATTTTGAAAGCAAATTTTCTCATCCTAAAACCTGCCTTGGCCATGGGTTTTCTGGTTGCTTCCTTTTCCTGTTCTTCTCTGTTCTCCTATGATGGATGTCCAAGGCATCACTGAGGTGCTGCCTGGGAGCTGCCACTCCATCCTTGGGCAAACTGTGCCCTGAGCTGCAGCCAGTGGCACCAGAAGAGGGTGGAGGGCAGAAAGGGGGGAGATCAGCTTGACCCCCCTCCCTGTGGGGAGGAGAAGGCTTCTGCCTGAAGCTGTAGCTGCAGGGCTGGGGGGAGGGAGGTGGGGTTTTCTCTCAGGGGTCCATCAAATGTGAAGGGAGAAGAAGCAGCAGGCTACCAAGAAATGGGCCTTGGGGAGATTTGGACTGGCTCAGGCACTTCCTCTGAGCACAGCACAGGTTGGGTCAAGGCTTGTCCCAACCCACACCTGCAGATGGGAATTTCGTAGTCTCTGCAGATGAAAGAAAGAAAAGGACCTTGTAATGACTGAGCCTGGCTGCTACCTGGTGTGCAGTCAGGGAGGCTGACATGGGACAGGGGCAGTTTTGCCACTCACACAGGGGTTGCTGTTCAGGTTGGTTCTGCAGGAGAACGTTGTTGAGGTGGGCTGTGTCGCGTTGAGCAATGCTCCAAGTCACTCACTGAGTTCCAGAGATGGGGAGGAAGCCCCTGGACTGGCTGGGACAGGAGAATTGTAGGAGTCTCCTTCCTTCCTGTCTTGTCCTTGGGAGGATGCAGAACGCTCCCAGGAATGGAGAGACCTCCTTCTTCTCCTGAACAACCAATGCAGCTGAAAAAAATGAACAAATTTCTGATCTTTTTTAACCTCTTGAGTCTGAGTTTTTGGACATCCTCACTCTCCATGAGCTCAAATCACTTGTGCTTATCTGTATGATTGAGTCCTGATTCTTCTGAATACTTTGGTCATGCAGCACTTATGTCAATTAACACAAACCTCCTGTTCAAAACCACCATGGGAGCCCTGGAGAGCAGAAATTGCCTTTCCATGTGGGCCAGTGGAGCCAAGTCTTTCCTGAAGCCTCACCTCAGCAAGTCTGTGTTGCTGTAACACTGCCTTTAGTGGGCAGTTGCCAAACCCTATTGGTCATACCTGTCACAGCCTCTATTTTTGATGCAGGTGTAGGGAATAACTGTTCCATTCCATTGCAGAGGAAACTCTGTCAATACTATGATCTGGACTATCTCCATTTTTCTTCAGTTCTGCCGGAGATGATTTCAGTTTGTAAACCAAAATAATGATAAATGGTCCAAGGAAACATGTTGAGTAGCCCCTGGGAGCTGTCTCTGAGATGATTTTGAGAAGGGCTGATGTCTTGATTTCATCTCTCACGAGCTAACCCTGAGGACGTCTGCTGACGGTTTAAGCACTCTCATTGCTAGAGGATGGCTTGCCAGGAAAGGGATTTTAAAAATCTGGATTTGTGCCCACGTTTTGGGCTATCACTATAACTATGTTGTCTTGAAAATGTAATTTCCTGGAACAGCCAAGGTACAGAGTCTTTTCAAAAAGCAGACTGCATCAGTCTGGGCATGACACCGGTTTCACTATCGTGTTTTGGAAAAAACAGAGCACACCCTCTGCCACCCCAGGAACAGAGGGACTGATTGGATGCAGAAACCCACAGGTAAATCCATGGGTTCCTCCTCCTCCCTGTCCTCTGCTGGTTTGTCCTTTCACAGCAGGAGTGATGAATTTGTCAGTTGTGTTTCCCCTTTTGAATTTATGGATGAATAAGCATTAGATTTATAGCCTCAGATGCACTGAGAAAATGAAAGCTGATTATCTGAAGAGGGAAATGTGGTATAATTTACACTGCCCACATCCTCACGTTTTTTCTTTCACTAATACCTGTTTGTCTCAAAAATGGGTCAAACAGTTTGAAGGAAAGTTCTGCCACTGACACTGAGTTGTTTTCACTGCATTCTTTAACACCTGGGAAGGCCCCTTCTCCTCACAGGACATGAAAGGTACCACCAGGTATCCCTAATATTAATTTGCTGAATCATTAATAAATCAGACTTCCTTCACTCCAGTGAAACAAAAAAGAGCCAAACCTGTGTTTATTATTCTATTTCTCTTTAAGTATTTCATGTCTGATTTGTCCTAATGAAGGCAACTACATATGTGGATGTGTATTCCCACAGAAATAAACTGTCAGTACTAGGAAGGCAGAAGAGTGGGTTTTCTAATACTGCTTGGATTTGGACCCCTCAGTAAACTTTAAGTTACCTTTCAAATTATTTTTCTGTGGAGAACAGACTCTTCTCCAAAAAACTGCAATGCGAAAAGACATTTATAGCTGAAATTTTAAAATGGGTAAAAACTGATTTGTGAATATCTTATGTGTTCTGCCTTTCAAACAATTGAAACATTTTGTAGAATTTAGTTACTTTTGCACAAGTTCTCAAGAGCCCTTTGCTGAATTCTGCAAGGTTTTATACAAATGTAACACTCTGCAAGTGGCAGCAAGGCACTCCCAAGCAAGGGAGCCCAAGCCATTGTTCACTGTAGGACAAAATGAGGTCTCTCTCACATGGCAGCTACCTGAAAACCTGCACTGGCTAATATCAAACCCCCAGGTGCTCTGAACAAAACTGGCTGTGAGTCTGAGCCCCAGGATGGAGCCCTGGGCCAAGAACAATTGCTGCTTTCCAGGCTCTGTGGTGCCAGCACAGGCTCCGTGGGCACTGTGCCCAGCCACGTGCTCCTCTGCAGGCATTTGTGTGAAGAAATTCCCAGGGGAAGGACAGGTAGCTCCAACACACTGCTAAGAGAGGGGAAATTTTCCTTCCTGCAGCCAAACAGAAAAGTTTGCTGAGGTTACTGAGGCTGCTGCTTGCTGTCTGTGCTGGATTCAGGCATGAACCACACAGGGCATGCAGTGCCAGCTGCAGGCCTTTTCCTCTGCTGAAAGCTGCTTTTGCTGCTGCAAGGCTTCTCTGGGGAAACATTATTAAGGTGCAGCTCCCTGATGTTTGGAGCTTTGGGACTGATTTATCCCATGTGGCAGTGATTCAAACTGCAGTTCTGAGGTGGCACTGGGATGTTTTTCTGCCAGAGGACATGAAGAACTGGCTTCTCAAAGTCTAGGAGGAATATGGGAGATGAACACCTACCCTGAATAAAGTATAGGATGCACAAGGGATCTTTATGCTGAGAACAGCCTGTTTCAGTTGCTGCTTTAATTTCCTAGGGTTTCCTTTTGAAATGCTCATGTGAGCATCCTAACCAGTGAGTCAGGATTTGAATGTTTTATTGTCACTTTGAGACATTTGTGGACTCATTTCTTCCCTTGCTCACCATAAACCTTTTGATTTTATGGCAGGCATTTCCTACGTATGCTCATGCTAAATAGATTTAGGGCAGGTTCAGCCTAATGTGAGAACAGAGTAATTCCCCTCCTTCCTTTAACACGGGCATGGCTTTGAAAGCAGTGCCCTCATGGCCTGCACAGAACTTGCTGTTACCAAGGTTTTATTCAGGAAGCTGATCAAGTCAAACAAGCAGAACTGTTTGCCCATCATTCCTGCTTCTGCTGTTTAGAGAAGAGAGAATGCTGGGCACCTGTGGGACCCCACCTCCCCTGTCTCCACAGCAGGGACAAGCACCAGGATCAGCTGGCAATGGAGGAGGAAGGGTCTGGACTGAGGGGTTGTTTACCTGGCACATGTGAAAGTGTCAGTTTGATTTCTTGCCCTGCCACAGATTTCCTGGATGGTCTAGGATTGCCAGGGTTTCTCATTTCCACACAGATGGAACAGGGATTGAATATCCTGCTTGTCCTGTCCCGGATGGCTGCAGCTGCCTGAGGTGTGGGCTGGTGAGGGGATGAGTTTGGTGAGCAGCATTTGTAGGGATTTGTTAAACACCTTTGAGCAGTGCTGGAGTTCAGATCAAAGCCCTCAGCTGAGCACAGGCATTCTGGGTGATGCAGTAAAGGTGCCTGAAAAATGCCCCAAACCTGACAGAGGATGGGCAGTGCTGTCCACCAAAGGAGGATTTAGAAGAGAAGCAGCAGGATGGCTGGACAATTTGATGAGGAGTTAAGCCAGCTACATGTCATGCAGTGTATTGAGAGGTTTTAACTTCTTCCTGAAGACACTCTGGACAGCTCTGTCTTCCACCAGTCTCAGAGACTCTGTGCAGGAATATTTGTCTTCATGGCACAGAACTTAGTCCAAGGACCCAGAAGTGGCACATGCACAGCCAGGTTACTCTGGGCAGACCAGATGAGCTGTACATTCACCAAGGGCAGCTGTACTCCTGCAGTCATTTTGCCAGCTGGGTGGTTGGGAGAGCAGCAGGGCAGGTGAAACTATTTTGGGGAAAACTTTCACGTTTTCATGTGTTTGCAAATGTGTTTCATGATTTTGCTTTTTAGAGGAGGCAGGTGACTCTATCCCCACCCCCAGCAGCACCATGAGCATCCCGGTGCTCTGCACTCTGTCCTTTGTGTTTGGAATTTCACAAGCAGAAGTGGTTGTTTGTGTAGCAAGCGTGTTATTTCCAGGAAGCAGAACTGCTGCTGCACAGAAAATCCATTGCTGTCTGGACACATCACACACGCTGCAAAGTCACCTGCCAGCCATGCAGAGCAGGGGCTGCAGGGGTGACCAGCCTCTCTCAGCAGGTTCTGTCTCCTGCATGGTGCCAGCATGGACAGGGGATGTGTCTGGGAAGCCCTGAGCTTACCCTGCAGAGCTCTGCAGCACTGAGGATATGGAGAGTGGCTTTGTCCTGGCTGCCGTGAGCCTGGATACTGAGACAAAGCACACAAAGATGTACTCAAAGCCTTCAATGACATCTTCAAGTGAGTTAGAGGAAAGAGTCCAGGAAAGCCCATCTGGACTATGACGCTACCTCAGCCAAGTCAGTCAGAGGTGCCTCCTGTGCATCCCAGAAATTGAGCTCTCCTAAACAAATGAACACTTCTCAGTGGGTACCTGGCCAACACAAGGCCATTGGCTGTGTCACAAGATGCTGTGAGCTTTCTGTCTTGGCCCTGGGAGACACCGAGCAAGGTGTGACAGACACCACTCCAGCACAGCGCCCTGCAGCTGGGGAGCTGCTGGGCTGGAGGGCTGCTCTGAAGCCTTGTAAAGCTCCTTGCATGGGAATCCCCGGAGGATAAGAGGGAGGGGGAAGTGTGTGTGGGGGTGTTTGTCTGGAGCAGTAGTGAATATATTTTTAGTGGAAGGGAAGGGACATCTCTAGTCGTGGGATAACAGCTGCACAATTTCAAAATTCCTCTGACAAGATGTAGCTAATTCCAGGGCTGCAGGGTTTTGATGGTTGTTGTGTTTTTTGGTTTTGTTTGGGGTTTGTTTTGTTTTGGTCTGGTTTTTGGTTTTGTTTGTTTGGTTTTGTTGTTTTTCCAAGCTTCAAGGGCCTCCAGCCACTATCCTTCTCCCTGAGTGTACATTTCAAAGCACAGATGCTGTTTTGATGTGTTGATGAGGTCTGAATGGAGCAGCTCTCTGCTACCATTCATGCCGTGCCCTTTGCATCCTTTAAGCACTGGGCAGGATCCACTAATTGCTGGGAAAAACCTTTTTCTCCCTCAGAATCAGCTGAATTCCTTCCTCATTTCTGGAAGGGCAATTTAGGTGTGTTTTTCGTGCTGGGAATTGTGTGGTTGGCTCCCTTATCCACTCACTCTTTTCTGGTTTTGAAATGCGACTGAGAAAGGGAAATTCAAGCTTGATGGATCTTGTTTTTCCCAAGGCCCATCGTCAGGGATTTACAGCATGTGCAGGATCTCCACTCTTTACTGTGCAAAAGCAGCAACTCTACTCCTGTCTGTGGAACTTGTGTCAGGATAGGAGCACGAACCTGTGGGAGTAATTATTTCACTGGGACATGGAAAGATTTCTGTGGCTTGTTGTATTATTTCTTGTAATGTTTGTTTTTGGAGAGAATTCTGGGGACAGAGGGAGAAGGAGCACTGGGTAAACACTGGGAGCCCAGTGCAGACACGCGGGGTCAGACACAGTGTGGGACCCACGCTGCACAATGTGGGAATCCGGCCATCTACTTTCCATGCTGAGCATTACCCAGGGAAGGAAATGGCATTGAAATGTTAAACTGCTGCCCTAATTTACATTTTCAGAGGGAAGGACTGGTGGAGTCAGCTCAGGACTCGCAGTAACCTGTGAGGCCTTGGAAACTGGCTGATATTTCGAACAAACCAAGGTCTCCGCTGCCCTGTTAGATTGTTACCATATTGCTTATTGTTTCTTTCAACTGATCTTGGAGACTTTACTGCTAAAAGCACTGGCTTCAGCCAGGCATCAGTACCTCCACCACCTAGGTGCCTTTGGTGTGTGCAGTGCAGCCCATGGCACACCTGCAGTCAGAGAATTGTCCTCAGCCTGATTTCTCCTTTCTGAGAAAGACATGGGGTCGACTTAGCTGGGCTGAGGAAAACTGACTTGCCTCAGTTATTTCAAGAAGGTTGGTGGTGCTGGGCTTCCTGAAAGTGCCATCGAGGAGCAGTCAGGTGCCATGCAGGCAATGCCAGCCTGGCTGCTGCAGCTGAGCCAGCAGGATTTCCCTGGAGCACACCAGAATGTGAATGCATGGCTTGTGGCACTGTGCCTCCAGGTTCTTTGGTGCTATTTGGTTTACAGGTCTACTGCAAGACAGACCTAACAATTCCACGCTGAAAGGCTGCTCCTTTGCCAGGCAGGAGACACTGACTTAGCCTAGGCTAGAGAGCCACAGTGGTCCTCATCACAAGGGTCAGAGCAGTGCTGTTGGTTATCCAGGCTGCAAGATCTATGTGCATGCCCAAGTGGACCGGTGGGGTGAAGGAGCACAGATGAAAACTGAATTAATTTTCCTGCTTTTCTGTCAACTATTCACTGCTCAAAGGAAAGGTGGGGGAAGTAGCCGGCAGACAGTGTCACCATGTCCTTGGTGTTCCTCATGGGTTCTGCACAGTGCAAAGGCCCCTCTGATGAGGCAGGTGCCTTTCCCACTGTCTTCTGGAACACGGGGCCTTGTGAGGGTGTGTGGGTGCCACCAGCTTGTTGAATGCCACTGACACAGCTCCCCTCTCCTCTGCTTTCCAGGTACAATGGCTTGGTGACTGGCTCTCGAGCCAAAGGCATCATTGCCATCTGCTGGGTGCTGTCCTTCATCATCGGCCTGACCCCGATGCTGGGGTGGCACAAGCGTGCCCAGATCGAAGAGCTGGGTTCCAACTGGACCTCTCCCATCAACTGCAGCAACAGCATGGTGGCGTGTCTCTTCGAGGCCGTGGTCACCATGGAGTACATGGTCTACTACAACTTCTTTGCCTGTGTGCTCCTGCCCCTCCTTCTCATGTTTGGTATCTACTTGAAAATCTTCATGGCAGCCCGGCGCCAGCTCAAGCAGATGGAGAACAAGATGGTACACGGGGAACGCTCCCGCTCCACGCTGCAGAAGGAAGTCCATGCAGCCAAGTCTTTAGCCATCATTGTTGGGCTGTTTGCAGTCTGCTGGCTTCCACTACACATTATTAACTGCTTTACCCTTTTTTGCCCAAATTGTGCCCACGCTCCCCTCTGGCTGATGTATCTGGCCATTATCCTGTCCCACGCTAACTCGGTGGTAAACCCCCTAATTTATGCCTACCGCATCAGGGAGTTCCGCTACACCTTCCGTAAAATCATCAGCCAGCACATCCTGGGCAGGAAGGAGCCGTTCAAGGCGGGAGCAGCCAGCTCCAGGACTTCCACCCACGGCGGGGACGCAGAGAACGCCAGCATACGGATCAGTGAGTATGCGCTAGAGGTGTACACCAACGGAGAGATCCACAGGGACCCCGAGAAGCAGGACTTAAACAAATGCAAAGCTGGCTTGGAATGGCACCAGAATGGAAATGCTCTGGACTTGGACACAAATGGGCATCTCCTACACTCCTGCAAAAATGGGATTCTCTCCGATGCGTGCCTGAACAGGGAGTGTCACAGTGAAGAGCTAATTGATGCCCAGGTGTCTTACTCAGATCTGGAAAGAGCAGCCTTTGCTGCAGCTGATGTTTCCTGATGAGACTCCCAAAGTTTTCCTGGTAGAATTATTTTTTTTTCCATTGGTGACCTCTGCCACGGCAGAAAGCAAGGCTGGGGGGCGGGGGGAGAACAGTGTACTCAGATTGCTGTGGAGAAAGGGGTCCACATCCAGGACTATTGGATGATCCTAAACACCAGACTGGAGAAAAGCCAAGAGACCACTGAAGTGGACTGAGGAAGGAGGGACACGTTGCCCATCAATGACCTGTCACCAAGAGCAGTGCCGAGGCCGAGCGTGGTGTTCCAAGTTCAGCACTGGGAAGGATGATCGCTGCTGATGCAGGGATTTTGTGACACTCTGCTGTACTGTGCCTGTGGCTGAGTGTTGGTTTTACTGTCTTTACCAATGGGAATAGAAGCATGGCTGGAAGTATTCCCTGAATAACAAAGAGCAACTGGGAAGGGCCTCTTAGGACTGCAGCCCTGCAACAAGCAGAAGGGGAGATAGGAAAATCTGTTGTGAGGAAGGATGCCAGGAGCTGCTTGGAGAAGGAAGGAATTTACCTGATGGGAACTCTGGATGCTTTCACCCATGGCACTTTGTCTTTCAGTTTGTGTTTTTAAAGCTTATACTACAACAGGTTGCTGAAATGATTTTGTTTTACACGTGATGATAAGGTTACTTTACGTTAAGTTATAAAAGATGGGCAAGAACTCATATCCATTCCCTGAGTGCTCGGTGTTCCAGACGCACGTGGCAAATGTCACCTCTTAGCACTCCACTTTGTCCAACAAATCACCAAAGCTGAGCCTTGCCAAGGATTTCCCCTGGCAAAAGGGCAGTCAGCAGGACGTGGTGCTGCGGGCCAGGGCTCGGGCTGTGTCCTCAGGGCAGGGCTGTGAAGGGCTGTGGGTGTGTGAGCCCCTTGCAGGCTGGTGGCACTTTCTGCTTTCCCCCTTTCTCTGCGCTTCTCCTCCTGAGCTCCTGGAATGCAAATTCTTTCCATGGCCCCAGATGTGTGTGAGGGGAGGTCATATTCCACATTTCAGTATCTTCATCCTCAACAGGCTGAGGGACTTATTTCTTCTTTCTTGGGATAAAGAGCAACCCACACACACACCTTGACCTAATTTTGGAATTCCAATGAGCTCTATTTAAAATCTTTTTCTCCTGTGATTTCAGTTTTTTTCCTGTGAAGCCTGATGTGTCCCTTTGGTCCAGAGGTCAACAGAGCTGGGCCTGTCTGGTTAGAAGATGCTCCTGCTCTGAGAAGCTGAAAGGTGTCAGTAGTATTGGAACTCAGCTTAGAAACTGCAGTTTCTACTTTCTCTAGAAGAGAGCAGGCAAATCTGTGCTGCAGCAAGTGTACACACTCTGTGGTTTGTTGCAGAGGTGTTTATCACTGCAGTTTGGTAACTTTCTGTGTCACAGGAAGTCTGGCAGCTCAAGGACAGCGGAAAACCACATCAGCTTGAACTCTACCTGAAGATTGTCAGAAGAGTTTTGTTTTTCAGACAAATAATCAATGTCCAGTATTTCCAGCCTTCTGGAGAGACAGGCAGTAGTGGTCCTACTGGGACACAAAAAGTTTGGTAGTAATTCCAGGGATCTGAAGTTTATTCCCTAGCTGAAAACATCACAAATATCCTCCCCCAATCTGGCTCCTCCTTGTATCTGTCCACTAACCTTTCAGAAGCCAAGGGAAACTGGATTTTCATGCTTGAGGAAGAGCAAGTTAGATTTGCATGTTCTTATTCCATGTTTATTTTATACATTGTGAACTATTTAAATGAAAAATGAGTTTTATTTTGAGGAGAATTTTCTTTTTGCCAGCTTCCCTACATGCATGTGGGGAGAAGTCTGTGATGCTGATTGTGTTTGAGCATGTAGCTGCTCCAGGCTAGCACAAAGCTTACTGTGAGATGGATAAAAAGATGTGGCTGCCACCACAGTCCTTGGCAGAAAGACAGGCCAGTTTGTAAAACAATAGAGTTGGGGGTTTAATTGAACTCTACTTTCTTGGCAGGGCTCTTCCCCACAGCCTGACATCAGAGGAGAGGATTATCACTGCAGCACCATTAAGGAACACTAAACCATTTCCCTGGGACTGACGTCATAGGTAGCTCCTCTCTAGGGTGACTCGGGATCTCGTTCCTCTGGATCCTTCTTGATGGAATATTTCTCTAGGTTATTTGTGTGATGGCTGCTCTGACCTCCTGTGACAGTGGCAGAGGAACTCAGGAAAATGGGGGGCTGTTCTCTTCAGGCCTCAGCTGGGAGCTGAAATGTTTCTAAGAATAACACAAGATTACATCCGGCACTCATGTCAATAACAATTAGGTCCACAAAGACCCAGAGCAGGGCAGGAAGTGTGGGAAAATACCAGCATTGCTCATGTGCTGGAACACACACAAGTGCAGAAGTGTTGCCTATTGAGCTTTAGCTGCCATTTTAAAGGGATGGTTTGCATTGGATCAGACTTTCAACACTTGGTGTGGATTGGTTGCTTTCTATTGTTTCCTGAGCATCTCCACACTTACTTCTGGCAGTTTCTTGCTTGGTTGCACCAAGAATGAAGCTGATCTATGTTCATGCACAAACTTAGGATTGTTTTGCTTTCCAGATTGCTCTGGAAAACTTTCCTGCCTGACCAGATCACCACACAAGCTTACTGACTTTTGATATCTTGAATTTCATTTTTGTGTTGCTGCTTGAGCTGCCCCAAGTGTATCCAGTCCCTTTCAGTATTAGTGATCCAGACCTGGAGTGCAAAGGGTGTGTGCAGGGTGTGGTGGTTTGTGGAGCTGTCTGCAGTCACAGGAAGGAAGGGATGGCAGCTGCACCACGTGCCAGGCCTTCTGGCAACCATGTGGCTGAGATGGACCCTCAGAGGGCGTTTCTGAAGCAGTTGTTGGGGAGGGCAGGAGTTTTTGGAACAGAATTTTGCACTTCATATTTCTTGTTTCCTCGGGATCATAATTTCAGTGCTTCCTGCTTTTTGGGTTGTTTTCTTTAAAAAAAAAGAAGCAATAGGTCCTATCAGTGCAGTGTGCTCTTTCCTTCTCCTGGCAGCTTCCACTCTTGAGAGAAGTACCTGCCTTCCAAACTTCCTAGGACCACTCATGTGCCCATTTTTCTTCCAGCTGGAGAACGTTTAGCTGATCCAGCTGTCCTGGATAAACAAAGATGGTTTAGGGATCTAAAGGGAAGAATGAGGTGACTATCAAGAGAGGCTGGAGAAGACCTTCTTGGGAATCCCAGGTGCAGTGGGTCCAGAGAGCAGGAGCTGGGGTCAGCAGAGACTGATTTCATTGAATGAGAGGTTCTTGCTAGAGAAGTCTGAAGATGCTTAGAGAGATGTGGTGCTTCATTTGGTGTGAGGGCATTCCATGAATTTCACCATTCCCTGAAGACTCTTAGGCTCCAGAGTTTATTTGCTTTTTAAGAGTTTTGGAGAAAGCAAAGTTTGATCAGTTGCCAGGAGTAATTTTACCAAGAGTTCTTGGGGCTCTCTCCTCAATAGGGCACTGCTTTTTTGTGTGTGCAAATAAATTCATTTACAGCTGTATCCTGCAGAGTTTTTTTTCTCTGATTTCCGATATTTCGGATCAGTGATATTCCAAAGCCCTGTGCAAGCTTGAACTGCAGCTCTTGAACCAAGAAGCAATTTGGCATGGTAGGACAGCTGGGAATTCTGGAGACAGAAAGGGTTTCTCACTGGTCCCAGCTGGTGCTAGGGTGCAGGTGTGGACTTGGAGTGACATAGAATAGTCTGAACCTTTGATTGTTTTTCAAGAGGCCTCAGGGGATGCTGGTGGATATAGAGAAGTCTCTAAGGTATGGGAGACTGGAGGGTCAGGATGGACAGGAATTCTTGGTAGTGAAGGAGCATTTGTAGAGTAGGTTTTTGGGAGGATTTCAGGGGAGCAGGAATGTGCTGGGAGGTGCTGTGGGGTGTAAAGATGATGCTGGCTTGAGATCAGGGTGTGACCTGCTGAGGAAGGACTCTGGAAGGGATGTAGAGCCTCACAGCTCTCCTGGGGTCACTGCAAGGTTCAGCCCTTCTAGGGTGTGCACAGGGTTGACTTTGTAGGGTCTATATTGACTGAGGCAGGGATGGTTCTTAGGGATGATGTCCTTTCCAGATACACTGTCCCATTTCATCACCACATCCAGGTATAACAAATCCCCTTCTGCTTCATGAGCGTGGGCCCCACCTAAAACCAAATCCAGCCAAGTTCTGTGCAAGGACAAACAGGCTGCAGTGGTGCCATAATGCATTAAACCTGCGTGCAATCCTCTGGTGGTGTTTGCTAAGTTCAGCTGCCTAAAAGTCAGCTGTCTCCCAAATTGTTTTGGGCATCAAATTGCACTGAGTCATTTCAGCCTTTTTTCTTTCCAGCCCTGAGCTTCTGGCTGTCTTTATGGCAAAACACATGAAGAGTAACAAAAATCACCAGTTCCTTATTTGCATGAGAGGTGCCTAACCCTGACAGATGAGAATCCCCAGACTGGGACAATGCTGTGTGTAACTCCCCATCTCACTTGCCTGCTGGGGCTGTTCACACAAAAATGTGTTAAAATCAAGACTGGAACCTGTTATCTGAGAACATCCTTCACTCCCCTCACTGTCTCAGGAGTTGGTGTGCCTGCCCTGTCCTGTGGAGAGGTTCTCTGTGGTCTCCAAACCAAGACACTATGAACACCTTGCTGCACATGCTGTCAGTATGAAATAATTACTCTTTTAATTTAAATGTTTTATGATATAGGTGTTGTTTTCCCTCTGTCAGTTACCACTGGGGAGGTGGGAAGGGGGTGGGAGAATCTGTGCATGCAAATGTATTTAAAGTGCATTGACCAAAGGTTTTTTGAATCTGTGAAGTTTTCATATCTGTGAAGTCATCAGACTGCTGGGCAGTGAGGAGCCGCTGGTGCTGCGGAGTCTGTCTTGGTTACATTTCTTAATAAGCATTAAAATAATAAAATATATTTGTAAAAGAGAGTGTGAGTGCCTTTGTCCCAGGAAGATCCAGCTGGCTGGATCTTGTGTGCAGGTATTTTTTATTATATTATTTACTTTCTTCATTGATTGATCCTTCTGGAGAGCTCTCTCCTTGGTGCTGCCTGTGCTTTCACAGGAGAGATTAGCATGGACTAAAGTGACAGACCCACTTGGACTAGAAGACTGCTCCCATCTCTAACATCCCAGGATCTGTTATGGTGGCAGTAGAAATCGTTCACAGCTGTGTAAAGAACACAAAGTAGAGCTGTTTTCACCCAAATCACCTGCCCTGGCAGGAAGGGGGTGTTCCACAGCAGGACCTGAGGGTCCCTAACTGCACCATGCAACAGCTTTGCCAGCTGTGACTGGGCCACCCCACCCTGCTGCTGGTGCACCTCAGACCATCACCCTTCCAGACTTCTGCCCAGTTCTTGCCAGCCAAATCAGTCTAGAAATTGAGGCAGGAAATCTAGATGCTGCTGTGGTGTTTCTCCTGTCAAATCTGGGCAATGCTGAAGAAGGAGTAATTTCCAGTTTTTTCCAGCTGGCAGCTACTAAATGTGTGTCTAAGGAGATTAAAATAAGTCTGTTCAGTCCAGGAGCACTTGGAATTGGGAGGTTCTGAACTGGAAAGTTCACCAGATAGCCATCAACCACCGGTCATTCCCTCTCTTGGGCCACTTTGCAGCTGTGCCCAAGGCCTCCTCACGGGAGGCCCAGGTTTGTGGCGGGGTGCTGGCACCCTAGTGCTCTGCTGTTCACCCAAGTGTGTAATTGAGAAGCTTTTTGATTTTCTCTCCTTTCACAAACACTGTGCGTTTTGTTCTGCAGCATCAAAGGCCGGGAGCTCGGGAACAATGGGCGTCTGCAGGAGCCCAGAGGGAACAATGCTGTACCCAAGAAAGGGAACTTGGAAGAACAGAGAGAGCTCCCAGCTTAACAACACAATTGGCCTGGTCAGAAATCTCTGCTCAAAGCTCCACACCTTGGCTCAGTCGCCTGGAGCAATTAGACTCTGCAGGGTTTTTGCTGTAGGCAAAAGCTGGCTGCAGCTCTGGGGAACTGCTGACATTTCTGGGTGATGAAATAGGATGGGGCTGTGGAGGATTAATAGGTTTTCCCTATAAGTGGGAGAATCATTTTGGCTAAAGAGCTTTTGACAGTATTTAAAGCAGAAGAATCTTGTCACTTTTGCCCCCAAACAGGAAGACTTTGCTGCTAAGCAAAATACACACAAGTGTCTGCAAGAAGTGTTTCAAGAAGGTTTAGGTAGTTGAAAAGCTCTGAGCACCTCCTCTGAGGCCCTGTGGACCTCACTTTTACATAGGAAAGATTCCCCCAGTCTTGCATTTGACTGTGACCACGTGAGAAACGAGATTCTCTGTGTGTTCCTTCATGGGAAGGAGACAGACTTTAGCTGAGTGATCCTGGGAGGAATCCACTTCTCTGATCCCACAAATAAGCACCTCGGGTTAGATGATGTGACTCACTGCAGGCTGGAGTCTTGCTGAATGGCAAATGGACCTGTGTTCGTCCCTGACTTCTCAATCTCCTCTTCAGTGTTGTTTGGATAACAAAGAGGGGTATCTCTGGATATTGGGGATGTTTCCTCAGAAATGACCCAGTGGGTAGAGTTTTTGGAGGAATTTTGGCTGTAAGATGCCATAATTTCTCTGCTTTGGGACTGAAGCAGTCACTGTTAAGGTCCTGCAGTGTCAGGAGAATGCTGTCTAGATCACAGAAAATCAGAATTTCATTTCAAGAATTCAGAAAATCAGAATTTCATTTCAAGAATTAGAGTCCTTGCAACACATGAAAGAAAGTAATCTAAGTCTGGGTCTGAGAGCAGTGTGGTGATTTTTCAGCAAGTGAAAGGCAAGGAGTGGGAAAAGAACTTTCCATCTGCAAGTTCAGATGGAGTAAGCTGTACAAAGATGAGGTTATGTGGAGTGCACATCCATACTGTGTGGTCCAAGGCTGTTACTCTGAACTCCAAAGCAGAGACACTCACGCCCAGTGGTTTCTGGGAGTGTTCTGCTGCAATCCAGAGAGGTGACTGCAACTTCTACAGATCCCAGGGAAGTCTTTAAACCTGCTAGCTTGGACACTGACAGCACTGGAGCTGCAATTGCTCGGGTTTAGCCAAGGTTTTACCCAGAGCCTGAGGCAGCTCCAATCTTTTGCCTTTCCTAGGCAACACTTACAATGACAATGAAGAAATCTATGTGCATGGGGTATCCTGCTGCCTCAGCTGTTGATGAGATCATGGGGATGTTTTTTTGGCTTGTATTGGTCCAGGATATTTCTTCTAACTGGGGGTTAAGTGTATCTCAGTTACTTCATGTTGGTGGACAACTTGCAGCAGCATCATCTGGGTATTTGGCATTATCTGGACTGTGAGAGCTTGTGCCTGTTCTTTGGGATTTCCATGGATGCAGGGCTCTTGTAGAGCGGGGTGATTGCATCCAGGAAGAAACCCCACACTTCCTAATAAAGAGAATTGAGCAGCCTGGATAAGTTCTATGAAGAATGCAAAACAAGCCTGGGACATCTCAGGGTAAGCTGCACTCATGGTGCCTCCTGAACCCATGTCCTGTTATTGTTGGTGTGGAACGTGAGGGTCTGGGCCAATGAAAATAAGGAAGGTGACTTGACAGACACAGATTTTATCTTTTGAGATTCGTCATGACCTTTCTTGTGTATAATAAATAAAGTTGACTCAGGAATTGGCAAGTGCCCTATAACACGCAGTCCTGGTGTTGGGACTCGGCAGAGTGTTCTGCTTAGCAATGCACTCTGTTGGCTTTGTTTGCCAAGTTCCTATTTTGGAGGTGCTGAGGGCTGAGCAGCAGCAGATGCTGAAGCCTCCTCCAGGTGTGCTGGGCCCAGCATCTCTGCCCATGCTGACCCAGGCTGGGTGGAGGCCTTTTTGACTCCATGCTCATACAAGATTTTACCCCTGAGCTGTAGAAAAAGGAGCCCTGCCAAGGAGAAATGCAGGGCTGTGAGTCCCGGCCCCAAGCGGGCTCCCATCCTTCCACATTACTATATAACCTGCCAGGCAGTTCAGTCGACATTGAACAATATTGCTTCCTGTGCTAATGTCTTGAGCAGCCCTGCCACACACACTGGATCCTGTGAAATTAAACCATTCCATCATCCAGAGAATTTGACTGGTTTCACAGGTGACAGGAATGGTAGCTCTGAGACCTGCCAAGTGACTCCCTGACATCCTGTCTTCTCTGTTAATGTGATTGTGAGCAATCACAGGTTTCCTGATCCAGCCCTGCGATACACAAGGCTCCTTGCAGGCAAGTGAAGATCGTGTTGCTGATTTGAAGTTGTTCTGTGCTGGTAACACATCTCATTGTGCAGTTATTCTGCAGATCCAAAAGGCACTGGGGAGAAGAGGGCTAATGTCTGTATTCCTATCCCAGAGAGGCTACTGGGGGATGGCTGCAGTTAATTCACAAGGATTGTGACTGCCTGAAAGGCAGAGTCTCAAGAGGAGATCACCCAGCACCAGTCCAGGGGTGCTGGGCTACGTGGCATCCAGCAACTTAAAGGACAGCTGACTGCCTCCTTTCTGAGGTGCCTGCCATTTGGGAGCAGTCCAGTATTCCAAATGTTTCCTGCCTTTCTTTATATCCATGCCAAAAGCACTAACAGAATAGGGTGGAGACAAAAAAAAAAAATCTCAGACCCTCCTCAAGATCCTCCTCTAATTCCAGAAGGATCAAAATGCTAAAGGTTGCATTGGAAAAACAGAAATAGTATTTTCTCCCACCATCAGTAACTCAATGCCACAAGTAAAGCTGAGACTCAGCTGCTTGTTCTACAGCTGTGTCCTTTCTGAAGTCATGAGAAACAGCATTTTGGTTTCCTTCCAGAGGAAACACACAACAATATCCCTAACTTGCACTGAGGCCTTCCAGTCTGCTGAATGAACCCAGCTAGCATCCATCTGACAACAAAATTAAACCCAAGATCCCCTATTCCTTATGGACTGAGCCAATGCATAGGAATCAAGTATTTTAATCAGAAACACTTCCAGCTTGCTTTCTCTGAGCACTTGCTTCCCAACCAATTCCTCTCCCATCCTAAATGCTGTGTTTGCAGCTGATCCCTCCTCTCCTGCCATACACCAAACCTGATGTACAAGAAGTTTATCCAAGATGCAGGGGCAGCCTGTGCCTTTCCATGGTTCAGAACCACCTGCACTTTCAAGGACTGCAGCAACCGCGTTCCTGTAGATTTTCCCTGTGTGGCTGGAGAAGAGGACGTGTTCTCTATGCTAACAGAAGTCTCTGATTCCCTTGCAGGAGGATCTTTCCATTAGTGGTTGATTTGGAAACACTGTGTGGGACATCCAGTCCTCTCTGGGAGAGTTTAATGCCTCCTTCCCGTCAGAAGCATGAGGCTGCATCCTGGGGTCGGGATGTCAGTGACATGTGGCTGACACTGAACACTGCAGCCTGTGTGTCAGTCAGGTCCTGGAAGAGCTGTGCTCTGTCTGCTGCACAGACA
This sequence comes from Cisticola juncidis, assembly GCA_013400215.1. NCBI lineage: Eukaryota > Metazoa > Chordata > Aves > Passeriformes > Cisticolidae > Cisticola > Cisticola juncidis. Next base: position 411,358 of record VXBR01001154.1, read on the forward strand.
CGTTCTCAGTCTCCAAAGGGAGGTCCTTGAGGACAGAGCCATGGATTCAGTGTTTTCCAGGTGGCTGTGTTCTCTCCATGCCAGATGAATCCCAGCACTGTGAAATGTGTCCCTGTTCCTCTTCCTAAAGAGATGCATCTGCTGATGTCAACTTCCAGGTGAGGACACACAGGAACCTGCTCTCCCTCAGCAGCTGTGGCCTTTGGCCTCTGCTGGTAGTCAGGCATCCCAAGAAAACTGGAAGTGACCTAAAACTCTTTTTTGCTAACCCTTGGCCAGTGTTGCAGATAAAGAAGTAATGGCAGTTTTCCAGCAGGTGAGACCCTCCAGGCCAGCCAAGCAGACAAGAAAAATAAACACAGGAAATAGCATCCATGCAATAAGATAACAGAGAAAGGAGAGGCTGGGAGAGCTTTCTGCTGCTTGTGTGTCGGGGGGAAACCCGGAGCTTGGAGCTCTCTCCAACAGGAGCAAGCAGATGTTGAACCTCAGCACAAAGGAAGGG
>VXBR01001154.1:412602-449093 GCA_013400215.1 Cisticola juncidis
AGAGAAGAGAAGAGAAGAGAAGAGAAGAGAAGAGAAGAGAAGAGAAGAGAAGAGAAGAGAAGAGAAGAGAAGTGAAGAGAAGAGAAGAGAAGAGAAGAGAAGAGAAGAGAAGAGAAGAGAAGAGAAGAGAGAGAAGAGAAGAGAGGAGAGAGGTTTCTGCTTTGCCCAGACAGAGCAGGAGTTGCTCTATAGGGTACGGTGTCTGTGCAATGAAGATCTCAGGTCTAGATGTGGGGTAAGTTAGTGCTTTGCTCAGGCCAGAGACTCTGATCAGCTCTGCTCTATTTTTCTGTCTCAAAAGCAGTTCTCAGTCTCAGTGCTGATGGAAATTCTGCCGTGTCTCACCTGTGAAACCCACTCCCTGAACACTTCCCTTTGTGTCCTGTCCCTCCAGATGCAATAGGTTTATCAGAGCCTTCACAATGCTCAGTTTACCCCTGGTGGAAAGGCAGAGCAGTATTGTGGTGAGGCATCTGCTGGCTCCATCCCTGTGCTCAGTGAGATGGAGAAACCACCTGTGGTGCCCAAAATAGCCTGTGCCTGGACAATCCAATCCAAGTGGTGTTGATAGTGCTGGGGGATTCCCATGCCTCATAAAGAGGCTTTTGTTGGGAGGATCTAAACTGAGCTCGAGGCCTTGCCAGCTGTGGAGAGAAGCAGATGGATCTCAGTATAAAAATAGATGGAAGCAGACTGGTTCTGCCTCTTTTCTTCACCAGCTCAAAGTACAGTCCCAGAGGTGCCTGGTCAGCAGAACCAGAGCAGGGAACTGGGTGCTTTGCAGCTGCCAGTCTGCCTGGAGCCCATTAGCAATTGTCAGAGACAGAAATTTATCTCTCCTCAGTCCCATTGCCTTACAGCTGCCGTGTGGACAATCTTGTTTGCTCGCAGCTGTTGGCAGCATGTTACATCCCATTTCCCTGGGGCAATAAAAGCAGGAGAATGGGACATTTCTGTGAGACACCATGTCCCTAAAAGGGGTATTAGTCTGTGGCTATGTCCTCTGAGATCTCTGTTCAGCACTTTAGGGAATGTGCTGAAGATTTGCACCAGTGTGTCAGGGGCTGTTCCAATAGCTGACTGGTAGATTCTGCAGCATTTAAGACCTTTGTATATTGCACATGGAAATCTCACCTTTTCCCAACCCCAGCTACAGGGGAAACATTTTGGACTGGTATTGTGTCTGTTGTTGGTCCAAGTGACTTGGCTTCATGTTTCAATGCCAAAAGTTCATGCTAACACTCTGAGGTTAAAACACCTTCCAAAGGCATCTAAGGCTCATCAACCTTGGTCTCATATGTGGATTAAAAGGGGATGTCCCCTGTGGGTACCTCTAGGTCCAGTTGTTCATCCCAGTACTTTCCATCTAAGATTAGAATTTTTTTCAACTCTACGATGGTTCTTGTGCACAAAAGCAATTGAGAGGCTGCACCAATATTCGGTACAGGCAGGACATGTCCCTGTCAGTCCATCAGTCCCATGTTTGCATAAAATCCCCTTCTCAGCTGGCATCCCCACTCCACCCCTCCCTGCTAACTGAATAAGGAGCATATAGATGTTTCCTGAAGGGGCTTTCTAAAGGCATTAATTTGATACACACAGGGCATCTTCCTGTAATGAATGTTCCTGAGGTAAGGTAATTGAAGCTGACTCTGCCTGGGTGGGTGGGGGCACAGGGCAGCACTTCTGGCAGAGATCATGGGATGAATAGAAGAAAATTTATTGTTCCAATAAATGCAAAGGTGTTGTCTGTCCTTATGCTCCACAACTTCTACCTGTGCTGTGTTTTGAAGGGGGTTGCACTCTTCTCCTACTCACTTTTTTTTTCATTTCATCTGTGAATCTGTCCTGTACCATTTTTATTTTTTGTTTTTTGTTTCTTTGCTGGTTTCTCCTCCTCTCCCTCACATTCTCCTGCTTCCTGAAAAGCCATGTGCTGTGGTGTGTCAGGCAGAGACCCTGAGGCTGGCCATACCTCTCTACACTGGCATCCAAGGATCAAGTTGATTCCCTGATATTTCTTTGTGCCAAACACAGCAAGAGGGGAAGAGGGAGAAAGGAACAGCATCACTGGGAGAAACCTGGCCAGAGGCTGAGGGGGGTGTGCAAACGGGGCCCTTTGGATAAGAAATTTCCAAAAGGCTGCAGATAGCTTCTCATCAGGAGTATTCTCCTTGATCACAGACCCCAGTGCTCTCATTTGGTGCTGGGAATCAGGAAATAGTGGCAGCACTGAGCTTTTCCCCTTATTTACAGCATTTCCTTTTGCTTGCTGGGGAGCAGACAGGGTTGTCTAATGGGTTGTGTTTCATCTGAATAAGTTTAATTTGCTGAGTAGAGGCAGTTGCTGTTCCTATACCTTGGGAAGCACAGGGTGGGGGAAAAGGTGACTCCTGCAGCCCAGGGACTGGGGTTTTTCCTCACACATCTGGAAAGCCTGGACTGACAGAACTGCTGACAAGAACCCACGGATAACATGCCAGTAAACAGACTAGGAAGCATCTGCCCTGCATTTCAATAGTGTAAACTTGACATTTAACCCCTGACTGCTTCTTTTTTTTAGCTGCTTAATGTTCGGTACTTACAGGAATGTTTCAGCCACTAAATTGATGGGATTCAGCTCACAAAGTGTTTTATCTCTAGTGACTGTCATGAGAAGTCTCCACACTTCATGGGGGAGCTCAGTGTTGCCTCCATTTCCAACAGTGAGATGCTGGGATCTGGTGGGATGGAGCCTTCACAGGAAATTCCAGCAGCACTGCAGGAAAGGTGGGATCAAAACTGGGGGTTCCAGCAGTCCAGTCCAGACCTCACTTCCGTCTCCACATCTCCAGTGAAATCCTAGATACAAACCAGAATCAGGGCTGAACGTGTGCTGTGACCACTGTGTGCTTGGTGTAGCACAGCAGGGGAAACATCCTCCAAAATACAGCCCCTCTTAAGCACCTGATTTGGGCATTAACTTAGTCTAATAATTCAGCAGCATTTGAACCATAAGTACAGCATGTGTATAGTGGTACCTCCGATTTTCCAGGTGGCCACCGGGGGTCATTTTTACTTTTGTTTTGCGTTGTTGAGCTGGGACAGGATGCTCGGGCTGAGGACAGGAGCAGTGAGTGCTCCCTCTGCTGTCTGTGGTCTTTCAAGTTCCTGGCTAATCTGGTCCTGCTCAGATTCAATGATTTGCCGGCCTGGAGATGACACTGGAAGCTGTTTGGTCTGCAAATGTCTGTGTAAACGACCCATCAAATACATTTATTGCTGTTTATATGCAAGGCCCAGTGTGACTCACAGCCTGTGTGTGACTGTGAATTCAGGTTTGGATGGAGCCAACACCACAATGAGAAGGGATGGATGTGTCCATTTTGGATTCAACTGAGGATGGACTGGACAGGGGGACACTCACGCAAATGGTCTTTCCTCAGGAGGTGACACTTGTGATGTGTCATCCTGCATGAGACAAGAAAAAATAAAATCCTGTTCAAATTTGGGGAGAAATCTCAGGTCTGTAAAGCAGCTCCTTCTGTGGACTCCTCTGATGCTTTATTTCAGGCAGGTTTCTTCACTCTTAAAGGAGAGAATGATGGAGACAGACCAGGACACCACTTGACTCAGCATCAAGACTAAGGCCCTTAGGGAGGTGCCAGAAGTTGAGGGGGAATGGGGCAATCACAAAGGATTTTTAAAAGCAATTAAGCAATTTAAGAGCAAAAGTGCCTCTAAATTACTCTGAATGTTGGGATTATGAATCTTATTAACCCTGGTCCTTATTTGCTTGGGAGAAGATGGAAAACACTCTGGCTATTTGAACCAGGCTGTGCCTTGCCAGAGAGCAGCAGCAAGTTGTGGGGCAGCCCTTCCCTTTGCCTTGGACTTGGGTGGTTTCTCACTCCATGTTTATGTTTTTTGCTTTTAGAGAATCTTTCCCTTTGTTTGCTTGCTTTGTGGGGTTTTTTTGTCCCCTCAGCACTCTCTATTTGTAAACCACATTCTGGAATAGTGCTCAGGAAGACATTCCTGTGTTTCTCAGCTGTAACATAATCAATCCTTTGTTATGGTATTTCACTTAGTTCAGGTGCCCCTGAAGGATGAGCAACTGTGGTCAGAATCAACAAGATTTTCTGGCTGTGACTGTTCACTGGCCTGGCAACTAATAAAAGTGCTATTTTTCTTTATCCTGGTTAAATTGCAAGCATGTCCCTGCATGCACAAGACATGGAAGTTCAATAAACCCAAAGGGCTCATTGTTAAGCAAGGTAAGTCGTCCTGAGAGGCTGGGCATTAGATGGTTTCTACATTTAAGAAAGGAAATTACCTTAAATATCTTTGTTGTTATTGTTAAGCTTGGCTCTTGCTTTGTTAGCAGCTGTACACATTAAACAAGCTAAAATAAAATATAGCATTAAAAATGAGATGTAGAAATAAGACAAAGGAATAACAGAAACAAGCAGCAATCTAATCATGTATCTGAGCTCATCCAGACCATATGGAAGCTGTGAATTGTAAGCAGGCAGCTGAAAGAAAAAAATGGTAGTAATTTTAGAAGTTTTGTTCCAGTTTATGAAGGCAAGTGAGAACAGACTTAAAGGCCAAGTACACGTGGATGAGGGAAGCTGAATCACTGGCAAGTCAGAGGCAGGAAGAAAGAGGTGGATGCAAAGGTCAGGACTGGGAAGGGTTATTGCCAGGGATATGAATATTTTGTCCAATGCATAAAAAGATGGAAAGGTGAAGAAAGGCCAAAGGCATATCAGTTATTTGCAAATTGCACTGTCTTTCCTCCCTTTGCCCAATTTCAGCCATTGAGTGGAGCAGGCAGCTGTGCATGCTGCATCCATCCATCTTCATAAGAGCTGGGTCAAATTGCACAATCTTTAGGAATATCATTTGCAGGCAGCTCTTATTGCTGCTCCCAGCCTCTATCCAGTAATCTGTGGCTCCAGGGCTGGGCATATTTTGAAACTGTGGTGAGACAGAAAGGATTTGTATGCTGCTGCTCCTCTCACCTTAATATTCCATTATTCTGCTACATCACTGCTTTGTAAGTAAGCATTCCTCCAGGACTGGTAATTCAAGATCTTGTGATTCAACATGACTAGAGCATGATGCTTTGTACCTGCAGGAAGTGAGGGATCTTTCCACTCAGATTTTGCTATATCCTTGGGGAGAGATTCTACTCTAAAAATTACAGTTTTGTATATACAGAGCTCCCCAGTGGTTTGGTTTCTGAAGAGATCCTGCTTGCAGTGGAAAATCACCTATGCTATAAGGAAGCTTTGAAGACCTGCAATAGTTAAAATGAAATTAGGCACATAAGGTGACCAGAGAGGCACACACCAGCAGATGTGATGGTCACTATATCATGTTTTTGTACACTGAATACAAGGTCTAAGTGAATCTCTGAAGTGTTGCAATTCCTCAGGACCTAACTGGATGTTGTTTTGCAATGCTGAGCAGCCCTTCAGTGTAATTGCTTCTTCCCTCCCAAAGCCTGAACATCTGGATTTATGGTGAAAAAAACAATCCAGCAAGAAAGGGCATGGTACTCCTGATGAGATGTGTAGATGACTAGATGTGGTCTGAGTTACAGAACATGTAAGACACTCTCTGGCATCCCCCAACTGTCCCATCCCTCAGTTCCACTGCTGCTCTCCTCTGTTGGGAGCTGCTGCTCACAGGGGTGGCTCCAGAGCCAAAACATCTCTCAGAGCTCCTCTGCCATCATCTAAAAGGTGACCATCAGTCACTTTCAGTGGTAACTACTGATAACAACCTCTACCATTTGCCCTAATATCAATTTGTTAATTACCTTTCTGTGTTTTAGGTGCATGTTGGTGAATTTTCACCTGCCACTGCCCACCTCTCTGGGGAGAACATACAACCTGTGTGTAACAAGATCATAAAAACTCTATAGCTGAAGGGGATGCAAAAGTAATTAACACCACTGTCTCTTTCTGGGACAATTATGAATTTTGGTGCCTCTTGAAGGAGCTATGTGGACCCTACTCACACATCTTCACCTCTGCCTGAAGTGTCTGCTAATGCTCTGTGGAGTCAGGGTGAGCAGTGTGGATGTGTAGGCAGGCAGATACGTGTTCTTCACTGCTCCTTCTGATTCAAACAGGAGGAGGCTGTGCTAGAGGGGCTTCCCAGGGCACAGCCTGGCTTGATGGAGGCTTTAAAAAAATATCCAATTTTATTCAGTTCCTGGAACTGAGCTGATGCTGGTGACTGTCATTATACCAGGCCCAGGAGGAACTGAACTGTGTCAACATCTTTGTGAGTGACATGCTTGTGACTGCTCCCCATTGTAGAACAGAGGATAAAGGGTGAGTGAGTGAGCAGATAGCAAAAATCTCCAGGCATGCAAATAAAGGGGGTATACATTTTTTCCAAAAATGTTTATTTTTGGTATGTAAAAAAAATGGGTCCTTTGTTCAGGGTATTTCTCACCCAGAGTTGCATCTTGGAGAAAAACAAGAACTGGTGCTCATTAAGAATTCCCAGAGGAGACCCCATGTATCTTTGACGTAGGCTCATTCCTTTGTGTGCTGGCTGCCTCCATCCCCATCAGTAAGGCTTTCTCTGTCTCTCTTCTCCCATTGCCTTCTGCCCCTACCAACTTGAAACAGCATCTTTTGAAAAATCTTTGTTGACACAAGCTATCTTAGTTGTAGATGCTGCAGGGGTTGGGAAGGCTCCTCAAGCAAAGAAAGTCCTTGGGGTCATGGAAACCAGCCAGGAATTTCTGCTCTCCCATTCCCAGGGGCATGAGGAGCCCGCAGAGGAAAACCAAAGGTGGCCATTTCCTCAGTTTAAATGTCATTGACCTGAACTGCAGATGTTTTCCAAGACTTTTTAAGATCAAGAGAGCAGTTTCGGAAATATAACTGGTATCTTGATGGAAGATCATTTCAAATTATAGAGTCCTATGAAACAATATGGGAAATTTTTATTTGAAAAGAAAGCATTATCACTATCTTTTTCAAGTCTTCAGAGCTTTTCTTTTTTTATCATGCCTGATACATGTGTGCAGCTTGTTCACTGAGGAAGCTGGATATTAAATGGCCAGATATTATTTCTTGAAAGTATGAACACAGAATATCAAGACAGTCTAAAATGTTAGCTATGTGCTATAGGATCACTGAGGATAGTGTGTTACTTAGAAGGAGAAAGGAGGTGACAGTGGGACTAAAGCTGCCTGTTTTCTGTAAGGGTGATATTTTAACAGCTCTCATGGGAGGAAGGACATGTTCAACCTAATAGGATAATGGAATAAAATGTTGAACATATCAGCTCTGACACAGACCATCTGGTGGCTGTAGACACAAATAACCTAAGGAAAACAAATTTGAAATGTTTCAGGAAATGGCTATATGCATGCAGCACAGTGGGGGGGCAGCAGGGTGCCTGTGTGTAGAAGAAAAGAGATAAAAGCCCCTCTCTTTGGCTGTGGGAAGAGTGTCTCACTCATTCCTGGAAAGGACTACATTCCATCCTTAATGATATTTGGGCTATGAATTTTGTACTGTCATCTCCTCTGGACCCACAGAACTCTGCACTGTGAGGTTGGACCAAAGGTCTCGTATGGAGTCTAGCTGGTAAACAGAAAAATCCCCAAAGCCAAAGAAAGAATCTTCCTACAGTTACTGTTGGAAATTTGCTCAGAAATTGTTGGTATGGTAACTATTACTCAGCAGGGAAATTATCTCCACCAGTAGGTCATCCACAATCTCTTCTCTTCCTTCTTTCTACTGCCTTTGTTTTTTAACACATCCTATCTTCTCATCTCTGTCTAACCAGTTAAATTCCAGTGACTTGCACACTGCTCAGATCAAGGTCCGTGCTGTGTCCTGAGGCACCACTGGAGCTGTTCAGTGTGCACAGCCTGGCTCCCACACTCCAGTGTGCTGTGTGATCACCCAGGGGCATCACCCCCATCACTCTGGGCTCCCTCTGCTGTGGCTGGGAACGTGTCTCCAATGACACTATCAGTGACATAAATGGCTAAAGAGCCTTCAAAAGATGCTGAAAATACCCAAGATCTTGCAGAGGAAAATCCATCCTTGCAGATCCTTTCTTGCCTTGGTGCGTAGGTGCTGTCTCTCATCTGCAAGTTTTTGATTTGTGCTATTTGAAGTCTGCAGACATTTGTATGGGCTCAGGAAGGACAGCAGAATGTGTTACACTCTTCAGAAATACACCTCCCTTCTTCCTCATGTGCCAGCAGCACGTCAGCAGCAAGTATCACTTTCCTGTGCAGGAATGGCTCTGATAAAAGGTACACTAATAAGATATACTCCATTGATGAGTTATTTCTGGCACAGACAGAGCTGGAAGGAAGTCAGCATTACACACAGACACTCTTTGGCCTGGGAAGGTCTGAGAACCCTTTAAACTCTTGGCTCAGAAATGGCTCTTTTCCTTTTATCTAGGAGATTTTCCCTTTCCTGTTGAGTTAATTAAACTTCTGTTTTGTCTTCCTCATGCCCTTTTGCCAGGATCTAGGCTGTTCATGAAGACACCAGTTCAATAACCATCATTTAGAGTGTCAAGCTTATGTTACCACTGTTTGTTTGCCAAGTGCAGCTGCAGCTGTCTGCCCAATTTCACATGTTGCTGTGAGCCAGAGACATTGGCCTTGACTACACAAATGGGCTGTTGAGGCCTCACAGCACCCCTTCCATGAGTTGTCCTTAAAAGATGGTCAGTTTTGTTGTCTTCCCACTTCTCTGAAAAAAGGGCTTGTTTACACCAAACAACTGATTTGGGTTGCAGTGGAGTCTGCAGTTCAAGTGAGATATTACTTCTGGTTAGCACCTTGTATTCTCAGTAATATCACTGATATTGTCACTGTGGAATCAGAGTATGTTACTCAGAAATAAATTCTACAGCAGATCAGGTTATTCTCAAGCAGAAGTTTCCACGCTGGGTGTCAGTGAGAATGTATAAACCTCTGAAATCTTGAGAGCTTATGTCTGGGTGTCAGGGGTATGGATCAACTCATTGAGCAAATTCAGTTGAAGGGTTGATGCTCCTTTCTTAGCACAAAATTGTGCTCTCACATCAAGGTGCTGCACATGGAGCCCACAGAGCCTCCCTTTTTTCTTCCCTTTCCTGCCACTGAAATCACTCTGCAGGTCTAGTTCCTTCTGGTCAGTGGGAGCTGTGAGTTGAATGGCTTTGGTGAGAGACTAATGAGGAAGTATTTTAATCTGGAGAATGTCCTGTCTTTGGGCCAGTCTGTGTAATCTGCCCTGGAAGTCCTTTGTACAGGGTCTGTATGAGAGATCTAACACGTTTTCCCTAATAATTGTAGTGGTGGGAAGGGTCTCATCCTCTGTGAGAGAGAGCCTTACTGTAATTTCCTCAGTCTCAGCATGAATGCCTTCCCAGAAAAGCAAGGTGTTGACTGTTAGTAGATGTTGCTGTGCCTTTTGTGCTATCAAGTGTGAAACTAAAGATTAATGTAGCACTGTTTTGACTGCTGTGTGCAGGTTCTGACCTGCCCGAAAAATACTTAGTGCCTATCCTAAAGTTACCCATTTGGTGTCCAGTTCAGTGGGCAAGCTCTGAAAATAAACCTCTTCAAGGTCCTTTTTGAATTGCTTTGAATATCATCAAACCCCAAACCATACAACTGAGAGCCAGGGCAGTGTATTGAATCATTTAACACCACTTTGCCACTGGCCAAGCTATTAACCAAAGCTTTCACCTAGAAAATAATGGGTCTTGGGGCCTTCAAATAGCTCACCTGTAATAATTTGCAGATTTTTGCATGAAATAATTTTTCAATTACTTTTTCCCCCTTAAGGGCAATGTAAGGCTCCTGTATTCTGCATTTGGTTTTAAATTGGGTCTGAGGTAGCTGTTTGGGATAACATTACAATCAGGTCCTTTATACAGGTTAAATGACTGAAAATTGTCCTTTTCAGAATTTCAAACAAGCTCCCATTCCTTTTAATATGATATCCCTATCAAATGCTTTCCCAAAGTTCATACAATTCACACAGAGCTTCCACCAAGAGGGGAACTCCTTGAGGATTTTGAAGTGAGCCCTGTGATAAATTCAAGCCCCATCTTTCCCAAAATCAGATTACTCAATTCCAAATGAGATGTTTGCAAATTCCATTATCTAACAATATTCTTGACAGGAACCTGGCAGTATAGAAACGTCATGTTCCAGACTCTTCCTCACCTTTCCAGCTCTTACACTTTGAAATACCTAACTTCTGCAAGGATTGAAACAAAAGATCTTTCTCCTCCTGTGAGGGGAGGGACATCTTCCTCTTCCCAGCTTACACCTAAAATTCTCTCATTTTGGTATAGGCTACTACCCGCTTTGATGAAGGATTAGAACACTATTTATAGTAGGTGCTTAAAACCGGGCTTCCTGAACCCGTGGAAAACAAATGCGCCAGATTTTATTCTTTTGTTCTTTTAATAAACTGTCCGTGAGATTCATCCCCTCCCCTCCTTTCCTGCTGGTTTACTTGCATTCTTATATGTTCAGTGTTTTTCTCTTCTGTCTTTGTTCCAGTTTATCAGCAATTTACACACAGTTGTTTCCCAGACTCCATGATTTCAAGAGCAAAAATAACACTGACCTTTTGAGCCCATGAGCAATCTTGTTGGTGGTAATTTAGCAGAAAGTTACAGTAATGAACAAGAACTCTGCTCTTAAATGTTAGGTCACTAAATGCATTTTACGAGTCTTTATTACTTCTTAAATGCACTTCCTGTGCACCAGGGAGACAGCCATATTCCAGGGGCGGATGAAGTTTTTAATTGAAAAAGTAGTCAATTTGTGAATCTCTTCTGCTTTAAAGATACATTTTCAGGTGTGATTCAGTCAAAGCAATCAAGGAAAATATTTCCAGCTAGAAAAACAACATCACTAACAACAGAAGGGATCTTCCAAAGAGATATTAACTCTGAAAACTGTGAGCTGGGCTTTTCCTGTGGGAGGGAGGGGAGAGTGGCTAAAAACTTAGATTTCACTGCCCAGATTTGGGGCTGCCTGGGGACTGCTTTGGTCCCAGGCATGCCTGAGACCAGACAAAATGTATTGTCAACAATAACTTCCTCAGTTTTCAGCCACTTCCCCTCACCCAGCCTTCAGAACAGCAGGAAGCCAAAAGCAGAGGACACAAAGCCAGCTAAATGAGTTTTATAATTTGGCTCTGCTGCCAAATAGATAGGCATAGGTGATTGTACCTATGGCTGTTGCAGAGTTCACAGCTAAGACAGGCTTAATCTAAATGCAAACTGGAATTTTCCATCCATATCAAAATCCTCAACTTTACTTTGGCTTAAGTTTACATACAGGCTCATTTCTAAAACCAGTAACAGTGCTTGTGAGGATTTAAGTAGAATTAGGAGAGAGCTTTGTGTGTAAAGGCAAAAACACAAACCCCAAAAGCCCCACCAGAGTTAAGTGTCATTAGCAAGAGGTCATGGTAGAAAGGCTTTAAAGCAGAGAATTTTGGTTTTCCTGCATCACAACACCTTTAAACCAAAGCAGGAGAGACAGGAAGGTTACCAACTCCCTTCTTTTAGCTGTGTATTAAGGAGCCTGAAGCTACTGTTTTATCTTCCCTCTGTATTTAAGACCTTCTCTCCTACACTTCTATTATGCTAATTCCCCTTCACTGCCTGTCTCTTACACTTGAAATGTTTTGAATCAGGTGTGTTTCAAGATAATTGTGTTATATTTCCACATGAGGCAAGGGAATTGGTCTTTGTGAAGCAATGTAAAGACCTGATTGCAGTAGAATTCAGTACTTTATTTTGTGGCCACTGGAAAAGGACATTGTAGAAGATAATTTTAAAGGGTACTGCAGCATTAAAAAAGCAAGTTTAGACAGAGCACCGACATCATGTGCCCTTGCAGGACACATCTGTGTCCATCCAAACCCCTTGATAGGTGTTAATGACCAGCAGCATGACACTGGGGATATCTGAGGCAGCTACTGGATTAGGGACATGAGATTTTAATTTATTTAGCTGCTCTGGGGAACTCTGTGACCAATTTCAAGGACTGACAGGGAAGAAGGTGTCAGAAACATGATTCACATGATGATAGTAGCAGGGTTTGTAGGAAGCTGGGTGTTTCAGAGGGAGTATATATGCCTGCTACTGCCTTGGGGAGGACAGATAAAAATTCTGTTTCTAATCCTGCCTACAAGCAGTGATTTGTGATGCTGTTCAGCCTTTCTCCTATCTTGGGCTACAGTGGAAAGACTTTGTTTGTTTGTTTAAATCTTTTCTTGGGTCTGTCCCAATTTGAGCCTGAACTCCAGATATTTGGCTCTGAAATTCATTCTCCAGGGTGCTTCTGACTAATGCCAGGGTGCTATTGTGGGGTTTTACAGGAACTCTCGGGAACAGTGCTGCAGCACAGAGCTGTGGACCAGCTCTACCAAAGCCCAGTTTTAGCAATGCAGGGTTTCAGCACAGAAACACATGAGAACTGTTTCTGTACAGCTTGCACTGTGTGGTCCTGAGTTCTACACCCCACTTCATGGACCACCCTGACTGAGGGCAATGGAGATGAAAAGCATGTGCACTTCAGAACTGTTTTGCAGGAATTTTCCCTTGTTTTGAAGTGCTTTTGTTCCATAAAATACTTATTTTCCTCTAAATCAGTTATTACAGTTTGGGTTCATACCAAAAGGCTCAGCTGTTTCCCAAAATATTTACTTGGTCCAGGTAGTGAAAGAAGTTTAAATACAGAGGTTTGAGGAAGTCAGAATCAGAACTGAGATCTGGATTCAAGCATCCTACTTAACAGATAATTGCACTGACTGAGGTGGAACATTCAGACTTAAATCCAAGCCCTCTAATATGCTTTGTCTGGGATATGGAAGGCATCTTCCTTTATTAGGTTACTTTTCCTGCTCAACATTAACATTTCGTGCTTTGAAGGTTTATTGTGTTGGCTGGAGTTATACCTTTATATACACACAGTCCCTATGGAATAGCCTGATCTCCTTTCATCATTATTAGTAATTCTAGGTTTGTCATTTCCTATTCATGCAGTCTGGACCTCACTGTGTTGTTGCAGGATGGTTGATACAGCGTACAGGAAATGTTCTGTTTTTTCAGGTCTCCAGTGTTCCTAAGTATTCTTTTCAGGGGCTTCAGTTTTATTGCCATGAAGTCCATTTCCTACATGTAGTACAATTTACTAAATTACAAATAAACAAGGCACCAATAGAGAAGTCAGTGAAAGTTCACACTAAGAATAGAACTTGAAGAGAAAAGTTCAGTTATGTGACCTTCCTCAGGAGCTGGATGCAAAATAGACCTGCTGTTTTTCCCTTTAATTTGCAGTCCAGGCAGAAAGGAACAGTTCCCAGAGAAACCCAGGCCCTTCTGTTTGTTTCTCTGAATCCTCCAGAAATGCTTTATCTCTTGACATCCTGGCCATGCTGATATGCAAATGAACTTACTTGGCCTCCTCATTTCCCCCCTATTTTGTCAGCTGATTCTTTCATTGATCTCCCTCCCTGCAATTTAAAGATCTGCCAGCCATGAACAGAACAAAATGTTACCTTTAAAATTGGCCATTAAAGAAAATTAGGATAATAGGATGAAAAATCTAATGCACATATCAGCCACTGCTAATTATTGCCCTTTATAAATATGTTTGGGCAAGAAAAGTAATTTCACTGAAACTTTTTTCAGTTAAAAAGGGTGAATTAGAGAGAAAGAATCACATGTCTCCAAATGCCTTGATGAAACCAGACTACCCCTGGACACTCTCTACCTAAAGTTAAATATTAGACACCCTCTCCCCTGACATTCTTTTTTTATTTAGTCTAAAAGGCTTAATATTTAACTCAAAATACCTAACAACTGCAAATGCTAAGTGCTGAAAGTTGTTACATCCTCCAGCAGATACACAAGGCAGTGCTTAAACTCGGTGGGATATATTTAGAGATGTGTCCACCCCTGGACTTTGTGTTCCACTCAAATGAGAAACCCAGTTGCTATGTTGGGAACTTCTGTGTGTTTTGAAGCAGAAGGCTGGGCAATAGTTCAGTGGGAATAACTGCTTTAAACAGCATGTCTGCCTTGTACCTGCAGAAGGAAATGTCCTTTATTTGATGCACTTTCATTTTGTCCCAGATCAAGGTCTTAATTGGTTCAATCCTTTATCTGAAATTAAGTCTGGTTTGGGGATGGATTTCCAATTACAGTGGGCCTCAAAATCCATGTTAAACTCGAAGTTATTAATTACTAGCTCCTGTTCAGAGTTTTACTGCAACTTCAATAGATACACACATATCCATGAGAACCACTGCCATTTTATGACCTATTTCCAAGCTTTTTGGTTGGAAAGGTATCATTAGAAAATGCTTCTAAAAAAGTTTTGCTTTTAGATGACTTACGTCTGAAGCACAGGAGCTGGTCTAGAAGTGGAAAGCAGCGAGGAACAGCCAATCCCCTGGACGTGCCATCGGCTGGACGGATGGAACAGGGCTGGTGATCTTTTTCCTTTCCTTTCCTCTTCCTATCTCTCCTTTCCTTCCTTATTTTTCTTGCTTTCCCCCTTTCCCTCTTCTCTTTTTTTTTTCTTTTTTCTCTTTTCTCGACTCTTTTTTCTTTCCCTTTTCCCCTCTCTTTTCCCCTTTTTTTTTCTCTCTTTCTACTCTGTGCTCAGATAGTAGGTCAGGGACCAACATAACGGATTTCCACGCCAAGTGACTTTTTGTGGACTCTGGACTTTTGTGATTCCTTTCGAACACGACCATTTACGAGTCCTGGGTGCTCCCTTCGCCTTAGTGGCCGCACTGGCTCCGGGAGCGGCGAGAGTGCGGCCATGGCGCCCTGAGGGCACCGAGGGCACCGAGGGCACCTCACGGGACCGTCCCGCCAAAACCCGTAAGGGGAGCGGGGCGTGGCCTGCGGGGCTGCCCGGGGCAAAGTCCAGGGGCCCGCGGAGCGCCTGAGGGGCTGCGGGTGCTCGCGCTCCGCCATGGCGGGAGGCCTGGAGTCGCTGGAGCTGTGCCTGGAGCGCCACATCCCGCCCGAGGAACTCGCCGAGGTGAAGCGGATCCTGTACGGGGGCGAGGCCAGGTGCGCCGGCAGGACGGGCTCGCCCCCAGCTCTGCGGGTTTCTGTCCCTCCTCTCCCCGGGCTCCGCGGGGATGCCCAGCCCCGGAGTGAGGGGAAGGAGTCAGTGTGAGGGTGGGTGTACAAGGCACAGGGCTGGGCTGAGGGGAGAAAAAGGCAAAGTAACGCTTGTGGTGCTGCAGTGAGGTGATTTGGGTATTTTGGAGGTTATCCAGGTGTGGGGAGCAGGGCGATGTGAGGTGACGGACAGGGATGGAAGACCTGACGGGAATAATGACACCGGGGTGATGGAGCCTGAAAAGCAGGGAATAAACTTGAGGAAAATACATTGGAGAGAAGGTGTTTATGGCAGGTGGACGTTTGTGCTTATGCGCTCCTTGATTTCTGCAGCAGGTTTTAATGTTTGGAAATGACAGGAGGGCAGTGGGAGGTGGGTGAGTGGAAGTGAAGGGTGAGATCAGACATGGGCTGGGCACTGCCTGTCCTTGGCTGATGGAGGAATGCTGGGGCTTGGGTGTCTCTGCAGCGTTAGGCAGAATTGTCATCCCCTTGCTCCATTCAGAGCAGGAGAGGAGAACATCTCATCTTGAAATGTCTTTGTTTCCTGTTCAATCCAGAAAACTTGACTTGCCAACTGCTGCAGTGGCGGCAGCTCAGGAAAAAGAATTTGAACTACAGGGCTATGGATTTGAAGCTGCTCGGGAGCAATTGAGAAGGCCACGTATTGTTCGAGTGGGACTGATACAGAATAAAATTCCTCTTCCCACAGACACAGCAGTGGCAGTGCAGGTACACAGACTGGGACTGGAGCTGTTTCTAACTCCTCTTGTGCTGGATTGAGATGTAACACAGTTCAGTTGTTGATTTGAGGAGCTGTATCATGAAATGTCTAATGATTGTCTGGCAGTACAGGAACCATCACTTCTGCAGTAGAGCATCCTTTAAATATTTGAATGACACATTTGGCTTTACTGTTTCTCAGAAACATCTCTTGTGTTTACCTAGCATGCCCAACCTGCTTGCAGTTTTTCCAAAGCTAAATATTTAGTAGCTCATTTTGCACATGAAAATCCTTTGCCTCTAAGATGAAACACAAAATCAAAAGGGATGGCAGCCAGTAGAAACCACAGGTGCAGTTCTTGTTTTAATTGAGAAATGTTCCATTACAGGAAAATCCATTAGAGGAAACAGATTAATAAAGCTGTGTTCATTATTCTTTGTACAGCAGTGAGTGAAATCTTATTACAAGATAACATGGTTTAGTGGTGACTTGGCAGTGCTGGGTTAATGGTTGGACTTGCTTGATGATCTTAGAGGTCTGTGCCAACATTAATGATTCTGAAACCATCATCACTTAATGCCTTGGACACAACAGCACTGAAGTGACAAATATGTATAGAAATAGTCTCCTGAGAGTGGCTTTTAAAAAGGGAAAGAAAATACTGCGTTTATAAAATCTCGTGGAATAGTAGTTTTGTGCAGTGACAGGACAGAACATTTCTGAAGTAGTTTGTTTTGAGAAGATTACCTATCACAGATGCAAGTCATTAATTCAGTAAATGGATAAAGTTTGTGGATTATAACAGCTTTTGAATGAAGTACCAGCTATATTGATGATTTTGCTTTATGAATAACTAGTTAACTGTTTCTGTAAATCAGTATATAGTTTTTTTAGTTCATGGGTCACTGGAGTCTTGCCTTTACTATTTTTTTTGTAGCAATGCAAAGTACTACACCTATGCTTATCTTTAAGCAGAATACTGTAGAAAACTAATTAATAAATACTTAGATGATTTTTCTTGGTAATGATTACTTAGCTCTTAGGACAGAGAGCTTAACATCATCCTGTAGGTTATTTACAATGACCAGCAAAATTATAGTTTTTGTTGATTCTGTTTAGAATTTCATCTTTTTTCAAGTTGGGCAGCAGTGAGTTTCCAGCTATATAAATGTTGCAGCCATGAAATTAGAAACCCATTAGAATGCTTTCTCTATTTTCAGCATCTAAATGCTTTTAAAAATCTATATCTGACTCTATTATCAGTGTTGAGGAATGATACCTCGAGTAGCTCCCCCTGAAAGCAATGGCACTAAGTATAGAACAAGATAAACTCCGTGTGCACAAAGGCTGTGAAAGCAGGAGTTAATAGAGAGGTGAGTTAGAACACATGGATTTTTAATGGTGTGACATTCTCACCATCAGGTGGCCGCTCTGCACAGACGCATCGAGGAGATGGTGGGAGTGGCTGCGATGTGTGGGGTCAACATTGTGTGTTTCCAGGAGGCTTGGAGTGAGTATTTGAGTATTTGCTGTGGCTCCCTGGAGGCTGTCACATATCAAATGCTTTCTATTTTAACAGGTGTCCTTGTAAGTAACAGTCTTGTAAGTAAATAGTAGCAATCTTCCAAGATACAGCAATTGACTGCAGTGATTTCTTCCTAAAGGAAAAACCAAAGAGTCTGAGGTAGCAGAACTGTATGGAAGAGATATGAGGGGTTGTATTGAAGACTTCCCTATGGTTTTTAGAGCTCCTCCATGTCATCCTTTATGATCCTTTCCTCATTTTTTTTCCCTAAAACTTTAGGCTTTTTTTTTTCTAGACAGGTAATAAAATTTAAAAGTCTGTTTTTAATTAACATGAGGTGTTTGAGGCTTAATAGAAGCAAACCCCTTCACTTTCATGGGCAGGTGAAGGTCCATGAATATTTGTGAAAACAGGTTATTTACAGTGTGCACTAGTGACTGGGGTATATTGTCTTTTTACCCCTGCTGAGGCTTCACTAAGTGCATTCATTCTCTTCTGGTTTGCCCTGTGTGAGCTCAAAACTTCTTACCCTGGCTAAAAGTATTTTTAAGTAGCTTTTGCCGTTAAACACAGAAAACATTTTTTAATTTTTTAATCTGTCTTCATGCAAATAGCATGTATTTCTTGAGTGACATGAACATTTTTGTGCATTTTGCCTTGCTTGGTGTTTTCCAGCCATGCCCTTTGCTTTTTGTACAAGAGAGAAACTTCCTTGGACTGAATTTGCTGAGTCAGCAGAGGATGGGCCAACAACAAAATTCTGTCAAGAGGTAAAAAACTAACCAAGCAAAAAAAAAAAAAAAAGCCCAGCTGACATCATTTGAAGGAAAAGACAACATACCAGTGTCTGGCAGGCAGAACTTGCTGTATTTCTCACTCATACCTGTGTTATTAACATTTCTAGTTAACATCTAATGCTTTAGCTAATGTTTTAGCTTTGTTTTAATTAACTTTACACCTGACTGTTGTGTCTGTCATTCTGGGTACTGCAGGCTGGTGTATAATAGAGGAATTGTGTTCATTTGTGCAGCTTGCAAAGAAGTACAATATGGTTGTGGTGTCTCCCATCCTGGAGCGAGATGAGCTGCATGGTGGAGTTCTGTGGAACACTGCAGTGGTCATTTCTAACTCCGGAGCACTCCTCGGAAAAAGCAGGAAAAATCACATTCCAAGGGTTGGAGATTTCAATGAGGTAAGAAGCAGTGTTGTGACAGTCAAGTTAGTCTTACCTTGCACCTCTTTGTGCCAGAGTCATAGGGCAGGAAATGCAATGTGTTTCTAGAAAAGATGTTTCACTTACTGTGGAATCTGTTTTTCTGAGATGAGGTGATAGAAAGTTGATTTATCAAGAAGGAATATTTTTTGTGAGAGTGATGAGTCTTAAAGGCAAAATAACATTGAATCTTGTTAGGTACTCTTCCTTGGCCCAGTGAAACTTCAAAAGTATCAAGTATCCTTTAAAGGAATTGGTAAATTATAGCTGTGTTATGTTTGTTGTGCATGATTGGCTTGGGTAGTTTTGTCATGTGTGCACATTGAAGTTACTTTAATTGGCAGGGCAATTGTTCCATGGTTCAAGCATGAACATTACTTACAGCCTTTGTCTGTTTCTGTGTGAGGTTGTCTTGGAAATGACAGTTCTTTTGCTTGTGTTTATTCGAGCAGAATCCCTTAATTCATTGTGCCTCTGACTGAATAGCTGCTTTATGGCATCTTCTGGTTACTAATCACATTATTGCAGCTGAAGCCCCCAGCAGGTTTTGGGTCATCTTCCAGAATCAGAAACTGAACTGGCAGTAAAGGCAATGACTGGTACATCTGAAATGTGTTTATCCATCCATAGAACTATCACAAGCAGAAAGATCAGGATTAAAAATTAACTGAAGTCTAAAAATACATCGCCTTACCTAACTAAATCTCTCCTTGTCAGCTAAAGTGAGTAATTAACAGAGGCATTTCTTCTAAGCACCGGAGGCTGCTGTGTACTTGCAGTTTCTTTTGTTCTCTGACTTCTGCAGTCATTAAACTGAGGCTTCAGAACCTAAAGTGCTTTTTTATTAATGTAAAAAGTTCTTTTGGGTCTCAAAACTTGGTGTTCAAAGACCTCTGAAAGTTTCGACCTTGCTCCCAGGCCTGATCAAGGTGTTTGAGTTCTCCAGGGGAGGCTGTTAATAGAGATCTACACAGTGAATTTCTGGCACAGCCTGTCAGTCACCAGTCTTACCTAGTATTTTTAACAAATATTTTGATATTTAATATTATTTTATCAGTCTGCCCTTTAGCTAGCAAAAGTAGTAACTAACAAATCCATTGGTTACATTTCACATTTTTTTATTTGTTCCTTATGTAATCCAACAAAAAATAAATTCTTGTTGCTTGTGCTAAAATATGTCTTTCAGTTTTCCTGACAGTGTTTAGTGAAGAATCAACAGATTCCAAGAAGCTCACTGTTTACAGCTATGAAACTGTAATGAGAGACACCTAAAAAAAGAAAGTATTTTTACTTTCTCATGTGAAGTATAAATAGAGTTTCATAAGAGTTTTGCATAGTTGCTAAAAGAAGTTAGTTCTTAGAATCCTAAATGCCAGAATTACTACAAAACAATCTGTTTATAGCTTCCAGATATACTATAATGATCTGGCATTTCTTCTTGTATCTACCTTGTTACAGAATCAAATATTGTTTACCCAAGACAGCACTGTCTTCGTCTGGCTTTGCTAGCAAAGCATTAAGTCCACTCTTCTGACCTGAACAATACTGATAAAGTAACTTCAGAAACCACCCAGGCTACAGGAAAGGATTATATTAATCTGTGTTACTTTTATGTTGTTTTTTTTATCAACAAAGTTAGACCTCAAGGAAGTATCGAATTTGAAATCATTTCTCGTGGGTTGTCTCTGTAGGGCAGATGGGAAAGGAGCCTTGTGGAAATGGTGCCCCTGGAATCAGTAGGAACTAAATGGAAAGGGCAGAGATTGGTCTGTGGCCTGTGCAGCCGTGTGTGGGAGGCCATAAAAACAAAAATCAATCCTTCTTGAGACATCACAGTTTATTGCTGTGGAGAGGATTGTGACCTCTGGTGTGAAATAAAGACATAGGAACTGATGAATTCCCTGAAGCAACAGCATTTTTGTTTTTCTTCTCCTATTGTAAGAAAGGAAACTGAGAATAGGAGAAGAAATGGAAATATATTCATTCAGCAGAATTGTTTTGAAAAAGGCTTGTGTGAGCACCCACCATGTGGTCTGCTGTCTGCAGACATGAAAGGAGATCAGTGCCCAAGGGATTGTGCAATTTCATGAGACCTGATAATAAATAAGAAACATGAGATTATTTTACTGTTCATACTGAACCTGTAGCCCTTGATTTCAGAAGGTGACCCTCCTGTAAGTGTTATCCCATTGGCCCACACTTACAGGAGGCCCAGCCTGGCCTCTGCAACTTCTGTATCCCTTGGGATCCTGTATAAGAAATGCTGGGTGCCATGTTTTGTCCTCTTATCTGTGAGTCTTCATCACTGTCTTTGTCCTGAACCTGGTGATGGTACTTTCAGAAAGCAGCACATTTTGGAAGTGCACTGCCTGCTGCATAAAGAAGTTCTTTGCTTGAAAGCAGGTATAAGAGTGTGATTTCAGTGATCACACACTCCTGCTGCTGCCTTGGCATTTCTGTATTCATCTTTTCTACTGCCTGAGTGATTTCGTAAATATGTTATCCACAGCCTTCCATCTACAGATTGAAAAGCTTTTTAGTTGGAGGTACTTCTTTGCACTTCCTAAAGGAGTCTGCCTTTGCAGGTTTTGTTGGTTAGTTGGGTTTTTGTTTGTTTTTTTTTCTTTTGTTTGTTTGTAGTCCACTTACTATATGGAAGGAAATACAGGACACCCAGTGTTTCAGACACAGTTTGGGGCAATAGCTGTGAACATCTGCTATGGGCGCCACCACCCTCTGAATTGGCTCATGTACAGCATGAATGGAGCAGAGATCATCTTTAACCCTTCAGCCACCATTGGGACACTCAGGTAAAATACAACTGACCTGTGCCATTGCTCCCTTCGTGGGTTAATTGAACCTCTGAGCCCCTCACTGGGTCTTAAAGGGCACCTTGCTGAGGCTTTAGAAGTGTAGTCTCCTTGTTTTGTCTTCACAAAGGAGCCTGCATGCTCCTCCACCAGGAATTTTGGGCTCCCAGGCTCCTCCCAGTAACTGATTCTCTTTCAGAACTTTATTGTACATCAGGATGTGTCCTGTCTTTGAGACAGCATTGACCAGCCTCCAGCTGGTGTTCTGAAGACTGAGAGTTTATTTAGATCTTTTTATGTGATATTTTTGCTATATAATAGGTAGTGGTCATATTCAGGCTTATTTTACCAGCTTGCATTGTCCACCTAGGAGTGTGGTGTGAAACTGCAGTTTTCAGAACCAAGCTGAGATACCCTTTTCTCAGAACCACTTTTTTAAACTGTTAACAAGTCTATGATTATCAGGCCTCCTGAGCCAGACTGGACCAGTGTAAACTGTTGAGATTAATCTTCTACAGATTAACATTAATTGCACTGGCTGGATTTCCTGGAGGCTGCCTTTGGCTCCTGTGGCAGAGGCTGTGCAGTGTGAGGCAGTGGCAGTCTCGCAGTGGCACTGAGGTGCTCAGTAATGAGTAGCTGCTCTCTCTTTGTGTTGCAGCGAGGCGCTGTGGCCAATCGAAGCCAGGAACGCTGCCATAGCCAATCACTGCTTCACCTGCCCCATCAACAGAGTAGGAACGGTTCGTATCCCTTTGTTCCCTCTCATTCCATCCTTCAGGGCCGGGAGCAGAGGTTTGTTCAAGGCACTGGTGGCACTAGAGTGCAGGGGTTCCTCTGCTGTGTAACCACTGTCCTGGGTTTATGATGTGATTTGAACACGGACAGTGATGAGGAGACTGAGAGCTGCCTCTTGCTGGCAGCCTACTTTTTCATTGCAGCTGCTTGCTGTTCTTGAGTTGAATCTTTGTAATAAGCACCCGCCCTTTTCCCAACTCTCCCAGTTTCTCTGGTGAAATCAGTTTCCTTTTAGCCAATATGACTGAAAATTTGATATATCCTCACGTCAACGGTACACATCTTGTGTCTGTTGTACAGATACTACCTCTCTCTGGACAGTAAAATTCTATAATGAAATTTAATAGTGCATGCAATAGATCATTCTTACCTTCAGATTAATCCAATTATGTTACATGTATATTTTTAAAATTAGATTCCCTGCTTGTCCTTGCTTGCTGTGTGAATATGTTTGCCTTTTTTTGTGATTCAAATATATATATTTGGTTAAATATCTCCTCTTTTGCCTCTTTAAACTTGTGAAATGGATACGAGGCCTGTTCCCTGAAGTTTATGAGCAACAGGCAGTGATACAAAAAGACCTTGTGTTCTATGCTATCCATCACAGAAACTGGGCCTCTCTGATGACTCCCTTTAGACAGTGCTGATCGTGTGCCAGAAAAAAATATTTGTAGATTTATATAAACTTCCCAAATATGATAGACTAGCAAGGATGTCCTGAATGAAACAGAATTATACTGCCACCTATGGATTCTCCTTGTTTCACAGGAATACTACAAAAACGCCTTCACTTCTGGAGATGGTGGAAAAGGTATGTTCAGAGATCACATTCAGTACCAGTTCCCACCTTTGCTGGAAGTTAAAGAGAAAGATCAGTGAGAGGAGTTTGAGGCTTCCTTTTATGTACTTACATATTGAAACACAGTAATTGGTGCTGTGAAAACCATGGCTGCTTGTGGCTCCATCCAGAGTGGGCCTGAGCCTTTTTTAGCCACTTTTGGAACTAAGTGTTTTTAGCAGCTCCATGAAAAAGGTCAGTGGTATCCATTGCTTAGTACCACAGATGTGATTGATTTTTGGCACAACTCAAGAGTTGTGCAATATGAAATAACATCTTTTCTGTGCTTCATATCCCCATGTTTTCACCTCTGACCTTTTATTGAAAATAGAATGGGTGCATCTCTGTCAGCTGTTTTGGAAATGTGTGATTTGACAATTTGAATTAATTTAAATGTTAAGTAAAAAGCAATAAAGGCAAAGCCTTTAGTCCAGAGACTTAATAATGGGAAAGCATAATAGGACATTATTTGAAAGGCAATGCAGTGAGATTTCCTGATTATGTGATGATAGACTGTGCATGAAAATTATAACTGCTCAAAACTGCAGTTATTACAGGATCATGCAGTGACTCTTCAAGATGAATATCTTGCCTAAAGGACAGTGAGTCCCCATGCAATGGAGTCAGGTTTTGTGGACACTGCATGTGGAGTTACAGCCCTGTTTTCAGATGGCAGTGATGCTTTTTAAACCCCCCTAGCACACCACGAGTTGGGCCATTTCTATGGCTCGAGTTACGTGGCTGCTCCGGACGGCAGCAGGACCCCGGGGCTGTCCCGCACTCAGGATGGGCTGCTGGTGGCAGAGATGGACCTCAACCTCTGCAGGCAAGTTGGTGACAAATGGAATTTTAAGGTAAGCCTGATTATAAAAAAAATATGATATTGGAACAAACGAGCTTTGATAATGATTCTATGATGTTACAATAGGTAAAAGGCAGCCTTTTTTCTTTTTTTTTTTTCTTTTTAGCAGTTCAGAGCCTAAATTGTTGAAGTAATTTAACAGCATATTATGGTATTATGGAGACCAAAAGCATAAATAGATCTGGAAAAGGAGTAGCTAAATTCAGGGAAACTAGGCTAGTGGCTTTCAAATGAAAACCTTAGCCTCGGGACCTTGATGTGGATTGCCAGCAGCTCTGAGGATTGCTGGGGAAGAGTTTGTGATTTCCTTAGGCAGTGAACATAGGCATTTGTTGCTGAGCCAAGCATTGGATCTGTCTAATGTAGTACTATTAGATATTCTTAAAGGCATTAATTGTCAGTTTTGGTGAAATTTAGTGAAAACACAAGCCCACAAGCTTCTGAGAACTTTCTGAAGGCAGAATTCTTACAATGTTAGCTTCCTGAATTTGTGTATATGTTGAAACTAGAGAGAAATATGTATATACATATAATATAACTACAGTACTGTGTACTGTATATATTCATCTCTGGAGTATTTTAACCCACTTTTGAATTTATCTAAATCAGATTAAGATAGCTGCAAGCCACTCCATATGGCTTTAACAAACCTTATTTATTACTATTTTTTGTATTCTGAGGTAAAGCTAATTTGGTTCATCTTTCCAGAGGGCATAATTGGATTTAATTTGTGCAGCAGTAGTGCTGGTTGAAGAAATGGCTGCCTCAGCACAGCAGCTGCTCACCCTTCAGTTCTGCCAGTACAAGCCATGTGGGGTGCTAGATTATATACTGATTTAGTGTAGTGACCAGGTTTATTTTTTTAAACAAACAACACTCTAGTTCTTTTTTTATTCTGATCAAGTTTACAACAGGCCACACAAAGGTCCTGTTGGAACAAAAAAAGAAAAGAAGGAAAATAGGCTTTGTTGATGAAGAAAACACCTTGCTTCTGTGGAGACAGATCTTTTGTTCTAGTTCCCAGTACTGCTAAAGACTAGAACTTTTTCCTAGTCCTTTAAGATCAGCTTTATCTGAATCCTAACAAAGTAGACCAGAACACCTGGCTAAGCAGCTGTACAATATATCTGGGTTCTTAAGTGATCACCTAGTATTTAAAATAAGTAATCATTTGCAAGGAGAGTCAGTTTTTGAACATCAGGCTACTGCAAGAAGACATTTATTTTATAGAGCTGCTTTATTTGCCTGTTGTGCATTACAGTATGGTGCAATATTCAACATGTTTTGATGTCAGTTTAACATAAAACTGAAAAGTCTCTGTGGATTTAAAATGCTGAATAAGCTCTCTAATTAAAAAAATAGTAATTTCTTATCTAGAGCCTAATTTCTTTGCTGATATTGCTAATCCATATATAGGCACTAAAACCAAGACGTAATTTCGGGTCATCTTCTGGAACAGAATTGCATTGGTTATTTTACAGATGCCTGTGGTAGGCATGTGGTTGTTGCCTTAATGGAATTAAGCTGTGCTGAGAGATTCTTAGTTTTTTAAGTCAGGCAGGTATTGAGTTTTGCTTTACCATCAGTCTGAGGCCTTACTGCAGAGGAGAGGCTTGGTGTGTCAGGAAGCACATGGAGCATTGCTTCTGCCAGCTTGGGAGGGGTATCTGAACAAAAGCAGCTCTATTGATTAGGAAAAACAAACAGTATAAACAACACACTGCCCTTTGGCTGATTTGTGTAGAATTGTGTATTTTTTGTTGTTTTCAAGCCCTGTGCTTTCATCACCTTAATTTCGTGTTGATGGTGGAGCGCTGTTGTTGGGTTTGGGCACGTAAGGCACAGCCGTGGTTTTGTTCATGGGACAGGGGAGAGCTGCTTCCTTTTCCTCTCAGCTGTGGCCAGGACAGAGCTGGTTCTTGCTGAGGGGAATGGGGAGGAGTGCTCACAGGTAACCCACTGCAGAAAACCCCTAACAGCAAGCAGAAGCCTCTTTAACCTGCTCTGCTATCTGCAGTTTGCACCCCGTGAAGCCTGAAAGGGACTTTCAGTAAAAAGTCTTTGCTAAACTTAGAGCAGCAAAGGGGTTAAACAAATTAAATCAAGATGTGATTTGCCCCTTCCAAAGCCAGTGCAGTTCAGAAGAGGACAGCAGCACATCAGGTGCTGTATTGCAGCACTTCCAGCACTTGCTCTGTTGCCCAAACCATTTATATTTTGTATTATTAATGGGTGAAGTAAGAGTAACCCCAGCATTGTCAGTGGGATATATGCAAACTTACTGCTGGCAGCAGGGTTCCCTGCTTGGCAAGGACATGACAGGAGGCCCTAATTACAGAGACTCCTCTGCCTTCATTGACACAACTTACAGAATTGTTGATGGATGAGAAAGCAAGGGCACCTTTCACATTCAACTTTCAGCTATCCAGAACAGCTTTAGTGAGTCAGCAGACATGACTGCCACTGAAGGGGAGCTGCCAAACAGGAAGGTGTTCGTTTAAAAGTTTCACTTTTCACAGTGGAACTATGCTGCTTTTTTGATAGAAATACAGTCCTAGGCAACATCATACAAGTTCTTTTATTAAAAATACTTCATGCTAAGGCACTGGGGATCTTGAATTTTGAGGGAATTATGGTTTTGATGTTTGGGACAGTTAAATTGTGTATTGTTGTAGAAAAAACCAAACAGTGTATAGAAATATTTTCTACTGAAGTACTTCTGTAGCTCACTGAAAGAACTGAAGCTTTGATTTTTCTTTTCCAGATGACTGGTAGATATGAAATGTATGCAGAAAAGCTTGCTGAAGCAGTCCAGCCTTTCTTTATACCCAATATCATCAAAGAGTAAGAGAGAGCATCTTATTACACTCAAATGTTACAAGACCAATTTGAAGTTACTGTTGGATGATAGCTTTACTGTGAATCACGTTGCTGTTTTGTTGTTTCAGTTTAATTTCATGTAACCAATTTTAAATAATGAGATTCAAAACTCTGTTACATAAAATAATTGAAAATGGCTTCTTAAGTGTTTGTTATTTACACTAATGAGCCCAAAGTTTTGTTCCTTGCTAGGAATACATCCAGTGTTTTTTTAGAGTAGAAACGCACACAGTGTACATGATAGAGTTGATGAGTTCAGAGGACATGAAAATTCTTACCTAAACTTTGCACTGTACATCTATTTCTGCTTTCCAGTTCTTGCCCTCTGCCCAAATGCATAATTTAGGGAGAAAGGAGGCAGAAATGGGTTATGCTTGCTTTTCCTGCTTATGAACTACTTGATGCAGTTCTGTTATAGCTGACTGATGTCCCAGACATGGCAGTTATTTGAATACCTGTGGGTGCTGTAAAGCACCACCTTGGCTCTGTTGCCTTTTCCACAAGCACAGCTGGAGCAGTGGCTTTGTTGGGCCCCCCAAGATGCAGAGGTGGTGCTCAGAGAGATGCTTTGGCATTTTCCAAAGCTCAGTACCCTGAAGCAGAAACAGAGCCCCTGGGCAGTGCCCAGGCAAGGCTTTGAACAGAAAGCTCAGGATGGGTAAAGGGAAACTCCTTCCTGGGCTGCACCCCAGTAGGATGTGTGGTGGCTGCAGAGCAGACAAGGCAGCTGTGGAAGGAAGCACTAATCATACATCTGCTATTCTTAGGCAGTACTGCATTCTGAAACTTTGCCTCATATGATCTGGGTGATGGCAATAGGTGCAATGCAGACTGAATATCATTTACAGCCCAGCAACTATGAATTTATAATAAATATTTGAACTCTTGTTTTCATTTTTCTAAATTACAATTTCAAATTATCAAAAACATTTTCCGTAATAAACCTGTTAATAAATGCACTTGCTACATTATGTTATGGGGTTATTTGTGAGTTTAACCTTTATTGAGAATGACTTAATTACAAATAAAAATATATTTATGTATAAAATCCCTGCACATAAAATCCCCTTCCTTTACTACTGACATCCTGACAGAAACAAAGCAACAGAACATTTTCAGAGTGAGTGTTTTGATATACAGTCTTGTAATAGGAAAGCAAGTTTCAGAAAATGCAGATATTCTGGATGCTTGTGCAAGTGAGCTGCTTTTTCAGCTGAATTTGTCATAGACTCATTCTTTTCACTTGGCTTTTGCTTCTTCCTTGTGTTTTCATCTCTCATAGTCCTCTTCCAGTTGGCAGCTGCACGAGATCCTGTTGTAACAGTGGACCTCTCCTTCTGTCTGCACTAGCTTAGGCAGCTTTGTTTATCTTTCACTTCTGTTGAAGCATTTAAACCCTGGGTGCCAAATGCTTACCAGTCCATATTGCTACACCTCTGTGTGCACTTCAGAACACTAAGCTTGGCCTTAAATTCATGTTTTCTCTATGCCCAGGATTCACTTTTGGTAACGGAAACAGTAATGTCAATTACGACCCTTTGTAAGAATTGTTTTTATTCAACTACTCAAGCCTCTAAGAGAAATCCTGTGGCAGTTGAATGGTATTGAATGAACTTACCTACCTGAAAATGCATGGGTTAAGGAGCCTGCAGCTTCCATAGCTGTTAATTATTAACAGAGCTAATATACTCTCTCTAAATCAAACATCACAGTTTTGGCCCTGGACATAAAAATTCCCACACCAGGAGTCTTCGGGTTACTCTGGAGGATTTGTCAGGCATTATCCAGAACAGGTTTTGTACCTTTCTTCTGGAGGGATTCTGCTGCTGGTGTTGATGCACCAGTTCTACACAAATCACTTCCTACCTGGCACTCATCAGTGCCAGAAAGTATTTAAACTTCACCAATGATAAGTGAAATTTGACACACAAAATTCCCTGTCATGCACTTTTGTTTGGAATTTTTTAAGGGTTACTGCATTTTAGATGTTACTCTTTTCTGCCTTTGTACAAAGGAGCACTCTATTCTACTAAACACTTAGTCAACACTGTATATTTTTCAGTTAGTCAACAACTGATAAAAGAAAATGTTTATCTTGGTAAAAAAACTTTCTATGCTGACAGTAGATTCCTATTTATTATATCCACCAGTAAATAACAATATCCTTTTACTGTGATTCCACACAGTTCCAGAACTTGAACAGTTCTTTTCCTAAAACCGTGCCAGAGATGTGGGATCTCTGTCTTAAGTGCAAATTTTCCTAGTTTTACATCAGTGCTGATTTTCCTACTCACTTTGATATAGGCAGGACTGAAGATTGAGACTTACAGGAAACTAGGATGGATGAGGCTGCAATAAGTGGCTTTTTCTTACACTTCAGAGTGCTCCCCAGGTGACAGAGGACAGGGCTACGAAAGGGCTGCCACCAATTTCACTTAATGTCTCAATACAGCAACAACTTAATCCAAACACAGCTGTAGTATAAGAGCTAGGAAAACAGAAGTTCTGCCTTCTTACTTGTAGCAGGTCTGTTTGTATTTCCTATTTTCTTAATTGATTTTAGCTCTTCTTAGAAGGTCACTGAACTAATACCAACAGCAAAATTTGGCTCAAATTATGATTCAGCATTTTACAATGCAGTAGGTGCTGTCAGATATTTACACTTTACACACAAAACATATGCCATTAGTGTGGATGTTAATTTACTGCATTTGCTTAATAAGTTTAAATAGTTAGAGCATTCATATTTAGAATGGATTCTGCAGAATGTGGCACATGTGGGTGGCATAACATTCAGAGCTTTTTGCAAAGAGCACTAAAGATTTCCAAGTGCAAATAAAATCTATCCACTTAAAGTTTTGGAGCAGTCTGGAGCTCTGAGCAGTCATCCAAGAGGATTTAGCCAAAAGAGATTGAATTTGTGGTGCAAGGGAGCAATTCCAGTATTGCAGTTGCATAAATGCTAAATCTCTGTGAATTTGGTACATGGGAAGTTTCCTACGTTGCAGACAATACTGAGCAGCCAGCAAGGCATTTTTTGTTATTTAAAAGTAGCTAAAGTTAACATTTTTTCCTTTTATAATACTCTGCTGAACTTCAAATCCATAGATTTTGAATGAAGAGCAGTCCTGGATGCTTTGACAGAGAGAGAAACAGGTATTTCCTATTTTTTTCTTTGTTTACCTAAACCTATGCAAATATTACCACGTGTTAAAGTTCATAAATTTGGTGCTTTTTTTCTTATGTGTTTAATTTGAAAATAAGCTGAAAGTGAACAGGCTCTGGGCCTGTATTTTAGAACTGCTGTCAAATGTGCAATGTTGAAAATAAGGGGAAGAAAAACCCCAAAAATCAAACAAAAAAACAGAGAACGGACATTGCAAAATCAGATACCTCCTCAGAAAAAAACCAAAGGTAAAGACAGCATTTCCATACAGTCCTGTCAATGTCCATAAAGCCACCCTTGTGGAAGATCCCACTGCAGTTCAGGAGAGGTGAGTGCAGGGGAGTCCTGAGACGAGCAGCAGCTGCCGTGCAGGCTGTGCAGGGAGGAGCAGGAGTGTGCTCTGGCTGTCAGCTGTCTGTGTAGATGAACAGAATATCTTCATCAGTGCCATAGCTTGTCCTGGCTTCCTCAAAGTTACTGATGCTGGTGCAGCATGTTCCTGCCGGGGAGGAACAGAATGTTACAAAAAGTTCAGGAGGATGTGCCAGTGAAAGGTTCTGTAACAGCATCCACAAACCAAACTAGTATAGAAACTGCACCCAGCAGCTTAGGTTACAGCTTTACTCAGGCAGATTTTTTCACCTTTTAGAGCTCACTGAAGTAATGCTGCAAATAGGTACCAAACTGGCCCTTCTGTTATATTCTGCCATAGACAGTTCAGCATCTCTCCCCAACCCATCTGAAAGCCAAACAAGCCATTTGCTAGAATGCCTGTCTGAATGCTTCAACTAAACCACACCACAAAATGCAGCACTGATGTAATTAATGACAAACTGGGTAATGATGCTTGGAATGCCTGTGCACTGAGGGGAGGTGGAGCTGTGGCTCTGTGTCAGACTCATTAGCAGTGCACTGGCTGAGAATCCATCCAAAGGAACAGGCTACTCACGGTCAGCATAGGCAGGGTTGTTGTAGTAGATACTCCCTGAGGCTTTGTTGTAGCCACATAACACAATGAAGTGGCCCTGGTAGTCAGGGCTCCTGCAGAAGCACTTCTGTCCGATGGGAAGGAAGCAGCAGTATTTGACAGGACTTGAGCAAAGGTCACACAGCAGCAGGACTGCATTGACAAGGACAATGGCAATGTGACCCTGGGACAGGTGGTTTTGGATGTCTTGAACAGTTACTGTGCTGCAAGGAAGAAAACAGACACATTTACTGAAAGAGGCTGGTGTAAAGGAGGTGCCTGATGGTGGACAGTGCAGCTGGCACTTCTATAGAAACACTTCAATATCACAGGTACAGCTCTTTGCTGTTAAACCTTCCAGGCTTTGCTGCAGACAAAGCCTGACAGAACCTGTAGCATTCAAGGCCTTCTCATTTCATTGCTGCTACTGAAGTGCAGAGCCACAGCTCTGGATTCTGCAGTAACACATTCTGAGATGACATCAGATGCCCCAGAGAAGAGAGTTAAAGGAGCTGGCAACTCACTCAGTAAATTAGAGGGACTTCTGTTGTAAGAAAATTCAAAGTGAAGTATTCTCTCTTGCTGTTAGAAAAGCTTATCTCTGAGACACCAAATCTTTATCAATTGACTGGTTAAATATTGTGTATTTAAGCAAATTGGGATGTCCCCAAACTTGCCTGTGTCAGGACTGAATCGCCTGATACTCCTGAGGCTTTATTTCTACAGAGAGTAAGTATCCACCAAACATCACCTGTAACCTCATCTGTTAAAAGCTGTCCTTCACTGAGGCAGATGGTGTGTTCCATATGTGTGAGAAACTCATGACTTGGATCTGTCCCAGATGTCTGTGCTGTGTGCACACTGAACTCATGAGCTGTTTGTTTAATCCTTCCAGTGTCACTTGCCCACTCTGATGCCCCAGTACTGCACAGGTAGATGTGTCCTCTGCCCCAGCCTTGATCAAAGGCAGTCTTAAGACTGCAAAAGCAAGAGGGACTGAGTGTCCCTTCTGTCCTGTCACAGCTGTAGTTAAAGTGATGGTGACTCCACATGTTAGAAAGAACACTTGATTCTGCTAAATGTAAGTTACACTCCAGCAGTCAAATGCTATTGTAGCAGCCCCATATCCTCTCTTCTTTGCTTACCCCATATTATTTACCCCACTTTGACAACAGGGATTCAAATACAGCTTCCCTATAAAAAGGGATGCAGCTCAAGTTGGATGCTTATTCATTCCCCAATAGGATTTCACTGCTGATTATGAAAATTCTGCAGTTTTTCCATTTCTTCTGGGTTTGCTGTTCTTTCATGGAGTTCCTTATTTCCTGGTCCCCTTAGCAAAAGCTCCTATGCTAATTTATACTTTGAATGTTTGTCTGGGAACAGAGATCCGTGTTTGCATAGTTTTGGGAACAATGAGTTCTGTACCCTGACAGAATTCTCTTTAATTCCAACAATGGCCAATTAGAGTGCTGTAGGCACTCCCTACTGCCTTAGTGTAATGGATAATCAAATTCAAAACACAGTCAGCTCCTATCAGCATTTTCACATCATTTATTGTGCATCATGACTAATTTTTCTTCAAACTTCATTATTACTCTTGATGTGCATGAGGTTTTTTAGACAGATATTAGCAGAAAGACACTAATTGGCAAGAAAAGGCTTAGGGCTTAATTTCATTGTGTTTCAGTAGTTTAGCTTGGTGCCTCCAAGAAAAGCAGGGGCCCACAGAATCTCCAAAGAGAAAGAAAACAGTAAGCTTACCATTTCTCCACCAGGACCTTGCAGTCTTTGGCTTGTGCAAAGAGCTGATTCACTCGATTCTCTTCTGTGTCAAAGTGCTTCCTGTAAAATGACTGGGGAAATAACACAAGTTCTGAACTGGAATGGTGTTCACCTTGGGTAATCCACCACTTAGTCTGCTAGCAAGGGCCTGCAGAAATTGGAGATCTGGCTATGGGATAAAAGATCTCTCCCTTAGTTCACTGGAAACAGGACAAGGATTTCTGCTCTAAATTACAAATTAAAGGGCTCCTGGACAGTTACTGTTGCAGTTTCTATCCAGTGGCTGTTCAGCTGCCTGTCTGCTTTCCCAGGGGAAACTGGGCAGGAGCTTGCAATAAAGTCAGGGCTGCTCCAGGCCCTCCTTGGCCCCTTGAGGACAGCCCTGGAGAGGCCAAGCTCTCAGTGGATGGAGGCTGAGTTCCCCTCTCACCTCTAGAGGTGGATCTTCCAGGTCAAGGCTGAGGCACGGTGGTGGGGAAAGTGTGGAAGCTAAACACTGCTGCTGCCCAGGCTGTACCTGTTCTGTAGATAAATACAGGGCTTCAGTCTCCAAGGCTGTCAAATAGGTTGGAACCTTTTATGAACACTACATGCAAACTTTTTAAAAACTGAAAAGATGGAATCAATACATGGGATCGTAGTGCCTTTGGAACAGATTTGTGCCAGTTTTGGCAGTAGGTCAAATGAACCGTGGCTGACTGTCAGTAACAGCAGAGCTTTTACAGCATGGTACTTGAGGCTTTTCAAGCTGCCTGCTCTCCCCCTGCAGCTGAGAATACTGACCTGATTTTTGTAGCCCTTGTCCACTCCAAGCGTCTGGGTGCAAAATTTATGCCTAACTCCGAAGTGCCGCATTAGGTAGGCCAGGTCAATAGTCCAGATACTCTTTGTTAACTGGAGCTCCTGGATGGCTTTCTGAAACTCATCATTGTCCAGATGATTCAGGTACCTGTAGTATCAAGAAAGGCAGGGGAAGGGAAGCACAGATCTTAGGAGAAGCAAAATGTGTGCTGTAGCCCAAGCCTCTGCATCACAGCACATAAACACTGAAACAATGGGCTTGGCTACGAAATAACAGAAAAAAAACCAAAAAACCCAACCCACAAAGGATACAGAAATTTAAGGGAAGGGAGTAGGGAATATTTAACTGGATTTATTGCTGACTTTTTAAAATTGGAAATGTGTGGTGCCTGGGCTATTTTAGAGTGCTGGAAGTGTACAGGTGCTGTACCAGAGGCAAGCTGGTATAGAACTCTGTCCTGAAGGGTTTACAGTGTAATGTGCAAGTGTATTAGAGCCAACACAGAAAGAAGAGTTAAAGACTAAAACTTCCTTCACACAATAGATGGATTTCAAAAGGAGGAGCCATAGAGGAATTCAGTAAATATTCAAAGGAAGCTTGTCTTAGGCACTGATGACACAAAAGGAAGAAAAGGGGAGATACTCAAGAGGAAGCTTGGGACAGGTTGCAAGGGGGTGGGGCAAGGTAGTTACAGGGAGATCTGAAAGTAAGAAAAGAAAGGGAAGTAATGATGAAAAATAAAAAGGGACTGGAATTGAGGATGCAGGGTAAACAAGGTCAGACCAGCAGGGCGAGAAGATTAATCTTGGAAGCTGAGTTTTGGGCAGACTGGAGTGGCAAAGAGGTAAAGGGAATAGAGGTTACAGTAGTCAAGATGGGAAATTACCAGCACACGGACTAACGTCTTGGCAGAAGGGATGGAGAGAAATGAAAATCTTCTGCTTCATAGCTACTAAGTGGACATCTAAATAGGTATTTCTCCTGCACCTAAGCTCATGTTCCTCTGTGGAAGGAAAGAGGAGTTCAGCAGGACAGCTACTAGTTCAGAAAAAGGTAAAACCAAAAATAAACAAAAAAAAACCAACCCAAAGGGCAACACAATTTTGAAGCTGAAACTAGTCCTGGAACACAAACACTCATCCCACAGGTTGGGGCTCAGCAGGACAGAGGTAGAAGGGGTACAGCACACACTCATAAACTGGGATACACCTACCCATCACTTGGAAACAGAAAGGAATCAGGTGAGTCACAGCTATCAGCTCTGAATTGTAATGACAGGAAAGAGCCAACACTTTCTATGAGCTTATGCATACCAGCCTGCAAAGTTCATAGAGCTGATTAGGTAATCTGCATCTGTCTAATTAGTCAATTATTCAAAAGGGTCCAAAGTTCACTTCAGTTTGTATTTTCCCTTGCTCCTGCTGGAGAGCTGGGCGAGGCCCAAGCAGCAAACACTGTCCAAGGGTACCTCAAAGAAACTGCTGCTCTCCTGAGACTGAACTCATGGCTGCTTCAACACACCTCTTCTCCCTGGGATTTGCTTCCTGCTACCCCTCCCCATGGAATGGGATTCCCACTCTAGGAGAGCCACTTACTGAAGCACCATCCTGGAGCAGGCCAGCCCACAGTCCCAGTGGTACAGCTGCTGAATCACCGGCACTTTCAGCTGGATGCAGTCAACTGTGTGAGCAGAACACAACGTCAACCCTACAGGAATGTTCTTCCATGCCACTGAAAGTCAGCCTGTCCTCAGCACTACAGCCCCGGGAACTTGGGAATGTGGGTTTGTCTGATTGGCAGGTGGATTTTTTTCTTTCTTAGGGAAATGTGCCTTTAATATTTCTGTACAGGTAAGCATTTGGTTTAATCTCACACTCCTTTATTGTTCCATACAATCACTGATCACTGGCTTTCCATGCACTTTTCCCTTGGAAGTTTCTTTTTTCTTTTCTTTTTTTTTTGGTGGGGTGATTTACCCACCACCCCTCAATTGAAGCTGTGAGTCCTCCTGGATAACAGCAGATAATGCACAGGTATTCATCCTTTCTCTTGTGTCCGATTGTCCTTCTGTGCCACAAGAGGACTTAAACCAAACAGGCAGAAAACACCAAGATCTCTGGGCAGGAATCTCTTAGGAGCCCCACAGATTTAAGCCTTTTCTATAGTTTTTTTCTTCAGGAATGGTAATTTACAGAATTTAAACAACAAGTTAAAACTCAAAAGTGGCACCAGTTTTCCTTTTGTATTAATTCCATCAAAAATTCAATAGAGAGGGAAAATTAATCATCTCTGCCAAAAAGTCCCAAAATACAACCTCCATCCTCTGCCTCAGATTTTTATTTTTACGGAGTTGGCAATGTGGTGGTTTCAGTTTCAGGAACACCCTCACCACTAGCAGGATTTGAAGAGTTATGCCTGTCATTGCTACTTCAGCATTGACCAAAGTGAGTTAATCACAAAGGCCTTGTCACACTAACCTTTGATCTAGAAAAGTACTTTGAGAAGTTTTGTTAACAAGATTCTCTACATTTTATAATGGGAATAAAAATGCATTTGACATAACATGGACTAATCTCATTTTGGTGTATTATTTATCGAACTTTTTACATAATGTTACATTTTTTCCTAGTTATGCCTCTGTTTAATCATGACTTTCAAGAGTGGCACACTGGTTGATATATTAAATCTTTTTAATTCATCTAGTTTAAGGTACTCTCAAGTATCATAACAAGAAAAAAAAAAGAAAAGAAAAGAAAACCAATTTCCACTTGTCCTCAAACCAAGACTTCGCAGGTATTTTATCATCATTTTTTCTTGGCATGTCATGAACCTGTCCCCTTTTTGTGAACAGCCAGGGCCTCTACCAAGGGGTGCATGTTTTCTACGTGAAAGCCTCAGAAAACAACAAGTTTTCTTGGCCGGGCAGCTTCCAGCCGCTGTTTCCCAACACACCTAGAGCTCTTCAGCGACTGTCGGCTGTCCC
>VXBR01001154.1:449581-478786 GCA_013400215.1 Cisticola juncidis
CGGAGGGCCCGGCTCCCTCACGGAGGGCCCGGCTCCCTCACGGAGGGCCCGGGGCCGGGCGCTGCGGTACGCGGGGCTCGCAGGGGCCGTGCCGCTGTGGGGTGTACCTGGGGCTCCTCCCTTGGACGTACGAGTGGTTTGTTATGCGGTCCTTAAAAGTGATTTTCCTAGGAGACCTGGAAAAGAATGGCTATTGATATTTAAAGTCTCTCTATGGGCACGCCTCTAGAGGAGTGTTATTGATGCATAGTCAAAGCCCACGTTGTGTTTCAATGTGAGAACATCGGTGCTTTGCGCTAATGGAAAGGATGATGGATTTTATTCCACATTTCCCTTTGCAGTAAAAGCTGTCGTTTCCCCGGTGCCGCAGGTGCAGAGCCACAGCAGCGCAGCCATGTCCATCGGGGTGCCCATCAAGGTCCTGCACGAGGCCGAGGGCCACATCGTGACCTGCGAGACCAACACGGGCGAGGTGTACCGCGGCAAGCTCATCGAGGCTGAGGACAACATGAACTGCCAGGTATCCTCTGCTGCACGAGGGTGGAGGGAAGCTGGCTGATCTGGGCCTGGGAAGGCTGAAAATGTAATGAAAAGAGTTGCTTTTAGTTCTGGGATAAGGAAAACTGTGCTGCTGCTTTTTACCGTGGGGTAATGGATTTAGCATTACAGAGTGCTTCAAAGATGCAGAGCCGCTTTCCAGTTTCAGAGTGGGTTTGGGCATCCTTATCAGTGAGATCAGAGATTTTAAGATTCTGTCCTGTAAACAGTGTTTTTCCAGAGTTCTCTATGTAAAGCCACTGAGTGTAAGAATAAAAACCCCTTGAATCAAGAAACTGAAGCTTATTTAATGCACATCACTTCAGTCATTCCAAAAGGGCCTGATTTTGACTTCAGGCAAGTGATCATTGAAATCAGAATGCTTTCCTAATAGTTAGTACTAGAACAACTCTATTAAAACCATTTGCATATAAGGAAACAAAAATAATGGTGCTGTGGCCTGTCTGAGCACTGACTGATCTTCACTTTGCAGATGTCCAACATAACAGTGACATACAGGGATGGCCGGGTGGCACAG
Organism: Cisticola juncidis; assembly: GCA_013400215.1. Taxonomy (NCBI): domain Eukaryota; kingdom Metazoa; phylum Chordata; class Aves; order Passeriformes; family Cisticolidae; genus Cisticola; species Cisticola juncidis. Next base: position 450,657 of record VXBR01001154.1, read on the forward strand.
CTCGAGCAGGTGTACATCAGGGGCAGCAAGATACGGTTTCTCATCTTACCAGATATGTTGAAGAATGCTCCTATGCTAAAGAGCATGAAGAATAAAAACCAGGGTTCTGGAGCTGGGCGAGGGAAAGCAGCTATTCTCAAAGCTCAAGGTAGGTACAATTTGTTCATGGTCCCTGCCCCTATTTTTCTGTAGAACTGGAAAACTTATCTCTGTCACAGAGGAGATTAAGCAGTAAGAAATGAAAAGATTACTGGTTCATACAGTGTTTTCCTGTATGTTTTATCTTACAGTGAGAGCCAAGACTCAAATTGTCCCAAATACCTGAATGTGTAATATTGATGCTACAGTAATTTAGGTCGTGAGCAGTCTTGGTGAACAGAGCCTTTCTGTTAAACTGAAGAGTTCTATTTTCCTGCAGTTGTGGCCACCAGCTGTTTGCAATACTTAGGGAACTTAGGGAAAGCTTTTATAGGAAAACAGCTTTAGTTATAAAGATGGTACTTAAGCTGCTGGGAAGCTGCAATTATTAGTTTTTCTGTAGTTCCCTCTCATTTGTGCCTTTCTCAGGGGATCAGTCTGGTTATTAGGTAGTTGAGTAACAATCATGCCACAAAGTTCTTGGTTAACTTCAGTGTGCAGTAACATTTATGTGGGGGACTAACTGAGTAGTGTTGCAAAACCCTGCAAGAGTGGGAGGTTTCAAATCTCTTGGGTGACACAGATTTGTGTATTGGAAGGAACATGAGATGCATGAGTATTTACTGCAGTTGTTCAGAGGAGCCACACTCTGGGACCATTAGGCTCTGATTCTTCTCACAGAAAGCTTCTTGTTCTCACATCACTTTCTGAGCAAGAGACCTCGAGTGTTGATGTTTTGCTCATCATTTGTTGAGATAAATCTGCAGCTATGTCAAATTCACCTCATCCCTGATGTTTTCTTTCTTCAGTGGCTGCAAGAGGAAGAGGCCGTGGTATGGGCCGTGGCAACATCTTCCAGAAGAGAAGATAATTCTGGTCTTGGCCAAATTGCTTTTTTATTAGGGGTGTTAACTTGATGACTTGTGCATTGGTATCAGTTTTGTTTAATAAATGTTTCTGATAAAAACTCGTCTGCTCTTACCTGACAGGACAGTTCTTGAGCAAATATAGTCTAGGTTGATTTCAAAGTCAAGCCAGCTTTGGAAAGTAGTGGACTTTATTATATCTAGTTTTGACCACTTTGTGTGATGCAGTGGTTTTTAAAGACCATTATGTTTCCTTTTTCTTGTTTAGTCCTGCTGTCATTTATTCTCTAAAGAATTAGAAGGCATTCTTAATGAAGACTTTTAGGTCATACATTGTAAAGTCTTATTAGCAGCTGCATTTATGGAACATGCAGCAAAACAGGCATCTTCCTGAGAAGCAGAGCACTGTGTTCTTTTGCTTTACATGGATCTACAGTAGACAGAGGTCCATCTTCAGATCTGTATATTGAACTTGTATTCTTGCATTTCTTATTTTTCTCTTTGGATATGGGGAGAATTTTTCATTAGGAACACAACTTTGATAGCCTGAATCTATCTTTGCAGCGAAAAAAATTCTATTCTTTCTTAGCAGTTTTTTCCTGTGTCTGGGAATAGATGACAGAACATAAAACAGGCATTTTCCAGGATAAATTTGAAATGCCTTCTAGATTTGACAGGCAGTGCAGGTGTATGAGGAAAGTCTTATAAGTAGTTATCCATGAAACACAACTCAATACAAATGCTGATGTTTTGAACAAAACTCACGATCAACTTCAGGTTTTGATCATGTCTATACACAGTTGTGTATAGATTAGCTGATCTGCAGGAAGCCAAATGTAGTTGTATCTTCAGTTTATTTTGTTTAAAGTGTAGTGTGGGTGTTTTTACTGACTGAAATGGTTGAAATGTTTCATTGTAACCCTTCTGTTCCTAATTACTTCCTTGCATAGTCAATTACCAGTCTGTACACACTGAAAAGAGCTGTTCTTGCTTTTCTGCTCGGTTGCTGTGAAGAATCTCCCTTGTGTGCAGACAGGAAAGTTGAACTAATGTATTAACCTGTTGAATTTTGTGTAAATAAAGCTGTATTTGGTCTTGCATCACCAGGGAAAACCCTGCATGTTCTTCTGGGTTGTAGTGATCCAAAATATTTGCAATGGGAACCTCCCTAGAATGTGTTAAAGGGATACTTGAGCTTTATAAAAGCACTGTAGTGTCATCTTACTCCTCCCCTGAGGGATGTGTCCAAAGGATGGCATTCCTCAAAAACAGGGACCACTTCCACTGATGGTGACTGGCTCACCTTTTTACAGTGTCCCTGTTTCTCCTTCTTCAAAAATGCCAAGCTGCTATTTTCTTAGGAGCAAAAAATTTCAGCAGCACAGAGGGCAGGGGACAACCACAGATTTCAGAGAGAAGCAGTGACCCTCCTCAGGAGGTTTGGTGGAGCAAACTCTGTATCTGCTTTAAGAAGTTTGAAGTAGCATCTCTAATGCCTGCCAGCTTTGAAGAAGATACTGGATTTTGCATAAGCACAAAGCTTTGCACTATGCCTTCATGCTGAGGCTGAGTGTAGGATGAACTGTTTGGAAAGTTACTGTGAATTTAGTGTTTAAAATGTTCAAGTTCCATGCTGGTAGGAAAGTCCCAGTTAAGACAAACATCACTTAGCAATTTCTGACTGGAGTAACTGGAATGTTCACAGACTGCTTTCCAGAGCTTTCCTGTGATGTGTGTATACTCAGAGTGTGATAAATCAAAATTTCCCTCTCACAGACAAGGTCTCACCCACTAGATGGCTCTGTTGGGAAGAGAATGAAGCTCAAGAAACCAGAACCCTCTGGAAAAGAAAAATGCAAGAAATGTGACTTCTGCTGTAAAGGCCATAAACTCAAGGGCTATTATAAACTAGCATGAAAATACCTTATTTTCTTCCTTCTTCAAGTGTTCCCAGAGTGCTGGCTTCCTGCATGGCTGGGTTATTCCAGCTCCTGACTGATGCTGTGTTTCCCTGGTGCTGGCTAACTGGGCAAATGCACTTAGATCATGTAGATTCCTCAGTTCAGTAATTTAAGCAATCTATGTCCCTGGGATGGTAGATACTAAGGAGAGATACAGCTGTTCTTAACATCTGTACTTTATTTGTCACGTTTTTTTTATCCCAGATCGCAGCATTTCCTTTCATTCTTTGCCATCACAGTGTGTGGGCTTGTAAATCTCATGTTCCTTAGTGGGTGCAGGGCTCTCCACAGTTTCCTGCTTTTGATAGAGGGACAAGCACTGCCCTAAAGCCTTGTTCTGAGCCTGCCCTTTGATAACACCAGTGTAGGTGCCTTTGAAGTACTCGTGGGACAGAGAATCTGTAGCTGTGCAAAATGGTGTGTGGAGAGGGGCAGGTAGAAATTCACCCACTCTGCCAGGGTCAAAACCACACTTGTGCTCTGCTATGAAAGCAGCGCATTACATCAGAGGAGAGTTAAAGAAAGCATCATTTGAAAAAACTTGCTTTGCACAGAACTGATCTTTCCTCACTGACCACTTGCTTTCATCCCATACATTCATCTCTCCAGGTATGTCTAACTTATATTTGGTCCTAAAGTTGTACTTTTCTTTTAATTCATTTTTCAATGAAAAATTCTCTCTTCTAGGAGGCCAAAATGAAGTGGGAAATGTGAATTTCTGGTGCTGCTAATCAGAATAACTGTCCAGTCTGTATCTCTCTGCTACTTGAGCTTTACAGTGGGCCTTCCTGTAAAATAGATGTGTCCTATTTCTTTTGCCAGTAAAATGTGAGCAAGGGTGGAAGACTGATGTCCCAGTGGAGCAATGGTTTGGTAAGGTAGCAGTGGGTGGAATTCTGAGGTCTACAAAATGTGCCAGTGATTCAGCTGTTTATTTCTCAGGCAAGGGTCAAAAGCAGGGAAAGAGTTCTCCTAGGGGCCCTTGATGTTTCCACCCTGACAGAAGCAAAAATTTAAATCTGGTCTTGCCCTTTATTGCAACCAAACTGATTTCAGACAGAAATCTGGTCTTTCTCCTCTAACATTAGATAAGACTTTATGGGACCCTCCTGCCTCAGTGACTCTTTGGAAGGAAATACAGATATATCACTTCAAAAAGTGTGCTAATGGAACAGCCTTGAGGAAATGCTGATGGGTCAGTGTGTGCAGATCCCTTTGCAAGTGAGAGATTTCTCCTCCTGCTCACATCTGCAGACAGGAGAGATGACTGCAGGGTGCTGGTGCCTGAAGCAGCCAAAGCACTGCCTGTCTGCAAGTATTTTCCAGGTCAGGCTGTGTTTTGGCTATTGCAGGTGTCCTGTTGTTGCCTAGACCTGTAATAAGAGCTCTTGATAGAGCCAAGAGCATTTTGGAGGTGATGAATAAGGAAGTGCCACCTTTCCCTGCTCATGGTAACTGTTCCTCACAGACCAGGGTGTGGGATATTTAACTCCTTGTGGAGGCTGACATGAGTAGTAGGTTTGGGGTGGGTTTATGCCACCTAATTCAGGCGTTTAATGAGAAAAGTATTTGGGTTTGTGTGTGAGGTGCTTGTTCCTAGTAGATGGGCCATTATTCCTGGCACAGGACCAGTCATTGCATAAGCCAGTACTGTGCAGCCTCCTGCTGCTCAGCAGAGACTATCAGGGTCTGGGAAAAGTGGAGATTTTCCAGCATCCTTAATTCAGGGGAGAATGCTGAAGCCCTGGCAAAGAAACAGACTGTATCCAGAAGATGTGTAGTTATGCTGGGAGAAATGAAAAGAATTGCAGAAAAACACTATTATTGTTCTTTTGTTTGGTGAACTGCTTGCAGTGAGTGTTTAATTTGTTTGGTGAACTGTTTGCAGTGAGCGTTTAATTTGTTCTTCATTTTCCCTTGCCTGAGGACTTAAAATCTGTTGTGTGGCTGGGGGTTTGCCCTAATTCCAGCTCAGTGGAGAGATGCTGGTACATCTGCTCCAGAGCAAACCACTGCTTGTGAAGAAAAACTTCTTACATTTTGTCCCTTGGTGCCTAAAATGTTAATAGGGAGTGAGTGGAGCCCACAGCCTCAGAGAGGTTTTGGAGCGCTGCAGCTCATGGCCCTCAGCAGACATGGGGTGAAGCTGATATTGTGATAATGCACAGACCCATATGGTGGCATTTTAGAATGATTATTGATATCTTCACACTCCCCTAAAATCTCAAATAAACTGTAGAGTGAATGGAGTTTTTTTCCCCTGACACCATACCCAGCTGAGACACAGAACTGGCATGTGCAGATATTTACTTTTCTCTGACCAAGAGGTGTTGCTGTTCATTGCTTCATGATCAAATGAGCTTCTTTCTGTCTCATGTCTCTGAAGCAGCTCCACAACAAGCCTTTTTTTGCAAAGCTCAGCCAAAAGTTAATGTCCTTCCCCTTGAAGAACAGCATATCAAAGGGCACATCACATGCATCCTCAGAACCAGACAGGAGTGTGTCATTTGCCTGCAGCCTTGTTCACCTCTTGCTTTTGAGGCAGTTTGGATACAGCAGCAGAAGTGCTGTGGTTTGGAGAAAGGAGTGGCTGCACTTAGAGGAAATGTTGCTTCTTCCTTTTCTCTTGGTACTTGTTAGCATCGGCTGTCTTTGTTTTGTATTTTCACTGCAACATTTTTAAAATTTTTTTTCCAGTTAATGATCCAAATTTGATAAGGGGAAAGTGGATGAAGCTCTAGGGTACTCATTAGAGGCTTTTCATGTCAGAATTTGACTCCAAATACATGAAGTCTAATCCTAAACCTAGCAGAGATTTATACCATGGGATGTGCTGAAGTTTCTGGCTGGAGGATGTTGAGAGGGTCCATGCAGGAGATCTCACTTCACCTCCATGGCCTCATTTGAGCCTGGCTTTCACTGGCCCTGCAGCCTCTGGCTGAGCTGGATGCCTTGGAAGGAGCTGTGGAGGGGCATCCTGCTGTCCTGCTTGTGAGAGTCCAGCAGCCACCAGCTCCAGAGCACCTGGCCCTGTGCTAGCAGGAGCTTTGGGGGCTGCCAGTGACACTGGGATTCATACTGGAGCTGAGGGATGGGCCACTCCAGGCCTGAGACCTAAGCAAGAGCACCTGGACACCCTCTGAGGATCTGGTTACACATCAAACCTGTTCCTTTGGCCTCCACCTAGGTCTCTTTCCATTGCAATTTCTGAAAAACTAAAACCCAAAAAACCTGCTGGTGAAGGGAGTGGATGGGCAGTGGCTGCTCAGTTTTTCAGTTGCAGCAGAGTCCAGACAAAGGTGCATACATCAAACTTGACTCTGCAAACCAAAAAGGGGATCAAGAGCAAAGCTCTGCTCACAAGTCTGACATGGAGACCTGCAGGCAGCTGCCTCTTCTTGTCTGGGAAAGGGCCTTTCCCCCATTTTTTGTACCAGGTTTTTTGTTTTTAAGACACTGTGTGTTCTGGGGAATTACACAGGTTCTGAATAAGGCCCATGTCATTTCTGATAGCTTTTCAAATGCTTCCCATCATTGTGTCCAATGTGGGGCAGGTTGACACAAGAATGGACTGGGAGGAATAACCCTCCCAAGAAGCTGAGGAACTGGCTGATCACAAAGCAGGAAAGTATCTCTGTTCCTTTGTGGCACACCCTGTGTGCAAGCAGAATGAACCCAGTGCTGCTGTGGAAGGAAATGTCAGTGCCATTGAGATTCACTTGCTTTTGAATCCCCTTGGGATGCAGCAGGGAGAGTGCCAGGCTGTGGGAAAAGGAGTAAATGGAAGAAAAGCTGACTTTCCTCTGATCTCTTCTGCTGAAGCAGAGTTCCTGTGTGGTTATTGTGTTCTGTGGCTGGTTTGGAATCAGCATGACTGAGCTGGGGTGCTGTCAGATCTGAGAGGAGCTGCAGCTCTCCACAGAGTACTTGGTGCCTCAAAGTGGATGAAGATGCAGTCGTGGCCTTGCAGAGCACTGCCCTCAGCCAGCAGTGTTCCAGCCTTGTTTTGTGAACAGCCTCTTGGCAGCCTTAAACCAGCTATTGCACCTGCTTTGAGAGCACCTGTTTAAGGGCAGTAAAGTGCAAAACAGGCTCCCTTTTCGATGGATAATGTCCCAGCTGGGGTGGCTGGGCTTCCTGCCAGCTGCCTTTGGAGGCTTCTCACCTGCACTGCCAGGGACTGCAGTGAGAAGGGTTTGTATTGAGGCACTTTGCCTCTCCAAGCTTTGAATCACGCCCTCTGGTAGGGAGCAGAGCAATCTCGAAAAGCAATGTTTAATCTTCCCTTGTTTGTTTTCCTAAGATGAAACAATTTATATTTTTGACATCTTTGTCAGCAGCTGTCCACTAAGGAGTTTGTCAGCCTGCCCCAAACAATGCCAACTCCTTTATCTTCCTAGTGCTTGTGATGAGAGATGAATTATAAGTTGAAAAAAGAGCCTTGGCAGTACAAAAGCAAAGGGCCTTGACAGGTTTTGAAGTGTGTGAAATAAAAAATAGATTAGACAAGCCTGTGCTTCCAGCTGCTTTTTGCATCCTTGCCTCAGCAAAATAATTACCACTTATTTAGACAGAGGCACTGAAGTGAGGGAGGTTTTGCTGAACTCAGTGCTCAGCACATTCTACCTGCAGCATGCCAAGATGCTCACCTGGGTTTTGTTGTCAGAAGCTGAGGTGGAATAGAGGATGGAGGTGCAAGGAAGGTGTTGTCCCTTAGGCAGGGAGAGAACAAGTGCTTTTCTGTTGGAGCACTGCTCCTTCTTCCCCCTCAGGCACCAATGGCCTCAGTAGCTGTGGTGCTGCCCCTTGTCTCCCTCTGTGTGTCCAGGCTCTGCAGGCTGGTGCTGCTGGGGCTCTCTGTTGCTGCCTGAGCCTGTGCAGCCCCAGCTGGCAGTGCTCAGCAGCACCTTCAGGGGAGATGCTTTACTCCTAGTGACCTCTCCTTCCAGCACACTGTGCTGAATGTCTCACTGAGCTGTGCTGAGACTGATCCCTGCTGGGAGCTCGGGGTGGGGAAGGGCTGTGGTCCCAGCTGTGAGCTTCAGCTCCCTTCCTGCTGCACAGGTCCCACCCCAGGCTGACCATTTGCAGCCTGCAGGGGAGGGCTGGCAAACTGAAATGGTGGAGAGAGGCTGGTGCCTGAGTCTGGGCACTGAGTGCTGCTCTGAGTACCTGAGCTTACAGCCCTGCACCAGCAGGTACCTCCTGAGGAGAGCATTCAGTCCTGCTGGCTGTGTTACCTGACAGGAGACAGGCTCACTGCAGGGCAGGTGCCCCCTGATTGGGCATCAGAGCTAAGCTGGTCCCTCTGGCTGGTATGAGGAGACCTGAACGAGCAGCTCATCTCTTTAATACCCTTTGAGGGCCCTGAGCGTTCTCATCCAGTGCAAGGCAAGGCTCATTTCATTTGTGTCATCCTCTCTGGTTGGTGAACTCAGTTTTTATTACAATTGCAGATCTGGGACCTCCAGGCCCCATCTGTAGGGGGCCCAGGAGCACTTCCAGCGTTGGAGCTGGATGCAGTGTGCTGCCCAGAGCCCCCCACTGATCCATGTGATCAGGAGCTGGCAGGGAGGAGCTGGGTGTGCTGGAATCATTTCTGCTAAGTTACAGCCCATCAAAGTTCATCCAAGAAGCAGTGGCAGGACTGCATCATTTGCATTTTCACATATTTATTCACAAGCAGTTCTCCATGGGGAGCTTTCCGTGGCAAAGACACCAAGTGCATATAGAGGAATAAACATGCATGCCACAGCTGCTCAGCTGAACCAGCGTGTTTCCTGCTTTATCTCCAGATCCTGGAGCTGCCAGCTGGCAGGTGGCATTGCCAGGGATTGGCACAGAATTCCTCTGCAAGGGGCTGAATGTTTCATCCCTGTCCTGCTGGGTAGCAGAGCTCAGAGTGAAAGCACAGCTTTGAGCAGGGCTGGAAACAGGCTGGGGCTGAGCCAGGGGCTCTGCAGGGAAGAGCCGTGGCAGGGGGGCACCACACACTGAGGGTCTCACCTCGTTTTAGGGGAGTTGCTGCTGTTATGGAGAAGCTGTGAAGATGCCTCGATGCAGAACCCTGGGGGGACAGTGTTCAGAGCCAAAGACCAAATGTTCAGCAGCACTGCTCCCTCTTTGCAGAAATGCACTGCCTCACCAGGCAGCTCCAAGCCTTCATTTAAATGCTTTGTGCCCGAGTGCTCTTCTTGGCACAGAGCAGAGTGCTGCTCTGCTTAGACTGTAAGAGTTTAAGCAGATCTTGCTGACACTTGAAATACTTTTCATTTTTGATGAAAGGTATTTTGGAAGGAAAAAAATGATACCATCTCTTCCACAGCAGGGAAGGAAACAAAGGGCTGAGTGTGGAGAGTGGTGGTAAAAGGAATTGCAGCCAGCTGGTCACTAGTAAGCTTCCCCAGGGCTCAGGACTGGGGCCAGTTCTGTTTAATGCCTTTACTGATTATCTGGATGAGGGGATCGAGGGCATCCTCAGCTGAATTCACAGATGACACCGAGTTAGGTGGGAATGTTGATCTGCTGGAGGGTGGGAAGGCTCTGCAGAAGGGTTTGGGCAGACTGGATTTGATGGCCCAAGAACAGTTGTGTGAGGTCCAACAGGGCCACGTGCCAGGTTCTGCACCTGGGTCACAACAACCCCCAAACAGGAGTCCAGGCTTGGGGAGGAGCAGCTGGAAAGCTGCTGAGTGGAAAGGGCCAGTGGCATCCTGGCTTGTACATATCAGAGCGTGGCCAGCAGGACTGGGTTGTCAGCATTGAACAGATGTCCAGGGCAGTGGCTGAGTCACCATCCCTGGAGTTAGGTAGGAGTGCAGCTGTGGCACTCAGGGACATGGTTCAGTGGTGGACTTGGCAGTGCTGGGGTCATGTTTGGACTCAATGACCTCAAAGGTCCTTTCCAGCTGAAGCAATTTTATAATTTGTACTACATTGAGAAGGGAAAAATGAGTCATGAGAAGAGAGCAGGTGGTGACCTTTGTGCAGGATAACATGAAGGTTTTGAGATCCTGCACCTGTGACTGGAGTGCAGATAGGGCTGGGTCCAGCATTTGCAGTGTCAGACTGTAATGCTCAGCACAGTGTCTGATCCCACCTTTCTTCCTCGGGGAGCTGGTTTTATTTGGAGCTTTTGGTGGTTGATCAGAGGCACCAATACCTTCCAGTGTCTTCACACTCCTCACTCACTTGAAAAATATCACCAATTTACTTCTGGCAATGTCTTGTAGAATTAGTAAGAGCATGAAAGGTATAGCTATTCCATTTGGGTTGTTTTCATGTGAGTGTTGCTTATATGTGTTGCTCTGAGATTCACAGAGACAATCAGCAGAGGAAGCAAAGGTATCGTTAATTTAGAAGGGTGAGGATTTTAATGGTTTTTTTTATGGTCTCATTTCTTTAACTTTTAACTCTCAAAAACTCATCCACTCTGTGGGGACAGATAATTGATTGACTTATCAGCTAAATCTCATCAGGTTATTTCCAGCAGCCCCTTGCAATACGAAGGATGGCAGCCTACCACAATGAACATCCATGCTTCTCTTTCCTTGGAGGAATGAACCAAACTCTCCAGTGTGAATGGCTCTGATCCTGTCCCTCAGGCACTGCATGAGGGCCCTGCTCCATCTTCCAAGATCTGCAAACAACCCAGATACTCAGACTCGGAAGTGCTTCACGCCCATGTCCAAGAGAACTCTTTATTATGTTTACATAGAGCATGAGCAATGTGGAAAACACTGGCAATTCTGCATCAGTGGCTTGGTTTTTGGCCAGTGTTGGAAATGGCGCTGTGGCTGCGTTATGGGGTGTGCAATGTCCACCAGGAGCCAAAGCTCTGCTCTTCCCATGGAGAGTGCCCACTTCTGGCACACTCACTGCTTGCTCCTCTCGTGCCACAGTTAGGTGCCAAGCTGCCAGCTTCTCAATTTCACTTGGAACTTGCAGTTGTAGTACCTTGGAACGTGTAATTTTAGTACAAAAGCACACTTTTTGAAACCAATCCTACTAATCCACAAGACCGTTCCCCTCCCCCCTCCTCCCAACCCCATCCCCACTCATCCCATCCCCCATGCTCCCACCAACACATACCTCCTTCCCCTCCCTCTCACCCCGGTCACACAGCAAATATCCTGATGCTGCAGTTCCAAGCCATGTGTCCGCCCCAGCCTATGTGATCCAATGGTCTCTGACCAGGTCCCTTTGTTCAGACGTTCATACAAAACACACAATAGGAAAAAAACAAAACAAAAGGAGCCAGACACAAGAGGGAGACACACTGCTGGGCTCCAGCTCTGGCCTCTGAGCCCTTCCACTAAGCTCCACAGCACTAGGCTCTTGGGGTACCTTCTTTCACACTCAAGGCTGCAGGTCCCAAGGTTTCCAAGGTTCATAGGAAAAGGAAGAAGGGAAATAGGCTACAAGCCTGTTTCTGTTTTAGGTTCCCCCCAATCCCTTTCCCTCAACCCAATGGCTGCTGGAGGATATTCTTGACTCCGACAGGTCCTTTCCCGTCTTCCAGTGAGACACTGCCTGGGGACCAGGTTCACTGTAAGTCACCGGTTCCTCTCTGGAACGTGGGCAATGGGTTTGGCAGCGAGGGGAGGGAGCGGAGCAGGCTGTGGGGGGACAACAGGCTTTTGTCTCACAGCAGGAATGGGGGGAAGATGTCAGGGAAGGCGAGAGAAAAGAGCCAAGGGAAGCCGGTCAAGCTGGCCCTCTGCTTGATGTTGGTACTCAAAACTTCTCCTTGGGGCCACCTCAGCGTGGCAGCGGTTCAGTCACCTCTCGCAGCCCTGCTGAGACAGAGCACGTGGCGGGGCGCTCCCGGCAGCCTCATCCCCTGGCTGGCTGCCCTCGTGCCCGCCGGCCGGCTCAGCGTCGCAGTCGAGCGCCTCATAGATGGTCGGCAGCGTGGTCTGCTGGCTGAGGCGCTTGCGCAGCCCCACCAGCAGCGGCTGCGGCATGGAGGACACATCCACGTTGTTGCCGAGGTCCACCCAGGCCAGGCAGGGGAACTTGTTCATGTCCTTCATGGTGTCGGTGAGCTCCTTCATGGTGGCCCGCGTCAGGCGGTTGCCGTTGAGGGACAGGTGGGTGAGCTTGGGCAGCGCCCAGAGGAAGGGCAGCAGCAGGCGCACCATGTCGTCGTTGAGCTCCGTGAAGCTCAGGTCCACCGAGGTGAGGTGGGCCCCGTTGTTCTGCAGGTAGTAGGCCATGCGGTGGACATCCCGCATGGTCAGGGGGATCCCGGACAGATCCATGGAGTCCTGGCTCACCTTCTTCTGCAGGCTGGTCTTCAGGCTGCTGGTGGAGAAGGGGAGACAGAGAGATTGTTAAGGGGAGTGCTCCCATCCGTCCCAGCCAAACACTTGGGATGGGGAGAACTCATTAACAACGTGGGCTAGAATGTTAAGGAAAGGGTTAATAGAGCTCACTGGGGAAACAAACATTCGCCCATACCTCAGGGCAGACTGGCCTGGGGCTTTGCTGTGTATTCTCAGCACTTACACATGAACTTTGGCAGAACTGGCTAAACACAGCTTGCTGAAGTGTCTCCTGCTAGCAAATGTCAGAGGGTTTGTCTGTATGTGCCCATACAGGCACTCATGCATAGAAAGCAAAAACAACCAAAGCAAGCAAACTTTCCAAGAGCACTGGTTTACACTGCATGGGGCTGTTTGTGAGCCGCCTCCCCAGGTGGATGCCAAAGTCTGTGCTACAGAGCAGAGCAGTGTTAAACCTCTGAGAAATGGATGTTTCATCAGGAAAACAATAGGTAGGCAAACTGCACTCCAGGAATGGATTCACTGCGTGTCCCTTTAAAAGCCTTCGCAAGCAGCACTTAGTCAGTGAGCAGCACCAGTGGCTGCCTATTTGGGTCTCTGTGGTCAGCAGATCATCTGGGATCTGCTGCAGCTATGAGGAGGAGGGGAGGGCACAAGGGTGCCAAGAGATAACTTCAGCACTTCTTTTACTGTCTGCCTGGCCAAGGGAGTGAGGAGGAGGTAGGAGAGCTGTGTCGTGAGGCTGTTGGGGGTGCAAAGGGAGTGTGGTGTGGAGCTTAATGATGGACTGTGGGTTTGTAGGAGTGCTGTGAGCAGTGGGAACTGTGGGGCTGCAGGAGCTGCTGGGGGATTTGATGCAAAATTGAGTAGAAACATGTGTTGGTGTAACATAGGAGAACCCAATCCCTCAGGGTAAATTGTGTTAATCGTGCTGCTCTTTCAGACACATCTTGCCTTAAAAGGACATGGCAGCCCTAGCAGGAACCCCAGCCATGTGCTCAGGGGGCTCCTGTAGGTGCCTTATTGAGTTTGGGAGGATCAGGGTGGGTTAAGCATTAACCACCACTTCGAAGGTCCCCACTCTTCCTGTCTGGCTCTCTGTAGTGTCCTGCACACCTGTGGCACAGCCAGTCCCTGAAAGCAATGGGTTCATGGGGACATGCAACTTCCTCGGAGGAGGCTGCAGCACCGCAGGAGCTCCCGTGGCAGGTGAGAATGTCCCTAAGCCCCAGTGCTGCCAGGTGCTGCTGGAGCTGTGCAGGTGGCACTGCCTCTGTAGCTTTGCTTTACACACGCAGCTCATGGCATCCTAGAAAGTTCAGCCCTTAATAATCCCCTATAAGCATGTGTTGACACAAGGGAGTAAATGTGCACTGCGGCAGGCAAAGCCCGTTGTGGACATATTCAGGCACAAACCCGCAGCTGCACTTCCTTGTAGGAGCATGAGCAGAAAGATCTCGTGGCCTGCCCTGTCAGTTCTTAAGCCCACAGATTCCTGCTCTGAGTTTAGCAATACTTCGCTCAGGCTACTTCTGTGTGTCCCTGTGTTTCCCATGGGAATTCACTGTGCAGGGCTGAAACCGTATCTGCAAGCCTGCATTTGGACTAATGAGTTCTCATGGCAGAGAGCTAGTAACAGCATGAATTAACTTCTAGTCAGACCTAAAGTGTTGTAAGTAAAATGTATAAATTACTAAATATTTACACATCAGATGACCCAAACTACACCTCAGTGGATCACAGGAGGGACAAGGAGAGCAGTGCTTGTCTGTACTATCAAAGAGCAGGGATGATTACTGGGGAATTTTAATCGGTCTGAGCACAGGAGGGAGGTTGCCAAAGGACCTTGAGGATGGTACCTGATATCCCTCCACTGTCTGGGCCCCGGAGATGGGACTGTGAAAATTCAATCCACCACATTGCTTGCAGCAGCAGTGCAGTTCTTCCACCTGCTGCAGCAGCAGTTGTGAACTGTGCATGCTGTGGTCTGGGGGGCACTGAGCAAGGCTCCCTTTTCCTGCTAATCCAAGGGATGCATGAGACCAGCCCAGGCTGTCTGGGAGCTATAGTTCTTCTAGTTTGTCAGCAATCACTGGCAGTGGTGTAGCACAAAAGAGGGAGGGTTCATCTTGTATGAAATTTATCAGGGACCAGCCTCGAAGCTGGAAACATTTCAGGTTTCCCCTCACACAACAAGAGTTATCCTTTTAGCCATGCTAGGTTATTTTATCTGGGTGTTTGATCTGTTTGATGTTCTAGCAGAACAGAGCATCCAGTGCACAGTGCAGGTGTGCATTCATATGGGTCAGGGGAAACAGGCAGAAATGAAGTGGAGTGTGAACCTGAGTGCACAGGGTAACTGTGCCCTGCATCCACAAGGGGCTGGAACAAGAGATACAGCAGCCTTCTCTGGCCTGTAGGGGTTTAGAACAAGGCTTTCTTGGGAGTGTGGGGAATATAGAATAAACAAGCATAGAAACAAGCCTGTAACTACTCCAGTGCCTGTTCTGTATGAACGCAGCCTGCGGCTCCTGGAAGTTCTCTTCCCCAGTGCTGTCGAGCCGCGGCAGATCCTGGCTGGGTGGGGGACACAGAAGGGAGACCCGAGCACAGGGGCGCCTTCCCCAGCCCTAAGCCTTGTCTCGGGCTATGCACAGCCTCCTCAGCCGTTCCTTTCCCCGAAGCTCCGGGCAGTGCTGAGAGCGGAGCTGGGAGCGGGGCCGGAGCGGGGACCGCTGGAGGGCACGGCTGAGCCGGCCCGGCCGCGCTGCCGCCCTGGGCGTGCAGGTGCCGTTCTCCTGCCGGTCTGCAGCTTTCCGAACAGGGGCAGGCTTGAGAGGCCCTGGGGTCCCCTCTGAGGCCGCTTGGCTCTGAGTGCAGATAGGGATGACTGAAGGGAAAGCCTCAAAGACAGCGCCGGTGTGCTGGTCTGTCCCTGCCGGCCCTGCCTCCCCTGCCGTGCGGACACTGCCGCTGAGGCACAGATCTGCGGCACAGACCGGGCTGTTCCCTCCCTACAGGTACCCGCTGCTGCTCTCCCAGCAGCCAGCCAGCACCCCAAGGAGGCTGTAATCAAGCAGACAAATTATCTTCCCCTAATTGATTCTCCAGACTGGACTGCTCCTGGCTGAATGTGCTTCAACCCTCCCGTCCTGTGCCAGAGCCCGCCCTCCCCTCTTCGCTGCCTTATTTTTCTTTCCTTTCCTGTGTTTTTTTGCCGCTTCCTTTTGCCCTCATTGCTGTACCTGCCAGGGTGAATCCGAGCCTCCTCTCTCGGGACTGGGGGCTCCCTCCTGTGTTTAAGCTGCTCTCTTGCCTATAAAAGTGCCTCTTGCAGGGATGTGTCTGTAGGAGCCCCATCCTGCTGGACACAGCCCTATGCTGCAGCCAGGCTCTCAGCTCTCTGGTAAGTGCTGAAGCATGAGCTCCAACACCCCACGCATGCTGTGAACCCCGGCAGGCTCCTCCTCGCCTCCCCGGTGTTTCTGTGCAGCTCCAAGAGGCACAGCTAAATCCCATCTCTAGGGCAAGGCATAGAATAGGTGCCCACTCTCCCTACTGCTTCAGAGGTAAATGTGAGTGCAGGCAGAAATGGGTCAAGGAGATGTGGGTAGATGCTTCACTCTGAATTATCTGACACTTGGTTGTTTTTTTTTTTTGAGTTCTGTTTAGCTCTATTTCTTGGTGGGGAGAGGGGCATGATACACAGGGCACCAAGCTCACTTGTGCAGCAGCTGAGAAAATACCAGGTTTCTTTCCAGGGAAATAGGTCATCTATTATCCCCTAATTTCTGCACTTGAAGCAGGCTTTAAGACTGCAGAAGGCTTTTTTTTCCTTTGTGTGAGATACAACAGCTACTTAGCAACGTGGCTCTGGATGCCCGTGGGACTTGTGGACAGAGCACTGGGGGCTGGATTAACCTCCTGCTTCTGCAACTGGTGCTCATTTGTGAGGATTTGCATCTAACAAGGATCTGGACCCTGGATGCAGGGCAGCAGCCTGTGTTTGTATTCTCTGCAGCAAGCTTGGAGAGGAAACAACCCCCCACTCCCTCAGATGCTGGAGAAGTGGCTGCAAGTGGGAAATTCTTGGAAACTTTGAGCAAGAAACAAGGGCAATCAGCAGCCCATCCCCTACTGTGTGCCTGGGGATGCAGCATCCAGGGAGGAGTGGGGCTGGCCCAGAGTTCTGTTTATAAGGGATCAGCACCCTGCTTGCAGCCCCTGTCCAGCCCTGCTGGAGGATGGAAGCTCTTTGAGGTACATCTCTTCTCATGTGAAAGGCTTCACTTTGCATTGTTCCCAAATCGCTTCTTGGGGTCTGGCCTTTCTCCCAGGGACAAGGAGGCCTTGTGGAGTCTTCCTTCCACCCTCCCTGCCACTTACCCCTTCCCTGGGTGCCAACTCTGCTCTTCAGCAGGCACTACCAGCACTCCCTGGGCTGCACTTTGAGCCTGGCTATGGGAGATCCACCCTGGGTCAGTGCAGACAGAGCAGAGGCCTGAGGGACCTGTGGGTGTCTGGAAAAAAAACCCTCTCAGTGAGAAACGTGGGCTGGAAAAGAGGTGAAACCATCTTGTGCCTCCCCAGGCTTTAATTTAGAATAAAAATCTTCCCCTTTCCACTAACACTCAGCCACTGTTCCAGCCTCCAGGGAACTCAGCTGGCATAAGCAAATACAGAGCTGTCTTGAAATGGGACAATTAGGAGACATGACATTAATTGCTAGTTTGTCTCCAGGACCTGTCCCAAGGCAACTAACCCTTAGGCCATCTTCCAGGTCCTTCTTTGAGCCCATGAAGCTGCAGGCTCAGCACATTTGGGTTGTTTTTTTTATTAGCACTGAATCCCATCAATTTCTTGCTCATCAGCTGAATTCTCTGGTGGCTGCAGGGAAGGGGTGTAATGGCTCCTGAGTGTTGCCCTGTTGGGACCTGTAGCAGTCACAGTGGTGTCTGATCTCTTGTTGGCTTTGTGGGGTTTGGGGGAGCTCGTGCAGCCCAAGAATGTTGAAGCCCCTGGAGTCCTAGCTCATTTCCTTGTCTCCATGCTATGGAGAAAGGCTGGGAGGACACAGTAAGAGTCAGAAAGAATTTTGTTAACAAGGGATGCTCACTACTTCATGCCTATTTCTCTGGAGAATTACCAGCTTTCTACCCCTCTGTCTTTTATTTTTCACATTAAATTTGTCTCCAAATATAAAACTTTGCTGATGCCAGAAATCCCCATTACTGTGAATCCCCTCTGTCGTTAACAGGCACTGCCAGCAGTGGCTAATTAGCCATGAGTCAGGTATCTCTCAGCTGCTCTTTCTTGCACAGAACCTCAGGCATGTCTGGATGGCTTCCCTGCTTTGAGCAGTGATTTAGGGGATGGATCCTGAGCTTTTTAATTGCCTACTTAGCATAATCTGCTTGCTTTGCTTCCCCAGTGGCACAGGGTGCTGCTGTGCAGGGCTGGCTTTAGCTGCCTCTAATGCAAAATGAAAAAGGAAAGAGAAGCCTCAGAAGTACTGACCCAGACTAACCCAGCCCCAGCTTCTCTGAGGCTGGCCTGGCCCTGCTGGGAAGGTGGGGCAGTGCACAAATAGGTCACTTCCAAAGGAAGTCCCTTGGTCACGTCTCCATCCTTGTGTCCAGCTCTTTTGACCAGCGTGGAGAGGAGGCAAAGGCAGCTTTTCTCCTCTCTGCTGTCTCACTCCCTCTGCAGCTGGGGTGGGACATGGAAATCTGGAGTTGTTGATGTAACTCAGTGCCTCTCTCCCTGCCTCTGCTGTCACTTTGTCCTTGAAGGTGTGTTCAAGAAAGCTGTGAACCCTTGGCCTTCCTCCTGCTGCTACTTAACCTGTCCAAGGTCTCAGGTTGTTTCCCTTCATTATTAGGCCTCTCCTAGCAAAGAAGGAATGAGGCTGCCCCTTTAATATCATGTACTGACCCATGTCCTTGTCACACCTTCCACTGGGTAAGGGTCACAAAGGCACAAGGTCTCTGCTCACTGCTTTTAACAACCACCTGCCCTCAGGCTCTGTTATTTCACTGTCCTGCTTCTCCTGCCTGCCAGTCTTGGCCATTTTACTCCTGACTCTGCCAGGGCAGTGTCAAGCTGCTGGGTGACCCTTCCTGCCACCTCTGACAGCCTTTCCAAAGGTTTGGGCCTCTTGCTGCTGCCTCTTCAGGGGCAGTGTTTGGGATGCCCTGCATTGTGAGGGCACAATTCCTGCCTCTGTCCACAACTCACCCACCAGCCCATGTCTGTCCATCTGACATCTCTGTGAGCAGCAGCCTCTTGGAACAGTGTGTGGGGCATTCCTGCACTCCCATATGATGTTTACCATGTGGCTTTAGTTAGCTGACTTGGCTTCCCCTCACTAAAGCAGGAATGATGGGGCCTGTTTACCCTGTTGCATAAGGGTGACATGAAGCTGCAGTTAATATTCTCCTCATGCCATAGGAAGGCTGAAATCTCATCTGCCAGAACTGTCAGCCTCAGCACTGAGTGATGTTTTCAAGGAAAACAAAAAGATCTGAAGCCCTTTAAAGCTATTTCCTTGAAGTCTTTTAGACACAAGTGCTTTCACTGCATTTTAAAAGTGCATCTAATGCTGCAGTGTCTGGTGAATGCACGTCAGTAACAGAAAGGGAGCAATAAGCCCAGAAGGGATACTCTGCTCTCCACCCACTTTGGATTAGCCATGATGAAATTCACTCAGATGAGCAAAGTAAAGCTGTGGTGAGATTTGTGAAGAGGAGAGGCCATATGCCTGTGGTTTGGGAGTTAACTCCATACACACAACTGCCTTTGCTCTTCCAGAACAGCCACTGTGTGAGAAACCTGGGCGCCTTTTTGTCACAGTCACAAAGCTGAGCCTGCTGCCTGCTCTGTGGTCCAGGTTTGATCCCCTGCACTCAGGAAAGGAAGCAGTTACTCTGGAGTAGCCAGCTCTGGGGAGGATGCAAGTGGAAGATGCATTAAGGTTCCCTGACAGGGCCTTGCCAAGACAGCTCAGTTGTAATCCAGAGCTTCCTGATCACAGTACCAGACTGTGATCCAGCTCTCCAGACAAAGGCTGTCTTCACCTGATACCCCTCTCTGCTCTGAACTGCAGCCCAGTGTGTCTGGCCCTCAGAAAATAATCCACCCTCTGGGTCCTGCCCTGTTCTGGCAGCAGATGGTGACAGTTTTCTCGAATTCAGCATGGCAAGAGGCCCCAGGAATTCTGAAGACAAGAACTAATAACATCTAAAAGTTCTGCATCTGTCAAAATGCCAGAGAAGTGGCACTGATAGCCTAAAAGGTCTATGCCTGTATAAAGGAGCATTTCTTAAGCCATTACTCTTTACACGCTGAACATCAATTTAATGAGAAAGTGAAGCTGCAGTTATACAACACTCTAGGATGTATTCTGCTTGTTAAGTGGGAGTGATCTATACAACTGTAAAATGGTGCTAAAACTAAATTCCCTCTAGGATATAAAGGACTGAAAATTGTGCAGTAGTTATGCTAGTCCCTCCTGCAGAAATCTTATCCTCCAGCTTTTGAGCTTTTAATTTTAAAACCTGCAGAGTGAATCTGCAAGAGCTCATCTTCCTAGTTTGGTTAGGCAGCCAACCCAAGTAGGGCAGAGCTAGTGGGGCTGCAAACCTGAGGGGATTTTGCAGGAAAGGAGCCCCTTCCTTTCAGTGTATAAACTTGTCTGAGTATCATCTAGGGAGCTGAAATACCCTCTCTGGGTGACTGCACAGCTGGGGACTGCACCCCCTTCTCATACAAGGCAAACAGCCACCCCAAGGAACCCACAGGCTTGGATGCAGAGGGCAAGGCTGCCTCCAGCTTCACCTTCAGCAGAGCAGGAAAGAAAACCAGACAGAGCCTGGGCTGGATGTCTCCTGCTCCTCCAGCTGCTGTTGCACTGAGCCCATGGACCTGCAATGAGCTTTCTCCTTCCACATTTCTGTCTGGGCTCTGCAGTGTTCTGAACCAGCAGAGCTTGAAGAAATGTATCTCATCCTTCTGGCTTTAGCAGCCCATGGGTGGCTCAGGCTGGTACCTGCTGGATGTGGGTCCCACTGAGAGGAGCTGGGGATGTAATTGCTGTTAGTTTGTTCGTGACCCTCTGGTTTGGCAAACACCTGGGGTGGGATCCAGGATTGCAGCTCCTCTCCATCTCCCAGATCACATCTCCATAACAGCACAAATGTAATTAAAACCTGGCAGATGCTCCAAGCTCTCTGTATGGCTGGGCTTGCTTATTATCTCCTGGACCCATCTAAGATGCTAAAATAGAAACTGCATTTCAGAGAACAAGGGAGTCCAGCATCAGCTCTGTGAAAGCCAGATGCCAAAGCCCAGGAGGCTGCAAAAGGGAGAGGAGAATTGGGGTTCTGAATGTGGTCCCCATGCACAGATTCCTCCCTACTTTCCTTAACCCTCACTAGATTCTAGAAATTCCTTCAAAGTATTTCTGTACACCCATGCTCTTTACAGGACAGCGGGAGGATGCAAGCCAAGGGCACAGGGTTGGAGACAGACACTACAGTAAAACACTCCCACTCACAGACAGAGGGGAGAATTTGGATTGTAAAAACAGCCTGCTTAAGCAAATTTGGGCCTTGGGATCTCCACATGAAGCAGCTATTTCTTGCCTTCCTGCTAAAGGCAACACCCATTTTCTTGCAGCAACCTCCAATGCCAACTCTGCAGGCGTTTTCTGCTGCAAACTGCAAACCATTCCATCTCCACACTCAAAAGAAGAAGCTCTGCTGTTAAATATTTAATCAAAATTAATTTGTGCCTTATGTAACACATTGTAACTGGGTGTGGTAGCCAGGCAGGGCAGCCCATTTTAGAGCTCCATTTTCCTCCATTGCACATTGCCTTGTTGCCCTCTCCCTGCTTGTGCCCACAGATGTTCTGTACCTGGCCAATACTTGAGACCTGACCCCTCTGGATCCAGAGCTCTTCCTCTGGCCACAAACCTGCTCTCTGTTGTTACTAAGTACTGGGTTTGCAGCAGTTTGCAGTCCTCTGCTGTCCCCAGGCTGTGCCATCACAGGGAACACTTCCAGTCTGACTCTTCATCCTCAAGTCCAGCTGGAGAAGAGGTTTGCCCACAAGCAGGAGTTTGGAGTCCTGAACTTTTTATCTTTAAACTTATCTCGGAAGGGCACAGGGATGAGGTCAGAACTGCCTTCTATATCCTGCATCTCCAGTATTCTGCAGGATCCTGCAGGGAAAATGTCATTGCATGGGTCTGGAAAAGGACTCAGCTCTGAGAGCTCAGTCCTGTGCTGTGGCTGCACCTGCAGGGCAGCACAGGCAGTGCTGCCCTGTGGGTGCTGGGGCTGGAGCACTGGGAGTGCTCAGCTTCAGTGGCAAAGGGGTGCAAGAGGCACCTGGCCTGGAAGTCGTGGTATTAGGGATTTTATTCCTTAAGATGCACTAGGAACTTGCCTCTGAGTCAGAATGAAGAGTATGATGGAAATGTCAAATTCCATGGGGGATTTCAAGTTGCTGGCACACACATCAAAGACCAAAAACGTCAGAAAAACCCAAGGCCATTCCCAGAGTGCTGCTGATTTTGCATTTCTTTTTATCCAATCCTGCATTTATTCCTGTGAAGCCAATGGGGCTGACATGAGCTGTTTTCTCTGTCTTTTCTTCAGCAGTGGTGATCAGTGTCACAGGAACAGGGTTTGCTCCAAGAAAATGACAATAGGAGTGGTGCATTTAAAAGATGTGGGGATTGCTCTTTATCTGGGCAGAAAATCCAGCCAGGGACAGGGAGAGAACCAGTCTGGGTGTCTGAGCACACCTCAGTGGTGAAAAGCAGCTGCCACCCAGCAGTGCCAGGGACCACCATGCTCTGAGCTGGGTTCTCTGTGCATCTCCACTCCCTGGGTGCTGGCAGAGAAGTGAGGTGAGAAGGATGGGCACCTCCCAGCCACCCCAGAGAGGTTCCTGCTCAATGGGGTGACCAGCTGGAGGCACTGCCTTGCAATGGGACCTTTCCCACTGCCAGGGGAGCTTTAAACCAGGCCAGGCTGTGATGCAGAGCTGGGAACAGCTCTGTTTGGCACGTGGGTGTTTTTGCAGGCTGGCCAGACACCCTGCAAGCCCTGCAGGAGGGTTTGTCTGTGCTGTGCACTCGAGGGTTTTGATTTCAGTGCTTTGGGGAGGGTGAGGAACTGTTCCACCCCACAGAAAGGAGCAAACACCAGAACAGATCACAGGGAGGGGCACTGGGGCTGGGTTTTGGACGAGGCTGCACCGCAGCTGCTGTGCAGGGTTTTCAGTCCTGCCTCTCCCTGAGGAGGGCACTGGTGGCAGGCTGGGGTGCAGGTGCTGCCCAGGCAGGTCCCCCTCTGTGCCCACCCACAGGGCCCTGCCAGGTCCTTACCACACTTGGGACTTCCTGCGGGGCATCCCGTGCCGGGGCCATTTCGAGTGCGGCGTCAGGTGATAAATGAGCTGCCTGCAGATCCTGTCTGAGGATTTCCAGGGGTCATATTCCTGAAAAGAAAGGGACAGCTCAGACTGCCTGCACACAGCAGGACAGGAGAAAAGGAGGAGGGCAGAGCCAGGTGGGAAAGGAATGAAGAGGGCAGTGGGGCAGGGTCATGTATGTAAGGAGGAGATGAGGAGAGGAATGGTGAGAAGGCCTGAGATGCCTCTGCCACATGCCAGCTCCTCCTGGGGTGGAGGAGGAGCAGGAGGAGGAAGAACACCAGCCCAGCCAGCACGTTCCTGCCCAGAGCAGGGCTACAATTTCACAGCCTACCCAGGAACAAGGGAAACTCCCAAGACGGGTTCATTTCCTAGGGCTGTGGCAGGGGTGACTGACAATGCTCTCTTGCAGGGACCCCTTCACTGCCAACTCCCTGTGTTACAAGACAGTGCTAAATTTCTACTAATTACCTTGTAGCCATGCTTCCCCAGACTGTCTCTGGACCATCTGAGACCCTGATGTGGAAAGGGCAGTAACTGGCACCCTTCCCCATCTCCAAGGTGCTTCTTGCCCCTCCTGCAGGAGCACCCTGACTCCACAACCTCCTGTGCTCCAGCTGGGAGATGTCAGGACAGGGAACTTTGGCTACTTCCCCATAGTCCATCTTTCTTCCTTGCAGTCCACTCTGCTACTGCAGGCTTCAGTTTGGGAGCTTCCAATGCCAGCAGTGCCCTCCTGCCTCTGCACTAACTCATCAGGAGGAGAAGGCACCCACAAGCTGCTGCCTTCCTGGGTTATTTTTGCTCATGTTCTTTAGTGCCATGACTTGGAACAGAATCTCTTCCTCTGCTGAAGCACAATGGCCAATGGCAGCTGCTGAAGGCTGGGACTTCTGCCTTCTCTATTGTATTTTCCAATTTCTGTCAGACACCTGCATTTGCAGCCCTCAGCCCTGCAGCCACGGTGCCACCTGTGCATTTAGGGATTGGATGGGTAAACACTGAAGCTGGCAGGGAATGCACTGACTGATTCCTTACTGTGAGTGGTTCAAGCACTGCCCTGGGGCCAGCAGCTGCACTCTGACTTTGCCCAGCAGTCCCTGCACCAGCTGAACTCCCCAGGGATGCACTGCCAGCCTGTGCCAATTCTCCTGTGCCAAGGGGAGAGGGATCCCAGCCTTCTGCTCAGCTGAGCACCCCTGATCCCCACCCCAGCTTCCCTAGGAGCCCCACGGGGACTGGCCCATGCCCTTGGCTGAGGTGCCCTGCCCCAGAGTCCTGCTGTGCTGGCAGGGCTGCAGCTGGCACTCTGCTGTCACCCACAACAGCAAAGCTCTCCAAGTGGCTGCACGTGCACACCAGGCTCCAGGACAGCTGCTGGCACAAAGATTGTTGGCTCACAGCTGACAGTTGCCCTCCTGCTCTTCCCTGTGTCCTCAGTGATTTAATTTCCACTGACAGACTGGGAATTGCACTCAGCCTGCTGGCCTGTAATGCAGTTACACCCACCAGATGCTCAGCCAGGGTCGGAGAGGGGACGTGGTCTGGTTGTTCTGGGAAGGCTGCTGGTGCTGTAGGTGAATTTCTACAATTCTACTGAATTTCTACAACCACTTAATTAAGCTTCTGTTGGCTTTGAAGGGCAACTCAACATCTTCCTTAGGAATGGGGAAAATAATTTCTGATGTAATGGTGCATGTGTCAGTGCATCCATAAGGCAGAAACCAGAGTGGGGTATAAGCAGTACAAAAATGGTGATGTGGTATCTGCCAAACACAGGGGGTACTGCATTAGAGTGAGATCCCCTCCTGCTGCCTGCCCTGAGGGCACTGCACAGCACGGGCTTGGAGATGGTCTGGAAGCACAGCTGGAGATGAGGTCAGGTGAAGTGTGGTTAAAGAGACACTACTGCTACAGCCCACCCCTCCTTCAGATGCTCACATGAATTACACAGACATTACACTTGGAAAGATTTTTTTTCAGGCTGCACAGCAGCCCAATAATGATGATTAAACTTTGGCTAAATGTGGTTTGTCTACTGAGACATGACTGGTTAATTGTTATCAGTGAGCCTCAGGAGACAGCAGAACAAGGTTAGAAATGCCACTAATCTACACCAGGCATTCAGTGTATTCCCTGGGGCACTGCTGCTTGCTCTGGGCTGTGTGTTCTTAATATCTCTCTTTGAATAAAGAAATTCACTCTGCTCCTCTCCTTATAAAGCAAACATGACACTTGCCAAGCCTAATGAGCAAATGGATACATTGCAAATGCAAGTGTTTGTGGTGGCAAAGGGTAACAGAAATAGATGCTGCTTGTTGCAGTGGGGCTGGGACATCTTGATGTTTGTCTGTTCCCAGCCCTGCCTTTCTCTCTCTGCTCTCCTCATCCTCTGAAGGAAAGTGCTGGAGCATGCAGGGATACTTTGCACATAATATATTTATTTCCTAAACCCCCCAATGG
Organism: Cisticola juncidis; assembly: GCA_013400215.1. Lineage (NCBI taxonomy): Eukaryota > Metazoa > Chordata > Aves > Passeriformes > Cisticolidae > Cisticola > Cisticola juncidis. Next base: position 475,815 of record VXBR01001154.1, read on the forward strand.
CAATATATTCCTACAGCACCTTTCCCTATGGAGAACTCTGAGAATTTATGGGGGAAACAATGCTGGGTTGAGGTAGTTACATATGGCAAAGGGCCCAGGAAGAGAGAGGTGGCTTTTCTGCAGAGACCTCTGCTCTCCTCTGCAGCCCCATGATCTCTCTTTGAACCTCTGTGACACCAGTGATTCTGGCTCTCTGCCCTGGCACTACCTTTACTGTGGGCACAAAAAGTAATTTCCTAATACCTGTGCACATAACCCCCTTCAGCTGCATTCATGTTCTGAGGTAGTTTGAACTGATTTCCACAGAAATATTCCCCACAACCCCTCTGCTGCCACTCCCAGGGCAGACACAGCCTGGCTCTGCAGGACTGACTGCAGCACCACTGCCCCAGGAGGGCTCTGCATCAGTGCTGTGCACAAAGTATTCACTGAGCTGAGGAGAATTCACCTTTTTGGGACACTGCAGATCTCTGGCAAGGCTCATCAGCAGGTCATGGGAGATGGGATCCACCAGGTTGAGGAAAGTTGCATTTTTGTAGAGCACTTCATTGAGAAATGTTCCTTCCAGTCCTAGGTCCTGCAACAAAAACAGAGAGTCAGGCACACAGAGCTGTATCCATGGGCTGTTCTGAAACCAGAGAGTAAATCTGTGTGGCGCCAGCTGATGCCCAGCACAGGGAATTATCCAGCAGAGGTGAGGCAGCCGTGTCTGACCCAGCATTCCTGTGCTGGGGGTGCAGGCAGCCAGGGCTGGATGAGATGCAGAGTTAATTTCAGCTACTCAGCCTGGGGCTGACCACCTTATTTCCACCTACCACAGGAAGGTGAGAATTCCATCATTTCCAGGCTGGCTGGAGCCTGGGGAGAATTAACTTCAGAGGAACAGTTTTGTCAGCCTCTATGTGTGAATCTGCCGAGGAAGCCAAGCAGCAAGGCTGCCTCTAAAGCTGCTTCTCCCATCTCGCCTTTTCTGGAAGAATCAGACCTTTCTCAGGTATTTGGATGCTGCCATATGTCCTGGTGCTGGCTGGCTGAGCAAAAATCCTGCCCATCTTTGTGAGTTTAGCTGTGCTGTGAATTTCTCAATAAGAACTGAGCAATGGGGTGCAATGGTGAATTTAGAGGTGGCTTTACACCCCAGTCAGAGGAAATCCTCTTCCATATTCCACAGTGTGAGTTAGGGGAACATCTGTGGTCCATGCAACTCATCAGTGTGGACCAGGGGATGGGGCACCTTTGGAGGAAACCTCAGCATCTTTGGGGACAAAAAGCCTCCCCAGGGCCAGATGGATGATACTGCAAAGAACTAAGCTGTTTCTTGCTAAGAGGAAAGCAAAGAGCAAATACATTGACACAGTTATTACAATCAGAAGGTATCCCAGAGCTGTGAAAAACAAACAAAATTTCAAAAATGTGGGAAAGAGAGATCACATATTCACATATTCATTCATGCAGTACATGAAACTGCTGCAGGGGCAAAAAAAATACCCTAGGAGTAGAAAAGTAGAACAGAAAAAGTTCCTAGTAGGGATAGTGCTGGGTTTGATTCAGCTGATAAGGAGGGCTCAGCTAAGGGGGAAAACGTCTTCTCCCCATTCTGAATGTGGCTGACAGGAGAAATGAATAAGCAAATGGGTGCCCCATATGTTCACACTGCTCTACTGAGTGTGTGTTTCAGGCACCACCCAGTGACTGAGAGCTAAAAAAAATGGAGTGAGAGAGGGAAAAAAAGCTGGATGTATGCACATACATCTCCAACAGGGACAGAGCCATAGCTGGCAGAGGTTTGGGATCTTAACTCTGAGCACCAATCAAAGCCAGTGCTCCATTCTGCTCTGGATATGCTGGATTGAGCAGAAAGCACAACCCCAAAGAGACCCTGGCTGAAGACTCAGAGAGGGGGAATAAATTAAATACTTTACAGCCCCATCACACTGTGCACACTAATGACACCCGTGAGCAGGCAAGGAACCCAAGCAGTGGATCAGTCCTGAAGGACAGACAGCCACAGCTGGATATGGGCCAGGAGCCTCCCAAGGCATCCTGCCAGTGTCTCCCTTTACCATAAGGCTTCAGGGAAATGGAGCCTCCCACACCAAGTGCAATGTGCACAGATGGAGGAAGCTGCTGTGAGGATGGCATGGCTGGGCATGCAGCAGTGGATGTCAGAGCAGTAATTAAACTCCCCCAGTTGGAGCTACACTATTAAGATGAATCTGCATTCCCATTATAAATCCTGCCTGCGAGGGTTTTGTAAGTAATATAGCTGTAAATATTCACTTCACATTGATATTCCATAAATTCTTAGCCCAGAGGCATTTTCCGGCTCATCTTATTTATTTCCCTGTCTCCCTCCCTCTCTCTCTCATTTCTTGGAAAATTTTGTACCATCTAAAGGGAGGCTGCAGACAGCAGAATATTAAAACTCTTGCCAGTTCAGTTGGCTTAGTGCTGTTGTCTTAAAGATGACACTTTGCCATTGTCTCAGCACAGGCAAAACAGATTAAACCAGACTTTTTGCTGGTGTAAGTCTAATGTCTCCCTGGGCTTCAGCTGAGTGATGCCCACCTCGATCAGCAGGAAAGCTGATGTGCTTCTGCTGGTGGGTGTTTCTGGGGTAGGAGATGTGCAGTGGAGCTGTCCAAGTGCTCATGCACAAGGCACTGTGTGTGCACCTGTGGTTTGGAGCAGTTCTCCCTGCAGACTTCTGAAATGCTGGGATCTCACATCTCTGTTAGGGGAGCTGCTTCTGCCTGGCTTGCTTTACCTTATCACGCCCTCTGAACATCCTAGGAACAGCCTGCAGCTTTTTGAAGTCTGCAGACCACAGGTCAAAACCCACTGCAGATACATCAGCAGGGTTCACCTGCAGGGCTGGGCAGGGGGAGTGTGCTGGGAGCAGCAGGAACACACAGGATCTGTGCTGGGAGCAGCAGGAGGCACACACAGGATCTGTGCTGGGAGCAGCAGGA